>JAVSCE010000199.1:0-197277 GCA_032199065.1 Smutsia gigantea
GAACTGGAAGTGCAGGAGGAGGAGGAGCAAAGGAGGAGCAGGAAGAATAGGGGGAGGAGAAGAAGGAGGAGAAGCAGGAGGAGGAGCAGGAGGAGGAGGAGGAGGAGAAGGAAGAGCAGAAGGAGCAGGAGAAGCACGAGGAGGAGGAGGAGCAGGAGAGGGAAGAGAAGAGCAGAAGCAGGAGGAGCAGGAGGAGGAGTAGGAGCAGGAAGAGCAGGAGAAAGATGAGGATAGGCAGGAAGAGCAGAGGAAGAGGAGCAGGAGGAGGAGGAGGAGCAGGAAAAGCAGGAAAAGGAGGAGGAGAAGGAGCAGGAAGAGGAGGAGCAGGAGGATTAGCAGGAGCAGGAAGTGCAGGAGGAGGAGGAGCAGGAGGAATAGCAGGAGCAGGAAGAGCAGGAAGAGGAGGAAAAGAGGAGGAGGAGTAGCAGGAACAGGAATAGCAGGAGAAGGAGGAGCAGGAGGTGCCTAGGTAGTTGAGTATTTTTGTACAGTTTATGAGGATATAAATGAGCACCAGAAAATCAAGGTGACAAAACAAAGTTGAGCAGCTGATAAAGACAAAATTTGGAATCCAAGTAAAATGTTAATGTAGCAGGTATGAATTTTTTCATAGCCCCAAACTTATGTAAATGGCATGACTTCCTTTTCTATGAATCACCTTTGTCTCTACAAGAAGAGACAATGTTAGTCCAAATCAACACCAGGGGAACACAGTGCATTTGGGATTTTTCTATCCCCTGGTCGCTTCCCTTTCCCCGAGGGATCAGTGTAAACTTCTGAGGGTATGTGTAATGTCATAGCATGGGCTGGGAAACTGAGGGTGTGATTAGACCTTTGAGGACAATATTGGTCAACTGTCCTGTAGCCACATCATATTGGGTAAGTATTATTAATTCATTAGTATTTCTAGAGCTCCTACTCTATGCCAGATACTGTTCTACATGCTTTATTTATGTATCAGTTTACTTAATTTTTCATAGATTTTTATATGTAAGGAAACCAAGGCTCTAAATATTCAGTTACTTGCCTAACCTCCTATAGCTGGAACGGGGAGTCTGGCTTCCATCACTGAACACCATCACTACAATGTACTTCCTCTCTAGTTCCCAAGGCACAAAGCTTCATCAGTCCTTGGATGTGGGTGCACCTGTCGAGTCATGGTGGGATCACAGAGGCTTCTCTACCCTCCGCACCCCACCCCGTCTCTAGCTTCATTGTCTTTGAACTGCTGTGACCTATGGGGAAGGTCACAAGAGTTCTTCAGGTCGCCAGTCCCTCAGTGCCGTGTGTGTGTGTGTGTGTGTGTGTGTGTGTGTGTGTGTGTGTTCTTTGTTGGATCTGGTAAAGCTGCCATCTCTCAGTAGACACACATGTGTCTCTATTCATGCTCCATTCCCAAGCCACAGTAAACAAGAAATTTTCTGTGGGAATTGCCTCCAGAACAAGGTGGGAAGTGGACATAGACCTCTTATAATCTCAGATCTCCAAACTATGTGGAGATTCCATTATTCCTACCATTTGGGACTAACACTAGGAGAGAGCTTAAATACAGGGACTCTTCTCAAAGAACCATTTATCTCCCCTCTCTTCTAGGAGGTTTATTTTCCTGTGTGTGTGATGGGGTGGGACAGAGGAGGGAGAGATGGGGGCTGTATTTCAATAGGTATTCTTTCTGCATCTGCTTTACAAATGGGGTAAACTTTATTAAAGCTCACGATCCAATGATTCTATGTCTGTTCTCCAGCTGACAACTTCCCATAGAGAAGCGGTTGTAACAGAATGAAAGATTCACAGGATTGAGGGAACAATAATAGCAAATATTTGATGATGTCACATCACCACAATAAGAATAAAAATAACAAAATACCGTCCCCTGCACCCAGAAAGTACAGGGGGCTCAGGTCCAAATCCTTAGCTTCTAATTATCTGTGATTGCTAGAATATCTATAGCTATTCTTTAGAAGTATCTCCATTCTGGCTTTTCCCACCCAATATGAATGTCTTTCTTTCTTTTCATTACAGTGATGATCTCTGAAACATCACGGATGTTGCTTCTCTTTGGTTCAGCTACCCAAAACACTGCAAAATCACTATGGTGGGCTGAAATGTACATGTCTCCACTCTGGCTTATATGACCTTCTCTTCTCAGGACTCACACTCCACTTTTTAAGCTTTATTTCATGTTGTTCTTCTATATTGCTCTTTCTTTATTATAACCTCGAACATGTAAGAATCTTCCATGAGTCCAGGAAAACTGGGGGAAGTTCAGATTGAGAGGCACATACCTATTCAAATGACCTATTGTTCTCGGGCCATGTTTGTCGTCTTCAACGTTTTCTTTTTGGGGGTGAATTTCTCTACATCAGAAACTAGACACCTTTATTTGGCTGTGCAAGGATAAACTGAGGCATACCAAAATTTTTAAGAGTATATGTGACAAAACATTAATTCAAATCAGGCAACGATAAACCAGACCTGGTTAGGAGCATTCCGCTTGCAGGAGTCAGGGGAAAGACATACTGGGTGCAGAAACAAAGGCAGGAAATTATTTCACTGGGTGCTAGCTTAAATCCCAGTTGGGTCTTTGTGGTTGGTCGTCCTAAGTGTTTTGATTTCATAACTGTGGGACATTCAGATGCTTAGGTTTTGGTTTGCTTATATAGGCTGCCACAGGCTTAGCAGATAATGTCTCGATTCTGTGGTGGCCAAGTAATCCCAATGCATTATACTTGTCCCACACCAACAAAGAATAATTCATACCTGCACACACCCAGGTCACTAAATTAAATCAAGTTTCAACTAATCTTTGAACTATAACATGAGGCATGACTAAAGACATAAATCTAAACTGAATGGTCCCAACCTACATCTATATTCTTTTTTGGAACCCAGAAAATACCTATCAGGCAAGCATTATTCCTCTTAATGTTGGAATGAAATAACCGAAATGCTAGGGGGGTGTGGGAGTTGGGTAGAGGTGGGAAGAGGAGCAGCAGTTCCTCAGCACGACTGGGCTAGGTTCTCTTCTGCCTAGAAATGGTTGGGTGGTTTTCACAAACAGAAAACCGACTTACATTTCACAACATGCAGGTAGTTTTAGTAGCACTTTTCATATCAACTAAATCAAAACTGCATACTCCTCTAGGGAAGCTCTGAAGGTAGAGACATGTACAGATTTCTTCCCCTGGATATACAACTGTTTGGTTTCTGAATAGAAGACATTCCTGCTTGCTAATAACAAGTCCTACATAGGCATCTGACACATACCCATTGCTTGACGAAGCTACCATGAAGAAGGATTTGCTGTTTAAGGGAATATTTCCTAAGGATTTCAAAGCATTGTTCATTAAGCTTTAAGATTTAAATAATGTTGAATATTTAAATTACACTTGAAATGATAAGCACTCTGGGAATGTTTTTGTGATTTTGCATTTTATGGAACAGAAATGTGACCTTGAGATTACCAAAGAATAGTAGCAGGTAGAAATAATCTCCGCTCTTAGATTTCAAAACCCCGCCTTTCTAGCCTTTAAAATACACCCAGCATGGGGAGATGTGTTTCTCACGGACTGGAGCCAGCAGGGAGCATGTGCTCCTTCAGCAGTCCAGGCTCAGAGCTGATCCTGTTTTTCACAGGCTGAATTCAGATGAGGCAGTCGGTCTGCATTCAGTTTTGTATCTCAGCGCTGAGTGATTGCATTCACTTGCCCTTTCTTTTCTGCCTGTCTGGTTTCCATGGAAATGCAGGCCTTTGGCAAAAGCCTAGCACCTCATGCACAGGCAGTGTGTGTTATTTTTGGAGTCAACTAAGCAGTGAACATATCCCAAAATGTCTACATGAACGGGTCCCCGCGAGGGCAGACGGGGATGCACAGGGAAGGTAAAATAACCAACTGTCTTATAGGAACAATGTCACGTCAAGAGGAGTTACAGGTTATCTGTTGTTCTTCAAGAAATACAGGATTTAGCTTGGTAAACATTCATTTAGACAGCGGTAGGGGTCAAGGGGACATTAAATGGAACAAAATTTCAAACAGATTTATGTGGTTTCACTAAATGCTTATTTAATATATGTTTAGGAATTATATGGATGAACATTTTATTCAAGTCAGGGTTTAAATAGATCTAAAGTTTATAATAATTTTATCAACTTCTCCAAGAGAATATACCTTCATAAAGAATTTTTCCTGATTGGGTTAAAATCTGTTTCTCCCCCCGCCCCTCCCAAACACACACACTTTCAAAATAAAATGAAATTTGAATCATAATTTAAGAGAAAAATATATTTTTAAAAATGAGATATTCAAAAAAATCATACTGAGTTATGTAATGAGAACAAGTTTGCATTTCTTTGAATTACAGGCTGATTCTTGAACTTATTTTATGGTCTATTTCTCAGTTTTCACTTATGGTATGTTCCAGTTGTATGTAATAACTGATTTTATTTCTATCAGTTAATTTATTAAACCTCACAGAAGGTGAGATGCTTGGATATAAGTATTGCTGGATTCAAAGCTCAGGTAACCGAGACTGTAGAACTACTCCCATAAACTGTTACCTATTTCCATTCTTACCTTGGGCAAAATGTTTCTGTTTGTACTCCCTCTATATATATTCATACTTCACTCTTCACAGTTGGTTCATCCCTTGTCTGAGCATATACCTAAATGAGAATTGGCAACTAAGACAGAAAGAAATGAGGCTTTTAGAAATCATGAGTCATTCCCTTAGATGTAAATCTTTCTGATTACTATCACCCAGTTTACATTTTTCCAGTGTTCGCTACTGAATAGAGAGACATTTTGAAAATGTCCTGCCACAAATGACATACATGTACCTCTTCAGCATTCACCTTGTCTAAGTTTGGATAGTCTTACACTTGGCAAACCACTTTAGTTGTTAGCGATCACTCCTTCTCTTTGTAAGAGTTCCAATACTTCAAAATAATTTGTGTACTGATCTGCTTAGAAATTTTGCCTGAGAATGACACAATCATTTCTGTAGCTTGCTAACATCTCTTTCAATCTGTACAAACCAAGTATTACCGATACCAGCTTGGTACTTAGAGTACTGCATTTTTGAAAAGGGTGCTATACTGTGTGATGTGCTCTGACAAGCAAATCTGAAAATCCAAGTTTGGACATCATAGGTAAAGATATGAGCTCAATCAACTGACTCCCTGATAACCAACAACATCCTGGAATTAGACCAAGGAATGTATTACAGTCTATTTCATGACTTCTTAAAGGGGTCTAGCTTGAGTACAACCAGGGATTTGCAGAGACACTGTTACGAAGACAAGCCAAGAAAGACACATTACACACCCTACATTCATATAAATGAGACTACCAGGATGTCTCAATACCTGAAATCTCCAGCCATTGCATAATAACTTCTTTTTCTGTGCACTAAAAGCACTTCTAAAATTGTTTTCAAAGATGATGCATTGAGGATTTTTAGGGTAGTGCAACTACTCTCTTTGACACCACTGAGGTAGAGTCATGCCATTACACATTTGTCAAAACCCATAAAATATACAGCACCAAGAGGGAATCCTACTGTAAATTATGGACTTTGGGTGATAATGATGTGTCAGTGAGGGTTCCTTGATTATAATAAATGTACCTCTCTAGTGGATGTCAACAATGAGGGAGGCTGGGTATTTGGGGGGAAAGGGGATATATGGGAGATCTTTGAACCTTCCTCTCAATAATGCTGTGAACCTAAAACTGCTCTAAAAATAACATATGTTTTTAAAACTTGTTTTATATCACTTATAAAATGCTTATATTCCTTCTGCATAGAAGAAGGGAGCAGGTACTAAGTTTTATTCATTTCTTTGACTAAACCTACCATGTCTTCACAGGGCATTGCTTATGGAAGTTTCTCAGAAATTGTGTTTAAATGATAACTCTTCCCTCCAAACCAGTTTTGTGACTTGCAGTCTAACTATTGTTTATAAAACTGTAGTCAAAACACTACTATGCATGGTCAGGCTGTGGACACACAAATATTTTATTACTCTGCTTGATTCTTTGTCCTCCAAATGTTACGTTAGGAACTGAAGAATCCTCCTTACACTAATTTATCAGTAAAGATTATGTCTATTTCTTCACATAAAAGCAACCCAGAGACAGGCAGTTCCAGGAATATAGATCAGATACATTGCATCCATCAGAGATCCGGAACCTGAGTTTCTGCTCATCATCAGTGTTTGATTTCCATTCTCAAGGTCACCTCATGTCCCAATATGACTGCCAAAGTTCCTGCCATCAAGTTCATTTATTCAAACTGAAAGGAGAAATGTCAAAAACTTCCTACTACAGGAATGAGTTCATTTTAATAGCATTTCCAGAAGCCTCATTAAACTCAACTACTTATATTTCATTGTCCAGAATTTAGTGATGTGGCCACACAGAGCTGCAAGGGGGATGAGGGAATGCAATTTTTGTTCTGGATGGCAGCATGACTCCAAAAGGCAGAGTTCTGTTACTAAGGAGGAAAGTGAGACTTCATGTTAAGTTAGCCATAGTGGTCTGAGCCTCACCAGTCCTCACACTTCTCTGGGAAATTCAAATACACACCTCATCTGCTTTAACAAACCACTCCCCAAACATCTGCACTTGCTTCCCTTGTCCTAGACTCCTCCTTGTTCCAGAAGCCATCATCATGCCATGCAATGTGTCCTCGTACACAAAGCTCCACTAGTGCTCAAGAAACTGGCTGCTGTGCCGATGTCAGGCTACTTTTCCACTCTCTCCTCAAGCCTCCTTTGCCCAAAACATAGCACATCTAAAAATGTCAAGTCTGGGATACAGAGGTGGGTCTGACTCCCTTGGGTTCTGGCAATACATGTCACTGAGAACATTCCCTGGTTGTTTCCTCTGGAGTATAATTGAATCAGTAATTCCTTCCACACTGTTTTTCCTTTTTCTCTTACAGGTCATAAAAGCAAACTCAAGTAAAAATATTCTACTACCTACTGAAAGTTCAAACATCAGATTGGAAGGAGATTTTCATAGGTTTAGGCTAGATTTTAGAGGCAGATATAAACAAAGAGAGTGAATACATCTATTTATAAACACAGACAATTAGAGAAACATAAAAAAATAAATGTGAGAACCTGAAAATATGTTCCTTTTTGTATGTTTCAATATTTTTAATGATCAAGTTTAATCTCATAAGGCATTTTTTAGTCATATTAATGGGTCATGTCTACATGTTAGCATGGATAGAATGATCTGTTTATTATTTATTTAGAGAAATCCACCAAGGGGCTTGATTCCTTACAGCCAAAATTTCAACACTAACTCATACCAGCAAAAGGTTTGTGACTCTGGAAAAGGTGATTAATCTCTCTGTGCCTTACTTTCTCAACATAGGAAGAAAAAAGAATAATAGCATTATATAACTTTTGGATCACTGTACACAAATATCATAAAACAGCACTTGGTATATATTGTGTTATTTAAGTGTTAGCTATTATTTTGATTAACTTGAAAAAGATTTCAGAACATGATGAAAAATATTGTGCATTGACACTTACTAGCAGAAATACTTGAGATAATTTTCTGATTGCATAGAATATATCAAATATTTACCCCAGTTAGAATCTGCTTCCCCCAAATGATAAAATATCAATAGGCACCTACTTCCTCATAAAAGGTTATAAAAACATGAAGACGCGTACATGAGCCAATATCAAGTTTCTTTTCAGTACCTGCCATTTAGGGGCGCTATATGGCACAAGTCCACGGGCTCCATTCACAATGTGTTCTTATATAACCTGAATTCTGGGGGTGCCATTAATACAGACCCCAGGGTAACAGGTTACCCCCTGGAGTTGTGCATTATTAGCTCCTGGGCGTTATGCCAGCCCCTTACATTAGTTAGACTGCAAGTTTCCTGGTGAGAGAACATCCTCGGTGCTCGGTTTAGTGTCATCACTGGGGAGCACCATCTTTTCAGTATCAGCTCTAAGTCTCTGCCCAACCAAACTGTATGCTCTTGCGGTGTGCCAAGATTTAATGGCAGAGTACACACTGGCACTTAGAAGTGCTCTTTTCCATTCATTGTTCATGGCTAGGCGAGATTAGGCCTATGAACCTCTGGGAGTGTCCGCAAGACTAAAATAAACCTACTGCCCTTGTTGATAAGGAAAAGCTCTTTCAGAAGCAACTGAGACCTACTGAAGGAGAACGAGAATAATTGTGACTAATCCCGGGACCAAAGCAACTCATCTCAGGTCCTTGGCACTGGAAACACTGCAAGATTTCAGGAGAAGAAACACTCCTTATGTTCGAATGAGGTGAGGAAATGGAAAGGCAGTCTATGGCTTCCACCTTTTTTTCCTGCGGTCATTCCTACTAGGCCTTTGGCATGTGCCCCTTGATTCTTTCAAAGTCTGTTCTCCTCTCTTTTCTGATGTTCCCATTTGGCAGTGTCTAATGAGTAAATCACATGGCTACCGAGCAGGAAGACTCTAATAAAGCATACTTTGTTCTAAGGTCCGGGTGGAGAGTGGAGGACACAGTTATTTTATCTGAATGTCACGTAGTATTGAATTGTGTAGAGAACGGTTTGTGTACTCTAACAGTGGGTAGTGTATCAAACCTTTCTGTTAAGATTAAAGAAAAATGAAAGAGGCAAAAGTAAGCAGACGGTAAAGAGATCAGTGGTTTGTTCAGGGTTAGGGTGGAGGGAAGGATGAATAAATAGGAGGAGCACAGGATTTTTAGGTAGCGAAATTACTCTGTATGATTGAAATTCTAATATTGGATACTCTGTGTAGGGGCCAAGGGCTGGCCACCCCAAGGTGTGCCATCTGATATGCAGATTATTTTGAGTTGAAAACTGTCAAGGCCCAAAAGACTCAGGAGGATACTTTGACCCCCACCCCCCAACTGCATAAAAAGAATTTAGATGGAAGAACTACTCCAGGAGAAGAGCTATCATTGTACATAGCTTTAGTATAGTATAAACGAGGTGTGGTAGACAGGGAGGGGAGCAGCTAAATCTGTTGAAGTTCCTCTCTGTGCCTCTCCATAGCTTCTGTGTGTCCCAGCAAGTATTTTGTTTACCAAACATTTACTGTTTTCATAATCCTGTGAGTTGCTTCCTTCTTCCTTTGCAGTCTCAGGCTGTCCCATCCCCCAGCCTAGCACCCCTCCTCTCTGTGGCTCAGCATGACACATATACCTCAGTCTCCGTCTTCTGACTCACACCTGTGGCTTCCCCATACATACATAGGTAAGCATAGTTTTTTTCTCCTGTTAATCTACCCATGTCAATTTGATTCTTCGACCAGCTAGAAGACCCTCAAAGGGCGGAGAAATTTCTTCCTCCCCAACTCATTATTAGACATTTGCCCAAGTTCAGGATGTGCAACGCTAAGAATGAACCTAATGTAAACTATGGACTTCGGGTGATAAGAATGTGTTGATGTAGATTCATGAATTATAAGAAATGCTCCACTCTGGTTGGGGATGTTGATAATGGGGCAGGCTGTGCATGTGTGGGGACAGGGGCTATATGAGAAATCTCTGTGCCTTCCTTTCACTTTCACTGTGAATCTAAAACTACTTTAAGAAATGAGAAAAAATTTAATCAATATAAAAAAAGGCCTAATCTAAGAAAAAAATATGATTCAACTCCTTCCTGACTATAGGTTCTATAACAGTTATGAAATTCAACCAAATTTTTAAATTACTCTGTATTCCAGAGCATGAATAATGACAAGGACCACATATCTTTAGCTCTAACTATAACTTATCTTTACCTTGTATGTCCATAAAGTATGAAATTACTTGACTTAATATAAATGATTTTATTGTATACAGGCACATGATAGGATATACATCATGAAATATAAGTTTGTGTAAAGACAATATTTTAAAACATTTCCTTTTTCTAGGCAGATGTTAATATTAATTTATATAGAATTTAATATCAAAGGAAGTAAGGAAATCCTCAGGAAAATGACCTAAAATTTTCAGATGCCACAAAAAATAAATCACAGCTTTTCAATGACAGTGAAGAAGCTAATACTTATGAGAATAAATATCCTCTGTGATGTTGGAAGATGATAACATTCTGTAGTGCTTTGCGGGTCAGGCTGGTACACTGGCCCCAAATAGAATTTAAAACTTGACCAAGTGGCCACACGATGGCAGCATTACATAAAAGATGATGCAAATGAAAAAAAGAAAAACTCTGGTTGTTCGTATAAATACTGCTAATGCATATGCCTTGATTTCATCTGAGCAAAAGACAAAATAGCAAAAGAAATCACTTCTCTAGCAAATACTTGATGGGAATGAATCAGCAGAGCGTCAGTCATTGCCCATTGCCCAGTCTGAAATAAAAAGAACATATTATTTAACCATAATTTCAGGAACACAGTCCCCCTAAAAGGGAGTTTCGCTAAGAAGCCTGAAGTTTCCTTTCTTTAAATAAATGAGACATGTCACAATGAAAGCAAGGTTGATAGGTTACATATTCTCAGACATGGCATTCATATACACCCACACACGTAAATACAACATAGGGGGAACTGTAAATGAAGTCTGAGAATCTATATCACCATACTCAAAAGATATCACTACTTACTGAAGGCCTCACTCACCTTGAAATTTAAATATTGCTTTATTATAATCAGTTTAAAATGTTACATAACAAAGTGTTAGAATAATGTCATGAGCTGTTATGAGTTCTGAAAATTTTGTGCATTAAACATATTAAATACCAAATTTTAGGAGAAAAATAATTTATACTATGAAGATATTCCAGTGTATTTTATCTATGAAATTGGAAACAGCCTACTTTGTGAGTAAATCACTGAAAATCTTAGGTGTCCCTGCTTCTAATTTGTTTAAATAAGTGTGAAGTTGTTTTCAAGCTTCCTCTTTCTATTTCAGTAATGTAAGTCCAAACAGCCCATCTGACTTATTTTTTAAAAAAAGAAACAAGGCCAAATAGAGTTATTTGCCCCCAAGCCAAGACTTAATTACAGTTTCAACCTATTTCAGGAATGTGACCTTTTAACAGTCAATCAGGAATTTTCTGGTGAGCACCAGTGAGGTAATCTGTCACATGGCCCTCTTTATCCCCCTAAAAGATCTGCACGCTGACCCCCCACTTTTCCTCCTAAGAGAGGGTCACCTTGCCTGAAATAATCCTTTATTTTCTTTGGCTAATAATTTCACTGCCTCTTCCCATTTTGTACAATTCCTTAGAGCGTCTCTTTACTTGCTAGATGGGTTGCTGCCAGATTTATGAATTGCTTGTAAGTCCAGTTAAATCTTCAACTTCCCTTATTTGAATTTTGGGTTTTAACAGACTTCATTCATTCTTCGAGATGAGGATTTATTTGAGATGCTCTAATTTCTATCCTTACAGGTTCAAAACCTCCTTATATACACAAGCTCTATTTTCCTAACTTTGCAATCAGGATCCCAAATAGAAAGAGAAATTTTTGGTTATATGATTAACATTTTGTGCGCACTGAAATTATTCAACAGTTACTAAGTCAAAATATCTACAAGGTTTGAATTTGATTTGAATATGTACTCATCCTAAGTCACAAATGGAAATTTTAAAATAAAATATGCATAATATTGTATTACAAAAGGTTATTAATTTATTATTTTCTTTTTTAGAAACATTTTAAGTGAAATGTGCATAACACTATCTTATAATAAGTTCACAGTACTGTCTTATAATAAATTTCCCACTTTGGTTGGTTTTTCTTTGCCCAAAATGTTATATACAAAAGGAATTTTTATGAAGGTCAAGCTAATTGATTTCAGATTGTATTATTACACCATACCACAAAATATTCTAATATATACTAGTAGTATAAATTTTTGTTATCATCTTACTGTCATAGCATAGCATATTTTTCTGCCCTTTATCTCCCTACTGGTTTTTTTTTGGTTATGTCCCTCTCTCCACTGTACACTCTGGAAACTCTAACACCAGTTTTGCCTTCTTTTTAGATGATTACAGTAACTGGAGAGATCTCTCTGATAAGATTTTCAGCACTTTCTGGTATTCATTAGACCAATGTTTGACTAGGATCTATGTTCTATCCTCTGACCTTAGTGTTAATAGCAGTCTGCAAGATATGTATCTTCCTCACCCTTCGATGAGTAAGAATGGAAATTCCAGAAGCATACATCACTGGATATCTTGTATGGTGGGACAGGGTGCTCTGGGTCATCTGGTCCACCATGCCAAAACAATTAGGCTGGGGGTCAGGGAATGCTTTGCTTTGTATTGAGAACCATGTATTATCTGAGACCTCTAAAGAGTAGTGGATGCTAGCCAGGTGAAGTGGGAAGGGAAGAGTGGCAAGAAAGGGGCGAAAGAAGAAAGGGAGAATGTCCATGAATATTCTAAGGACAGGGAATGGCATGAAGAGCTGCCTGGCTGAGGTAGGGTGCAGTATTCAGGAACCATATCCTGTGGTCCTAAAGCAGAGAGGAAGTAGGGGTGGGAAGGAGTGAGCATATTGAAGGCAGTCAAATTAAATCTTAAAGGCCGTGTGAGAGATGATCTGTTTTATCCTGAGGGTGCTGGCCATGATCAGAAATATTCTGGCAGAGGAGCAGGCTGAGTACCCCTGGAGCCCTCCATTTCCTCCTTTAAATTTCTCCCTGTCTCTCCTGAGCTAGCCTCCATTCTTTCTCTAGCTGGGAGTTTGTAGTATACAGCCAACCAGGGGGTTTCTAGCTTCAAAGTTTTCCCATTGTCTTTCAGGAAGATAGCACAACTCTGTAATTTTTTTGTGGCTTACTTTTTCAGATATACCATCTCTCCCACCCCGCCTCCTCCTTGCTCCCAGGCAGGAGGCACTCTGCTCTCCAGCTGCCTTCTCAGATATTCCCTTCTCCACCTGCCTGTGGGTGTAGATGTGCTCACTCAACCTGAAATTCTTTTTTGCCACTTCTCGGGCTTTCTGACTACAGGACAAGTCCCTTTGCTGACCACAAATCATGCTCTACATTTCCTGCTCTGCTATTATGCAAATATCCAGCATAACATATTAACAGCAATGTAATCTCTTTTCTTATCGGCTGCCACCCTCAAAAAAATCCTAAACTCCTTGAGGAGATGGGTGTGTTTTGTATTTAGCAACCCTCATAGCAAAGTTGACTGAATGAGAGAATTAGATGATAAGGACCTGAACAGAAGTGACAGTGGCCTCTTTTCCTTGGGGCATGTGCTCTATTGACCAATATGATGGGAATGCAGCAGCACAACACTCTGCCAGCCAAGACTTTAACCTAGGGAGTATGGGCATATGGCTGTACTTCTGTACTTATTTTACTACTATGTTGAGACACGTTTTTGTTTTAGAAAAATTTAAAAGGAGATACAATGATATGTGTGTAGCAATTTTATGCTTTTCTTTGCAGTTCAGTGTCTCAGATAAGCTCAAATCCTGTTGTTAGCGGACATTACAAAAGCTCAGAGACCAATCACACAAGGAAAAGAAAGCAATCTTCGCAACATACTGAAGGGGAAGTGTGAAAGTTTCTGGCAACATCTCAAGGTTGTACTGCTATCACTAAACCTTGTTACCATTAGAAGTCACTCCTAGAGGTGGCTGAGAAGGCAGATAGAGGACAACTCTTGCTTAAGCCCAGCTCTTTGCCCTTCCTTGACTTTTAGAACTTTCATGGACATGAAGGAAGATGGACGTTATCTACCAAATTTCAAAACTGGGAGGAATTTGTCTAATGACCTCAATCCACCTTTAGTGCAAACAGTCCATTTTTAGGGAAAGCCACATAAAATGCCATTGAGATTTGCAAAAGTAAAACAGACCAAAGAGACGGTGTCAGAGATGCTTCAAAACCTTCTTCTGTGCAATGATGTGAAAGGGTTCTATGCTGACAAAGTGGTATCTCTAGTTAATATGGACTTTGGAGAAATGTGATTTTTTTTTTAAGTTGTAATATTGCATGTTATGGGTGCAAACAGCTCTTTGTGGAGGGATGTACCTGCTCTTGTGAACAGCTGCTCCTAGGACCAGGAGCTAGGACCATGTAGTCTACAGGAATTATGTGCAGGCAGGATGCACTCCACCTTAAAGGAAGAATGACAAAGAGAAATGAAGTGCTCAAGGTGTGGCTCCGACTAGGCCACTGATTTACTCCACTTGGTGGCACTGAATTCTGAGCCATCTAGACTTTTAAAGATTTTTAAAAATTAGAAGGGGGTATTTAAAGAGGCAGAAGAGTATCTTTCATAATCATGTTTTATCTTTAAGATCTGAAGAGTTGCCCTTTTGAGCCACAGGGTAGGATCTGACTTGCTGGGAGGGGATGAGGTTGGCTCTGAAGGATGGTTCTGGAACATTTTGCAAAGAGGCAGATTCTGGGAAAGTAAACGCCTCTTGAAAGGGAGATTGAGGATGGAAGCATCCTAAGTAGAGATGGATCATTGTGTTTTCTTTTTATGCCTTTCTCTCTTGGACTTGGACTCAAGACTCTAGGAACATGAAATGCCTGAGCAGTAGATTGAAAGGGTCTCCTGCTACAGACTGTAATCTTGTAAGTCCACAAGGAGACTGGTAACTAGCCAGGCCAGTATCTGAGGGCTCTGCAAAGCTATGTAACTTCAAGGCAGCCCCCACTTGCTCTATATTATAAGTCTTTCTCTAGTCATTCACCAAGTTTTATAAATAGTATAGTTAGAGTCTGTGCTGTAGGGAATTGGAGGAAGGATGGAGTAGGGATTGTTCAGACCTTGGACCATAGCAACCAAGAGGTGAGCCATGCTCTCAGGTCAAACTGGGAGTGAGAGCTATAACCTTCCAGTATGCTGTGATCCCATCCCTGCAGAAAAAAATTCATGGACACTGCAGAGGTAAGCACTGGCCCACCCAGGCAGCACCTTGAGTCACCTTAAGAAAATTCATGGCGGAATTAAAAAATCTGCCAAAACTTTCATATCTACTTCATGACTGTTGTAGAATTAATATTAAGGTCTTTTAATTCTGTCAATAATTAAAGCAAGAAAAAAACAACACATGAAACATTTATACAAATAACTGAACATAAATATGAAGGCAACTAGTGAAAAGTGAAAACAAAAGAATATCCATGCAAGTACCATCCAGTCCAGGAAAAAGACTATCTCAGCAGACCATGGTGAGTCATGTGGCCCATCCTGATTGCACCTGTTTTCTTTCATCCAAGGAAAGTAGTGTGCGATTCTTCTGTTAGGTAGAAAGATAGACATGAACAGCTGGGGAAAGTGAAGATAAGTTTCAAGGAAAAAACTACCGAAACTCTGCCCAGGTAGGGGGTCCCACAGGAAGACAACAAATACTTTGCAGGGAGATAACTTCTTGTCTATGGGGACCAGACCAAACCGGTCTCAACCAGATCCCAAAGGAACAAAACTAAGACCCACCCAAAACACACCTCATCAAAATCTCATCAATAGGAAACTGTGGTTTTTGCCCCACACCCTCACCTCATGGAATTTGTGTGCATTCTGGGAAAAGACATGTGCACCAAGAGGAACGGGTGTATAACTAAAGCTGTCAATCAAATGATATCACCCTGTCAATCAAAAGAAGTGCCTCACCGCTAGGTGAACCCCCCCAAAATTTTGGGACCTTTGTTTACCTTAACTCAGTCACTCCTCCCTTGGAGTGTATTCAAATAACTTTTACTCTGCTTTGCTACTGTGTCTCTGCCTTTCAATTCTTTGTTGCATTTGGGGACAAGGACCAAGAAAAACAAACTCAACCCATTAACACTTTTACCTCTAAAATCATTCTTGATTTATGGAGACTATATGAATTCTTCAAATATTAGTAATAATCAAAATACATTTCATTTTACTTTTTCCTTATTTTTTGTCACATGTCAATTAGAATTCCTGAGAGCCCTTGACAGAAATCCAGTTCAAAGGCAGAAAGAGCATATATGAAAGAGCAGTCTTTTTGACTCTATCTTGTACTCACTCATATGTCTCCAAATCATAAAAGTGAAATTGAATTTCTAAATTTCATCACACTTATACTTTCCACCGCACTTATGTTACTTGGTTAAAGAAAGCAGGCTGTTCTTACCTACTTTTTGATTCTCCTTTTTCAGTAGACCTGTAAGCTCTCAGTCCTTCCCAAAAGGTTCTCTGTGAGAGTCATAAAATGGAACGAAATTATCAGTTGAAGGAAATGACAGTGGAGGAAGATGTCAATGAGAGTAAGGAAATCAGCTCTCTAAATTTAAATAATGCCATCTCATGGTATCATTCATTCACAAAAATTTACTCAGATTTTACCATGTGCTTGAAACTCTACACACTGGTGGAAATACAAAATATAGTGCAATCCCTCTAAATTATCTAAAAACAAATGGATGATGGTGTTGGGGAGGAAGAAATTTTCCCTCTAAATTATCTAAAAACAAATGGATGATGGTGTTGGGGAGGAAGAAATTTTCTCCACCCTTTGAGGGTCTTCTAGCTGGTCTAAGAATCAAATTGACATGAGACAGATTAACAGGAGAAAAAAAACAATGTTCACTGTAACTCCAGGGGGAAAATCCCAGGGCAAAATACTTTTGAAACTGAAGTCAGTCAAAGGGAAAGAAATAAAGTGGGAGAAACCTGTTTATTGCTTACAAGAGTCGTCCACTTCTGCTCTCCCGTGTCTCTCGACTGGGCTGCAGAAGAAAGGGCCCCAACCAGCCTCTCTGGTCCGGATATTTCCTGTTGGCTCTTGTAATTACCTATTGATATGGAAATGGCTACGTTTCTCCACCCCTTGGAAATAACTATAGATATGGAGATGAACTAAGGCCAGGCAAGAGATTCTGGACATATTGCAGCTTTACCCACATTACATACATCTGTATGGGAAAGCCACAAATGGGTTCCAAAGACAGTCAGGGAGAATGAGGTATATATGTCATCCTGAACCAAGAAGAGGGGTGTGGGAGTCTGACCTTGAAGTATCAAGGATGATTTATACTGATATTTATGTATCCACCCCAAATCTATAATTGAATACTATTATGGGCTGGATTGGGTCTTCCTATAATTCGTATCTTGAATTCCTAACTCCCTGTACCTCAGAATGTAACCATATTTGGAGCTAAGGCGATTAACTTAAAAAGAGGTTCTTAGGATGGGCCCTAATCCAATATGACTAATATCCTTATAATAAGAAGAGGATGAGACACCAGGGATGTACACACACACACAGGAAAACCCAGGTAAGCATGCAGTGTGAGAAGGTCTATAAGTTAAGGAGAGAAGACTCTGGAGAAACCAAGGTGACATCTTGCTCTTGGACTTCTAGCCTACGGAAAGTTGAGGAAATAAATTTCTGTTATTTAAGCCACGCAGTCTGTGGCATTTGTTATGGCAAATAAGTGTAAACTAATACAAATACCGAAGGTTTTAGCCATTTCACAAAGTACTTTATATAATTTGGGTAGCTGTCAACTGGTTGAAAATTGCGTTGTTATCCATTTTCTTAAAACCCTACTTATATCATTCCATTTAGATTGTACATCTTTGAACATAGTTGTAATGCAGCTACATGCACACCAGGGGGCAAGCATGATCTGAGTCTGTATTTCTCATCTGTTTTAAAACCAAATGACCACAATGTGCACAATGTTTGTACGTTCTATCAAACAAAGCATAGGCAAAAGCTTAGATTACCAGGACAATATGTAGACATATATCAAGAATGAGACACTCTTTCAAATGAATCTTCTTATTCCATTCAAGGCCAGATTCGTGGGTCTCTTTGTTCTCTAAAGGATCCATTTACTCTATGTAATTTTAAGTCAGCTTTTATAAATGACTTTGAAGCAACACCACCATCTAGTATTCAATCTTGATATTTTAACACATATTATTAAGAGAATTTGTAACATTTTTATATATTGAAATAAAAAATTCATCATATTCATTAATATAATACTCAGTTAAAATTTCAAGGGGAGTTTTTGGTAATAGTAGTTGGAAATAGCTGCAAGATCCCAAGAAATTTCTTCACTTTCTTGCTTTTGACTCATATCCAGCATTGTTCAGCCTTGTTCATTAATCAAGTTTTCAACAGGAATTATTTCTTTAGATATAAGTTAGACTGTTGGCACACAAGTCAAGGTATTTGTATGTTTTTCCAAGGCACAAATTCTCAGAATTTTACACCAGTGTACATAAGTATTCTGGACGGTCATCATCTGTGTTTGATCTGTAGATGTGAATGTGTGTGTGTATATGTATCCAGGTATATGTAGTAAGCTTTGGAATGTTGATATAATAGGTGGGCAATGAAGTGTTTGTGGAAATAGTACGAAATAGCGTATCAGAGAAAAAAAACTAAACAGAACACTTCATACTGGTCCTGGTAACCTCCACTAATGAAGACAGATGGAGCTAATTAAAGCCCATTACAGGAGTCCAGAAAGTCCAGATACACTTTGAAAGTATTAGTGTATTGCTCGTCCACCTTTAAGACACTAAAGACAATCTCTTTAGAAGGGCGTCTTTCTGTTGGAATTTACGCTGAAGGGGGTATAGAAATTCAAGGTAGCCTTGCTTATAAGTAGGTGCAGGCCTAGAGCTCCTTTTATCAAGAAAGGATCAGCTCTGTTTATTCAAAGGCCTGGAAGAGAAATAACAGGACACCGAGGAAGCCTGAAACTCCTTGCTGCCCCTGAATACAAACTCCAAATCCAGGAGTCACTCTTTTGACAAGAGTTACTGAGTTCTCTACACCAGAGAAGAAGGGCTGAGCCCAGACAGCTCAGTGATACCAGGTACAGTGCCCACTCCAACACCAAATTCTGGATGCTGACTCGGGTAGAATTCTCTGGTTGATTCTTTGACTGTTTCTATGCTCCAGATGAACAATGGCTGATATTGCAGTTAAATATATATATATATATATACATGAAATGCTTCAGAGAAACTCACTATGCTTAACTCACAGCGGTACCTGAACCATTCTTTGGTGGAACTATGTTCAACCAAGAGCTTTGTGTGAATCTTGCTAATCATTCGTTGGAGCTGTTTACATTGTAGTGAATTTTTCAGTGAAACAGAACTTTACAAAGTTTTGTGTCAGATAAGACTTAAGAAAAAGTGGAAAATTGAAACCTCACTCTTATTCACTTGATGCCTAGAAAGGATGGTTGAGCATTTGCTCGGTGCAAAGAATTTAGCTAACATTTCCCCTCTTATTCCTGGGTTTCTCTTCCTCTCTCTGTCTCTCTGTCTCTCTGTCTCTCTCTCTCCTTTGTTTGCTGGGTCATTTGACAATTTAGTATTTTTTTTCTTTTTTAAATCATGGGAATTGTTATGCTGAAAGTGAGAAACTATGGATACATTACATATTAACTGTTTAAAAGAAAAGAGCACAGGTACTCATCTGTTCATATTTTTCCCTCTCTACCTCTACTGCCAAAAGAATACAATGCCACCTTCTCAATAAGAAAAACTACTGAAAGAAAATGAAAAAAAAGATACCTATCTTGAGTATCCAGAGTTATCCAATATTGGGATGTTTTACTGGATAACGGAATTGAGATTATAATACTGGGTAGGGAACTACTATGATTTTCATGGTTCTCTGAGAATTTCTAGGTATTATCAAACGAAATCCTTGCTGCAAACTATGAGTTAGGAATTGTCATCCATATTTTACAAATAATGTGAAAGGTTAAATATGTCCAAGGTCATGGAATTAGATAGCTGCAGAGCCAGGATTTGATACACCTTTGCTCTCTATGGATAAATCAAGTGTCTTTTCAAGGCCATGGACAATATTTTCAAATCAAATGCAGCATTTTGTCTGACAGATTACTGTACCCACCTACTCTTTCAAATAATCTCTGAATGTCAGGTATTCTAAATTTATATTTATGGACCATAGCTGTAGATGCAATTTTATATGTATATGTATTCATCGACAGCATTAGCTTTATTAAGACCAACAGCTTTAAAACACTATCTCTTCTTAAAAATATTAAGTGGGAAAGGGGTTAGAATTCCTTATGTTAACTGACAATTTTCTTAAACATAAGATCAAAGACTTCATTTTTGAAATTCTAATTAAGCATTAATCCACAATGCATCAGGAAGAGTCCAGAAAATTAAAATATAATTTAACAATGAAGCCATCGCAAATAATATGCAAAAACTACTTAACCAATAAAATGATATTTCATTCAAATGGTAATATTACTTAGAATTTTCCAACCAATGACATTACCATTCGAATCAAGATGTTTATTCAAGTAATTCTCAACTTCACCCATGCCCACTTTTTGTTTTTCAGATATAAAAATGCTTCAGCTCTTTCCAAGGTAATAGAGATCAGGGTTAATTCACTGCAATGATAATATTCTTCACTGTAGTTGTTATTTCACTATTTTGCCTAACATAATACTTAGAAATGATTGTCTACTATGAACATCAAATAGTATATGCTTCAAACACTGTCATATTTTTGTGATGACACATACATAAAAATACAGTCCAAATGCCGAGCCTGTGAGACCTCAGAAAGAGAAAATATGGATAGGTGTGATTCAAAAGTTTCTATAAAATATGTTTCATCTCTACAATTCTCTTTTACTTATTTAGATATCCCTATTTTAGGACTCTCAATGTGAGGGCATTAAATTGCATTTGTTTCTGTTATACCAGAGTTCTTCTAAAGATGTGATAAAAAGAAAAAGTCTGTTATGACCACTAAGAGCAGAACAGGGCAATATTTAAAAATATACTCATAAGTGACGTATTTTAATGGGAAAAATATAACTTCTTTTAAGGAAATTTCCATTCTATCTTATAAATTCCCCCTTGGTGAACCTTCAAGTATTTTAAACCATTAAGAAACTCTCCCCATGTATATTTTAATTAGAAAATATTGGTTTATCCTTATTTGAGTCAACCTTGTATCCATTGTGTCATCACTTTTGAGAAGTAATATATTTCAGTAACTCCTGACTGCAGAGCAATCATTTCAAATCTGCTGCAGATTCAGGAAAAAAAAAGAATTGGCATCTCTGAGTGTCAATTTAATTTAAATTTTCACCCTAGATACCACCTGAGGTCAACAGATCTTCTTCCCTTCCCTCAATACAAGCATTAAGGAATATTTTATGAGCTAGAACAATAAACACACTTCCCAATAAGCCAACCAACCCGATCAAATTAAGACTTGGTTTAACCAGTCTATACCTGGGCAGACAGCACTTTCAGCTAGTACTTAATATACTGATTAAGGGATGCATCTTCATAAAGACACAGAGATTGTTATAAGGGAATCGAGTCCAAGTAGATAATCCATAGTAAAATTAGTTAGTGGATGCTCAGATGTAAACTCTTTTGAAATTGAAACTAAATAGGGAACAAAGACCAGGAAACCAGAGTGACCTTTCATGGAGGAGATCTCAGAATCTTTGCAGCCACCCTAAGTCTCAAAAGGACCTTAAAATACTGCTGAGAGATAGGAGGGATCTTTTAACGATCCAGTGCCATCTGCACAGGTGAAGTCAAACGACCCCTAGAGCTGCCCCAAAAGGCCTTGGTATCCTTCAATTCCACCATCCCTTCTCTTCTGCTGGGGATACAGGCATGTGTGTGGTGATGCCAATGACAATGTGCTCATCAAGAAGAGGGAACAAATGATGTCTTAAAAGTTGGATATGGAAAGTATGGAGTGTGTATAGTTTATCTTTTACAAGGAAAACTATTTTAATTGAGAAATAAGCTGTGAAATGACTATCTGATTGCTTGGTTCTCAGCCACGACTACACAATAAAATCACCCGGAATGATCAGTTTTTAAAATGGTCCTATATGAGCCCTAGCATTACAGATTCTGATTCATTCAGTCTTGGGTGGAGCCTGAGATTCGATACATAAATTATCTCCCCAGGTGATTTTAATGCACTGCCATAAATGACAATCATGACTCACTTTTTGATGAACTACTGAAACCATGATATCACTGCAATTTGTGTGGGAAATCTATAATGTTTTGTTTTGTCTTCCTGATTGTTTTAAAATATTTCCCTCTCTCCTGCATCAACTATTATCAAGCTAGCTTACCCAAAATGTGTTGAAATTGTTGTCAGGCCCAGCAGAGAGGAAGGAATGATTAGGAATGTAAATAATGGCTTACAGATGGAGAAGTTGGCTGTTGATTGGCTCTTTTACTTTTGTGAAGAGTGTTGAATCAAGGCAAGTGTTACTTCGATTTAAGAGAGACACATTCCATCTACTCATGAGTTAATGGTCTTATGGGGGCCATAGATGGGCTCTTAGTTGGAGGATCAATAGTTTTTGCCAAAATTGGCACTCAGATGAAGTGATAGTTCTGAGGTAAACTGGCCAAAGAATATTTAAAAATTGAAAATTTTTTGGAAAAATGTCAGAATGTCTTCAACTATTATGAGTGTTCTTTTGACATGGTAAGAGACTATATTAGCCACCATGAAGACACCATTATGATACTAGGGTTTGGCCATGTTGTTTTGGTGATTACTGACAGATTATAGGATTTTTTTGCTCCCTAGTAGCATTTGACTTAAGCAGATACATTGTACAGGAACTTGCAGCTGCCATTTTTTTTGTAGTGTTTTAAAACTCCTGAAGAAGATACAAAAAAGGAGTAATACTAGAAATGCAGGACTTCAATGAAGCCATCGTTGGTGAGAAGGGAGCATTTACACAAGTATATGTAGTGTGTGTTGACTTATTGGAAAATAAATCTTTTCACCATTGATGGGGGGAATATCAGGGTGCAGTGAATAGGGTTTGAACTTAACATCATATGTTATTTTACTTGGTGAGAATCTATTTCTAAGTAATTCAAATCTCAGAAATAAAACTCTTTAGGTGTGTGTATTTATCATATGTTTTACAAATATTTTTGCCCTTTTTTTACTTTGAAATTATTTTTATTTGTGAAGTGCACACATGGATGAGAATAAATTACTGATGAACTACTGAAATGGCATCTTAACTCTAATAAGCTTTAAGTTTGGTTGTAGTACTTTTTTGCTATTTACAAGTGTTTAGGTTATCAAAATCTCCAATCTTTGTTCCAGAATTACAGTGCTACTAAAAAAGCTTTGGACACTCCCAGTTATCCATTTTTTTTTCCTTCAAGTGCTTTATGAATTCATTTTTAAAAATTTATTTTCTATTAAGAGGCATACAGAAATTTCACCTATGTTTGCACTGATATACAATATTTCACAGAGTAAATCTACGTCAATTTGTTACTAGATTCCATATGACCCATTAAGGTATAAGTTTCTTTTTTAGTAGCAGAGTGTTAATCACAATTTCATGTTTAATATTTTCTACTAGTAATCTCCCATTTTAGTACTCTGTCTCATAATTGTGTGGTTTAGTATTTAATTTTAAATTTAAATTCAGAGTCACATGGAAGATAGAAATTATGACCTAGTAACATAATCATTAATTGCCTTATCTAATATCAAGCTATTTTCTATTTACTTTCTTGACTAATCAAATATATGTTAGATTCCTTATTGGTTTTGTATCTTGTTAGACTTTTTCATTTATTATATTTCTGGCTTTATTACATATAATGATATTGCTTCCATCATATTTTTTAGTTTGTCATTTCTAGAAATAGCAGTAAAATTTATATTTACTTGTACCCATTTACCTTGTTGTTTATCTTATTGGTTCTAGTTATACATTGTTCTTTTTTTACTGAAATAAAGTTGATATACAATGTTATATTGATTTCAGATGTACAACACAGTGACATGAAAATTATACATTACTAGATGCTTGCCATGATAATTACAGTTAGCCCATTACCATACCAAGATATTACAGTATTATTATTGGTTATATTCTCTGTGTGGTACTTCCATTCCGGTAACTAACTTATTTTACAGTTTTCAGTTTGTACCTCTTTATCTCCTTCCCCTGTTTCATCCATCCCCTCACCCCCCTCCCTGTGGTAACCAACAGTCTGTTGTCTGGATTTGTGGGTCTGTTAGTATGTTTGCCTTGTTTTTTTTAGGTTCCACATGTAAGTGAAATCATATGGTACTTGTCTTTCTCTGCCTGGCTTATTTCACTCAGCACGATGCCCTCAAGGTCCATCCATGTTGTCACAAATAGCAAGATTTATTTCTTTTTTATGGCTGAGTAATATTCCATTGTGTATATGTACATCTTTATTGATTTATATATCAATGGGTTGCTTCTATTATCTTTGCAATTATAAATGATGCTGCCATGAACATAGGTGTGTGTATATCTTTTTGAATTAGTGATTTTGTTTTCTTTGAGTAAATTCCCAGAAGTGGAATTGCTGGGTCATATAGTATCTTATACTTTGTTGTTCTATGGTCTCCTATTCTTCTGCAGTGCTTTTAAAGCTATTTACAGATATACAGAAAATCAGAGGCAGTCAATAATGTGGCTTCTTTTTTTCCTGATATTTAGCTTCTGATTTATCTTTTGCCACCTTGCACTGACTTTTACTTCTGGTAAGTAATAAATAACGGTGGCACTAGTGAGCATTGCTTTATTGAACCTGGTTTTACATGTGAATGTGTGTGAGAGAGATTGTATCGAAGAAGAGAAAGAAGACATGTTGACCATTATCAAATGTGTTTCCTTTTCTTTTATTTTTTTTAACAACATAAGCACCCATTGAGGAAACATGTCCTCTTTTGTGCCAGTATATATCTCCATTGTTTAGAAGATGCCGAGGGTCAAGAATGATAATCTAGAGGACTTCCGGGAAGATGGCGGTGTGAGCAGGGCGGCAGAAACTACTCCCAACACTATATTTATCTACGAAAATACAGAAAATACATCTATTCCTAAAAGAGAGATGAGAATACACAGGAAAGCGCACAGCGTGCAGCTACACCTGAGAGGACTCGGCACCCCAAGAGGCGGGTAAGATACGGAGCCGCGACCCGGCGGGACCCGAGCCCTCCCCCACCCCAGCACACCGGCGGGAGGAGAGGATTCAGAGCTGGAAGGGAGTGGAAGTACACCCCGCGAAGTAGCCAGCCCTGGTGATCTGCGCGGGGAGCGCTGATGCACGTTGCGCAGAGCAGCGGAGACTGGAGATACAGCGGGGCAGGATCTGAGCAGGGAATGCGCCAGGGTGCTTGCAGCCGGCTCCCGGGAAGGAAAAAAAAAAAGCGCGCGCTTTCTTCAGCGGTCTTAAAGAGACAGGAGCCCAGCGGAGGAGCCGGATCGCCCCAGCACACTCAGCCCAGCAGGCTGGGAGTCCTGGGGAGTTTCAGATGCCTTAGCTGGCGACTGAGGAAGCGTAGCCATACTTAACACTTCTCACTGAGATCAACAGCCTCCTATTCGTTCCCACCCCTGCCAGAGCGATAAAGGGCCCTGTGGAGCGGCACAGTCACAGCTGTGGAATAGTGGGGCAATAGCGCCACCTAGAGCATTCCCACAGAATCTACGTCCGGTGGGCATTTTTTTGTTTTTTTGTTTTTTGCTTTGTTTTTGTTTTTTCTTTTCTTTCTTTTTTTTCTTTTTTTCTTTCTTTCTTTCTTTTCTCTTTTTTTTTCTTCTCTTTTTAAAGTCTTAAAGAGCCCAGCAGACATACGTGGCAACTATCAGTGACCAATTACATAGCCATGAAAAGACAGAGGAATATGGTTCAGACCAAAATCAACCAGACAACCCCAGAGAGGGAGTCAAAGGGATGGTAATGCACAGACTCCCGGAAAAAGAATTCAGAACAAAAGTCATAACCATGCTGATGAACCTACAGAGAAATGTGCAAGAGCTGAGGGAGGAAGTGAGGGAACTGAGGAAAGACAATACAGAAATCAGACAAGCGATCGACAGGCTTAACAGCAGAATGGATGAGATGCAAGAGACTGTTAATGGAATAGAAAACAGAGAACAGGAGTACAGAGCAGCTGAGGCAGAGAGAGATAAAAGGATTTCTAGGAATGAAAGAATATTAAGAGAACTGTGTGACCAATCCAAACGGAACAATATTCGCATTATTGGAGTACCAGAGGAAGAAGAGAGAGAAAAAGGGATAGAAAGTGTCTTTGAAGAAATTATTGCTGAAAACTTTCCCTCGCTGGGGAAAAAATAGTCTTGCAGTCCACCAAGCCCACAGATCTCCCAACACAAGGGACCCAAGGAAGACAACACCAAGACACATAATAATTAAGATGGCAAAGATCAAAGATAAAGACAGGGTATTAAAGGCAGCTAGAGAGAGAAAAAAGATCACCTACAAAGGAAAACCCATCAGACTATCATCAGACTTCTCAACAGAAACCTTACAGGCCAGAAGACAATGGCATGATATATTTAACATTATGAAACAGAAGGGCCTCGAACCAAGAATATTGTATCCAGCACGGTTATCATTTAAATATGATGGAGGGATTAAACAATTTCCAGACAAACGAAAGTTGAGAGAGTTTGCCTCTCATAAACCACCACTACAGGATATCTTAAATGGACTGCTCTAGATGGAAGCACACCTAAGGCTAAAAAGATGTCACCAGAGAAAATAAAATCATAGCAAAGAAAGCAGACCAGCCAAATACTAACTAAAGGCAAAGAATAAAACACCTATTATAGAAAGAATGGAGGAGGAGGAATAAGAAGGGAGAGAAAGAAAGAAACATCAGACTGTGTTTACAATAACTTAACAAGAAAGTTAAGTTAGATTGTTAGATAGTAAAGAAGCAACCCTTGAACCCTTGGTAACCACGAATCTAAAGCCAGCAATGGCAATAAGTACATACCTATCAATAATCACCCTAAATGTAAATGGACTGAATGCACCAATCAAAAGACACAGAGTAATACTTTAGATAAAAAAGCAAGACCCATCTATATGCTGCCTACAAGAAACTCACCTCAAATCCAAAGATATACACAGACTAAAAGTGAAGGGATGGAAAAAGATATTCCATGCAAACAACAAAGAGAAAAAAGCAGGTGTTGCAGTACTTGTATCAGACAAAATAGACTTCAAAACGAAGAAAGTAGCAAAAGATAAAGAAGGACATTACATAATGATAAAGGGGTCAGTCCAACAAGAAGATATAACCATTATAAATATATATGCACCCAACACAGGAGCGCCAGCATATGTGAGACAAATACTAACAGAATTAAAGGAGGAAATAGACAGCAATGCATTCATCTTAGGAGACTTCAACACACCACTCACTCCAGAGGACAGATCAACCAGACAGAAAATAAGTAAAGACACAGAGGCACTGAACAACACACTAGAACAGATGGACCTAACAGACATCTACAGAACTCTACACCCAAAAGCAACAGGATACACATTCTTCTCAAGTGCACATGGAACATTTTCCAGAATAGACCACATACTAGGCCACAGAAAGAACCTCAGTAATTTCAAAAATATTGAAATCCTACCAACCAACTTCTCAGATCACCAAGGTATAAAACTAGAAATAAATTTTAGAAAGAAATCAAAAAGGCTCACAAATTCATGGAGATTAAACAACACTCTCCTAATTAATCAATGGGTTAATGACCAAATCAAAACAGAAATCAAAGAATATATGGAGACTAATGACAACAACAACACAAAGCCACAACTTCTGTGGGACGCAGCAAAGGCAGTTCTAAGAGGAAAGTATATTGCAATCCAGGCCTATTTAAAGAAGGAAGAACATTCCCAAATGAATAGTCTAAAGACATAATTACTGAAATTGGAAAAAGAAGAACAAATGAGGCCCAAAGTCACCAGAAGGAGGGACATAATAAAGATTAGAGAAGAAATAAATAAAATTGAGAAGAATAAAACAATAGAAAAAATCAATGAAACCAAGAGCTGGTTCTTTGAAAAAATAAACAAAATAGATAAACCCCTAGCCAGACTCATTAAGAGAAAAAGAGAATCTACACACATAAACACAATCAGAAATGAGAAAGGAAAAATCACGACGGACCCCACAGAAATACAAAGAATCATAAGAGAATATTATGAGAATCTATATGCTAACAAGCTGGAAAACATAGAAGAAATGGACAACTTCTTAGAAAAATACAACCTTCCAAGACTGACCAAGCAAGAAACAGAAAAACTAAACAGACCAATCACCAGTGACGAAATCGAATTGGTAATCAAAAAACTACCCAAGAACAAAACCCCTGGGCCTGATGGATTCACCTCTGAATTCTACCAGACATATAGAGAAGAAATAACACCGATTCTCCTTAAAGTTTTCCAAAAAATAGAAGAGGAGGGAATACTTCCAAACTCATTCTATGAAGCCAGCATCAGTCTAATACCAAAACCGGGCAAAGACCTCACCAAAAAAGAAAATTACAGACCAATATCCCTGATGAACGTAGATGCAAAAATACTCAACAAAATATTAGCAAACCGAATTCAAAAATACATCAAGAGGATCATACACCATGATCAAGTGGGATTCATCCCAGGGATGCAAGGATGGTACAACATTCGAAAATCCATCAACATCATCCACCACATCAACAAAAAGAAGAACAAAAACCACATGATCATCTCCATAGATGCTGAAAAAGCATTTGACAAAATTCAGCATCCATTCCTGATTAAAACTCTCAACAAAATGGGTATAGACGGCAAGTACCTCAACATCATAAAGGCTATATATGACAAACCCACAGCTAACATCATACTTAACGGCGAGACGCTGAAAGCTTTTCATCTAAGATCGGGAACAAGACAGGGATGCCCACTCTCTCCACTGTTATTCAACATAGTACTGGAGGTCCTAGTCACAGCAATCAGACAAAACAAAGACGTACAAGGCATCCAGATTGGTAAAGAAGAAATCAAATTGTCACTATTTGCAGATGACATGATACTGTACATAAAAAACCCTAAAGATTCCATTCCAAAACTACTAGAACTAATATCTGAATTCAGCAAAGTTGCAGGATACAAAATTAACACACAGAAATCTGTTGCTTTCCTATACACTAATGATGAACTAACAGAAAGAGAAATCAGAAAAACAATTCCATTCACAATTGCATCAAAAAGAATAAAATACCTAGGAATAAACCTAACGAAGGAAGTGAAAGACCTGTACTCTGAAAACTACAAGACACTCCTAAGAGAAATTAAAGAGGACACTAACAAATGGAAATGCATCCCATGCTCTTGGCTAGGAAGAATAAATATTGTCAAAATGGCTATACTACCTAAAGCAATCTACAGATTCAATGCAATCCCTATCAAACTACCAACAGCTTTCTTCAATGAACTGGAACAAAGTATTCTAAAATTCATATGGAACCACAAAAGATCCCGAATCGCCAAATCAATCCTGAGATGGAGGAATAAAACAGGGGGAATTACACTCCCTGACTTCAAGCAGTACTACAAAGCCACAGTAATCAAGACAATTTGGTATTGGCACAAAAACAGACCCACAGACCAGTGGAACAGAATAGAAAATCCAAATATTAACCCAAACATATACAGTCAATTAATATTTGATAAAGGAGCCTTAGATATACAATGGGGAGATGACAGCCGCTTCAGCAGCTGGTGTTGGAAAAACTGGACAGCTACATGTTAGAGAATGAAACTGGACTACTGTCTAGCCCCATACACAAAGGTAAACTCACGGTGGATCAAAGACCTGAATGTAAGTCATGAAACCATAAAACTCTTAGAAAAAAACATAGGCAAAAATCTCTTGGACATAAACATGAGCAAGTTCTTCATGAACATATCTCCCCGGGCAAGGGAAACAAAAGCAAAAATGAACAAGTGGGACTATATCAAGCTGAAAAGCTTCTGTACAGCAAAGGACACCATCAGTAGAACAAAAAGACATCCTACAGTATGGGAGAATATATTCATAAATGACATATCTGATAAGAGGGTTGACATCCAAAATATATAAAGAACTCATGCACCTTAACAAACAGAAAGCAAATAATCCAATTAAGAAATGGGCAGAGGACATGAATAGACACTTCTCCAAAGAAGAAATTCAGATGGCCAACAGGCACATGAAAAGATGCTCCACATCGCTAATCATCAGAGAAATGCAGATTAAAACCACAATGAGATATCACCTCACACCAGTGAGGATGGCCAACATCCAAAACACAAACAACAACAAATGTTGGCGAGGATGTGGAGAAAAGGGAACCCTCCTACACTGCTGGTGGGACTGCAAATTAGTTCAACCATTGTGGATAGCAGTATGGAGGTTCCTCAAAAAACTCAAAATAGAAATACCATTTGACCCAGGAATTCCACTCCTAGGAATTTACCCTAAGAATGCAGCAGCCCAATTTGAAAAGACAGATGCACCCCTATGTTTATTGCAGCACTATTTGCAATAGCCAAGAAATGGAAGCAACCTAAGTGTCCATCAGTAGATGAATGGATAAAGAAGATGTGGTACATATACACAATGGAATATTATTCAGCCTTAAGAAGAAAACAAATCCTACCATTTGCAACAACATGGATGGAGCTAGAGGGTATTATGCTCAGTGAAATAAGCCAAGCCGAAAAAGACAAGTATCAAATGATTTCACTCATATGTGGAGTATAAGAACAAAGAAAAAATACTGAAGGAACAAAACAGCAGCAGACTCACAGAACCCAAGAACGGACTAATAGTTACCAAAGGGAAAGGGACTGGGGAAAATGGGCGGGAAGGGAGGGATAAGAAGGAAAAAGGGGCATTAAGATTAGCAGATGTAATGTTTGGGGGGGGAAGGGTAGGGCAGTACAACTCAGAGAAGACAAGTAGTGATTCTATAGCATCTCACTACGATGATGGACAGTGACTGTAATGGGGTTGATGGGGGGGACCTGATGAAGGGGTAGTTTAATAATCGTAATATTGCACATGTAATTGTAAATTAATGATAATAAAATAAATTATATTAAAAAAAAAGAATGATAATCTAACTTTCCATATAACAGAAACTCATGCAAAATAGATACTCATGATTTGGGAGCACAATTCAATTCCCATCATGTCACAAATAGAAAATACTTCTTTGGAGGAAGCCTTGAATAAGCAGCTTTTGAAAAAAAAAATCCCGTTAGAAAAAAATAATAGATTCCATGGGCCTAAGGGATCTGCAAGGATCACTATGCAATCCAGGAGGAAAAAAAAACACACACTATAATACCAGTAAGCTCTTAAAATTCAGTTTTGAAATTAGATCTGGATGTTTTTCACATTCTTTTGAAGCATTTCAAGTTGTCACAGGCTATCAGGAACACCTCACACCAAGCTGTTTATAAACCACAATGTTATTTACAAGTTTGGAACAGGGCACGGTAAGTATGCACTGTTAAGTTGCATCTATACAATCACTGTAGTCCAACAGAGTTTAATTATACACACTGAAAACTGACCCATGGTTGGAAGAATGCTGGCCATTTATAATAGCAACAGAGTTATCACTAGAATGAATATTCTTTGCTTACTTTCACAATCATGACCACAGATGGCACACCAGAGCGTTAGTTAATTCAAAGAGACAGCACAGTGATGCCCCTTCAAGTTTTCCCAACTTCCTCAGGTATTCCTTCAAGCCATCTATAATCTATTAATGACACGACCTTAATGTGGAGTTTTCCAAATCTCTAGCCGACAGTAACAAATCGGTACATACCTTGTTAGAGGGCTGCCAGTGTAACATAAGAATTCCAGAATATGAACAGTTGTTTGAAGCGTATAAATTGCTGCCTACAGAAATAACTCACATTACATTCTCTTTGGCTGAATTTTTACAGTCTATGTGATTAACTCTTACTGAAACATGTCTTTCTAGAAGCAAAATAAAGGAGGGTGAGGAAGGAACAAGAAAGAGTAGAGTCACATTTTAGCTTTTAATTTAAGCAATTTTGCTATAACTCAAATGCATTGCAATAAAGATCTGAATGGAGCGAGTTTCAGACCCCTTGTGTGCATGGGCTTTCAAGGTCCTGGGAGTGACCCCAGCAGTGTGTGACACAGCCATGAGGTCTTCGTAAATTTATATCCACGCCTGACTACTTGCTTTGACGCTTCCTCTCCTGTCCACTGCTGTTGGTTGGACCACAGGTACTGAAATCCCACAAAGTAGAGGCTGATTTGTAGGGCACGCCTCATTTGGGTTTCATGGAGTACGTTACACAGTTCACAATCACCGTGAGAAGACTTAGGTTCTTGCTGGCCTTCCCAGTGTGGAAAGCCTCCCATGAACGTGCCTGTACACGCTGTGACAACTCACTTTGCATAGGGACACGCAGGCACTGGCCCAGAGGATGCGCTGAAACGAAACATGCCCTACAGCCATGGCGCCAGATGTGTAAGTCAGGTTGGGAGCAACATGCATTGGAGGGAGTCCACTGGCAGCCTGTACAAAATGCCTCCTGTCATCAGCAATGTAAAGATGTAGTGGTAGATTCTTTTCTCAACAACACCTAGTCAAAACGGAAGTTCACTCCTTTTAGAAATATATTTCAAAGTAGGGTGCATACAAGAATGTGCTAGACATTTTGAAAAAAACTTTTTTGATGGGAATATTGAAAAACAAGATAAACTGGAATTCCCGTCAGGTATTACAAAACCTACAATTCACATGAGAATGACCCACATGTGAAAAAACTCTAAGCGAGGTGCTCTTAAATTGGCAATCCTAAAATCATACATGACACTTCCAATAAAAAGGTGTGAAGATGAAAGAAAATTTTCTAAACTAGCAATAGCACAGTTGTGATCACATATGATGCCAAATGATAGTTATCAGATGGAAAGGTTATAAAAGAGCATTGGGCCAAAAGATTAGGGGGAAAAAGTATAAGGAAGCCAGGCAGTGATTAATGAAAATCTTGTAATTCTCTTCTGAATGTAGTGATGTTTTTGTCTATCTGGAAGCTTTTACAAATGTAATTGTTACTCCTTTTCTCTTTGTAAATACATTTTCTCATCTTTAATTTAACTCTGTGATTGTCATTTTGTATTCTTTTCCTTGAGGAAAACACCTAAGAATATATTAGCCTTAGGCTTGCGCAAATCCTGAGTCCACCCCATCATATTAGTACTAATATTGTTATCGCTATTTCATCATCGGAAAATGACCATCATGATGAGAATTGGGAGTTTGGAGCTCTGGGTCTCAAAACCATTTTCTACTTGAAAAATAAGTGCTTCTATAAGGAAGTTAAAAATTTCAAATTAAAACGGTATGTTAAATAACTAATTCCTCTCTCTGGAATGATTTTATTTAGACTGTTCAGCTGGGGCCAACTGAGATAAAAGGGGAAGATGGCAAGAACCCCAGGCAAATGTTATGAGGGATTTATTCTTCCAGGCTCCAAGTTGTAGAAAATAATGTGGCTGTATTATTTTTTGTTACTTACGAGTCAAGTCTTGCAGCCAGGGCCCCTGTGTCTTCTGAGCTGAGGGAGGAATCGGCACTATAAGGCGTGATCTGCCGAGGCTCCAGTGTTCCACACCTTTAGTTAGACCCAGAGAAATGAACAGAAGTTGTCAGAAAGAAGAAGTGAGTGAGCCAAGACCTGGTGAAAAATATGCACCCTGTTTTCTCAAGTTCCGCACTATGTAGGAAAGGGAGTCCCAGATATGTGAGAGGAGCGACTCCTCCACAGAACAAATGGGCAACATTAACTGGGAAAATTTCCCTAAACCAAGCTGCTCAAACGGGAAGCCAGGTGAGTCTGGATCCCAAGGCTATAGTAGGAAGCGACCAAGAGCTCATAAGACCCTTGTACCTGTAAGGCCACAAACCTTAGAGAAAGGGACAGATGCTCTCTGGCTGGGACAATCCAGAATTTCTGCAAGTTCAGATAATGGCAACTTCCCTGTCTTACCCTTAGTACATAATTAGCGCAGTCACAGAACATCCCAGGAAAAATGGATCCCCTCATATTTATAGCCCTGAGAAATTTGGCAACCAAAGCAGACTCAGTACTGAAGGTGGCAGGGGTTGAACCACATATCACATACCATGGAGAGTTACCCCACCCAATGCAAGTGGTAAGCCTACACCTCTGCATCTTGTTTTCGTTTTGGAGAAACTATTTCTCCCAAAGAGGCTATCTCCATAAAGATATATGAAAGAATTGATGTGTTCTTTTTACTGTGCTTTTTTTGAGGACTCTCTTTACTAAAGTTCAAATAACCACTTCAGAAAATAAAACAGTGGGTTATATACAATGACAGCACTTCCTTTTTACTAATAACGAGGTAAGATATTCAAACCATACACAAAATTTGTGCTATCAGGAGGGTACGAAGAACAAATTATCACATAGAACTATATGAAATTGCCAACATTCAATTGGTTTTGACTTACAAAAAATGGCAGTTTTTATGGTTTGACTCAGTAAAAACCTACAGTATTTGCTTCAAGATAATAAGCTAAATGCACTCTGTAACTTCTCCATTCCTAGACAATCTATATGACAATGGTAAATATAAAAGTACCCATATGTCCGTCCACTCCTGTATTTGTTCATGAAAAGCCAACCTAGCAAATGAGAAGTAGAATTTGGCAAGTGAAAGATAATACAGGAAAAGGAAGTAACTGCTAAGAATTGACGGTTGACTACAGCCACTAAGAGCGAGCACAGCAGCAAAGGTGTTCCATGCATAGAGGAGATGGGAGATGGGTGCGGAAATATAGAGAATCCCCAGGGTCATGTAACAAGATCCCTCTTCCTTGATCCACAAAGAAGCAGTTAAGGTTCTACTTGCAACTAGAACAGAGGAAGAAACCCATGTTAGAAGGATGGGGTCCTGTCCATTGGGCGTAGTGAACACTGGGAATAACCAGAGAACTCGCATGCCAAAAAGCACACACTATGGCATCTCATCTGTGGCGCTCTCACAGTATCACGCCTCAATTGAGGATGTTAAAAAAAATAATAACAGGGGCTCTCTAACATTCCCACAGGTTGTACAAAAGTGCTAGCAGAGTTAATCTAATTATAAACATGAAGATATGGTCAAGAACTGACAGATATTTTGACAAGGCCAAAAATGGCAAGTAGGGACATGAAGCTCAAAGAGCAGGAGAGCCCATAGCACTAAAAAATTCAATAGAACCAATAAAATAGGACACTAGGTTAAGAAGAGTTAATATCTTGAGAAACATAAGTGAGAATGTCACATTCAAGAAACAAGATAAGGCTGCCAACTGAAGATAATGTAGGTATTGTACATCAATATGTACACATACACAAGCATTGCTGAAAACATGTGTTAGTGACTTATTTTTTTATCATCCTCAACTGAAGTGTGATTTTTAAAACCTAGTAGATGGTTTGAATATGTGGATAAGAATAAAAAAAATTGTCAGCTGGAAGATGAAGCTAAGTAGTTTTCCCAGAATGCAATACAAAAATGATAAGGAAAAGGTAAAAGAAAAAAGAGTCAGGTAAAGCATACTTGCAAGTCCTAGCATCCGCCTCCTTCCAGAGTTAATGAAGAGAAATGGAGAAAGGTAGATATTAAAAAAAGAATCATAGATAAGAATTCCAAAGAGCTAATACTTGGGTACTTAGACTGAGTCAACTGAACGTCATGCAAGATAGGAAAATAAAAACAAGCAGCTCCGTGGCAAATGCCAGATCCTCAAGGATAAAGGACAAGGGATGAAAAACAATCCAGGAACTTCCAAGGAGGAAAAAAATAGTTCCCCAGAATAAAACAAGAGCCACACTGATGTCACACTTTTTATCGGCAACACTGTATAGAAGATGACAACGGCATGATATATTCAAAGACTTGAGGATAAAATGTTTTTTTTAAAAAACCTCATCCAGAATTCTATACCCAACCATTTTTTGCCAACTCAAGTCTGTGGAGTGTAAAAAGCAATCCACCAAGAAGTTATAAGAATTTTCAGAGAACTGGAAGGATATCTCAGTGCTCAGAATACAAATCAAAATAGCCTACATATCTGAAGTTTTGAAAGAAGACAACATCTGGTGTTTGAAAATACATTTTTCTAAAAAATCCTGTAGATGGCATAAATACCCCTATTTTCCAGGTATTGACTAGCATCAGAAATCATGAGAAGGGTGCTGTAGCTCGCCAGACTGAAGGAGAACATAGAGGGAGTGTTCTCAAGATGTTGCCAAAAAGCTGCAATAGGTCTTGACTTGGAAACAGGCCCCAGCTTTGATAAACAGAAATGGCAGTTTTGATCTGTTTGTTTTTGATGACTTCAGAGATTTTATAAGAATTGAACTAAGAGTTACTGGTGTTCCTGATATACGTATATATCTTAAACAAAATTGTTTTTTTTGGGAAGAAACCTTGTTTGTTCCAAAGAGACTGTCTTGATTCATGCTGGTTTCTTACCTAAGAGATTATAAACCAGATCACGTAATTTTAGCTGGCCTCACCCACTAATGATTCCTTAGTCACGTAGCTCCGGCCACTTCCTATCATCTAAATATTCCAATACTTTTTCGTTATTCCTCGAATTCTAGCTGTCTCTCATACCATGCTGTCTCTCTATCCTAAGAAGTGTTAGTCAATAGACAGCAGAGTAATGGTGCCCACGAGGGACTTCACCTTCCATGTACTCATGAAAAGGCACACACGTCACTTCTGTATCAGTTAGGGTGTTGTAGACACACAAGATTTCAGCAAGAAGAGCTTTATTTCTTCTGTAGCAAGAAGTCCAGACATAGACTCTCCTTGGATTGGTTAAACATTTAATGATATCATTGAGGCTGGTGTTCTTTCTATCTGTCCCCTGTTCCATCCAATTTGTAAGCAGCTCCTCCAAACCCCCGTGGTCACAAGTAGCTTCTCCAGATATGGCCTCTTCACACAGCCCAGTGTCTGCATATGCTTCCCCTTCCAGGAATGAAGAAAATGTGCTGAAGAGGCCCTCAGGAGATGCCCCTTTACATCTCATTGTCTGAAGCTACATATGGCATATGAGAATGCCTAAATCAGCGGGATTTGTTTAAATACACTAAATAATATTGATCTCCTGGTGATTGGTAGGATCCCTGTAGCACGTGATCACATAGCACTTAAACACAACCAGGGCATGGAAGAGAAACAGGCTTGTGGGCACGGATGGAAACTGTTTTCACATTCAGGGCCCATGTCATATAGTGGCACATGAAGGAGGCCTCCCCTGACCATCCACAGGCAACCCGTGCCCCACCCCAACCCTCTGGGCTTCAGGCTCTTATCCCTCATCCTGACTTCTTCACTCCAAGAATATATTCTCTTTGAAACATCTTTTAATGTCTCTCTACCTTCTTCCTTTCCCTGCTATGACATAAGCCCCTTTAGGGCAGAAATGCTGCCTATCTGTTCTTCACCATTTCCTCAGTGCCTGGAACAATTGCTCACACACACCAGATGTAATTATTTAAGAAATCATGGATGGATGCAAATATTTGTAGAGGCATCTTGATCTCTACTCCTTCCTTCCTCCCTTCTTCCCTTCCTTTTTCTTTTCTTTTTTTACCATGATAGAGGAGGTTAATTAAGAAGGATATTTCTGACATGTGTTCATGAGTCTGACATGGGATAAAGATTATTCTGAAGTTTAACAAACACCAGAGAACATTAGAACTGGGAGGCAGTGGTTGGCTATAGCAATAATATCAGTTAAAAAGACAGGGTTGGCTGCATCATAGCTGAAGAAATAGGAAGATGGAACCCTCAGCTAAAGAAATGGTGCATTTGGAAATGATAGGGGTCTGGGTTTTAGTTGAAAAAGCACTTTCTGGATGTAGTTGCTTCTGTCTTTGCCACTTATAGCTAGGCTACATTGGGCAAATTGTAACTTTCCTGTAAACCTTAGTAGTGTCATCTCTAAACTATGGTTGCAGGATTTGCAGGGTCTGCTGGGATGAATGCATGAGTTGAGGTCAAAGTTTCAGTTGAAATGCTGACTCTGGCAATAAGTAGCTTTTTTTAACCTTACACCAATTTTTTGATGTCTCTGGACTTTGGCTTCTTTCATAGATGATTAGAACTCCAATAATACAATGGGTTTTGTCCTAGCCAATTGCAAATGTTTGGCCATGTGGATCCAATTTTCCCCAATTTTAAGAAGTTGGTAACTCACTGATAACACACACACACACACACACATATCCCCTTGCAATGGGGAAAATGCAAAACTTCTCTGACATTTTTCTAGCTCACACGTAGTTGCTAAGATGCTTGGGACGCCATTTATTAGAAAGGGGAAATGGAATAATTATAAATATTTGTAGAATAAATGCAATGGAAATTGGTGACCTTGTCAGAGCATATATGCCCTGTTAAGTTTAAAACAAGACTAGTTCTATGAAAAAGTTACAGCAATGTGTACTAAACTTACCGGGACTTTCAGACCTCTTCTGATCATCTCTGAGCAATATTTGAGGATGGGATCTGTTCTGAGGCTGATATTTGGCAAATGTCATTTCTTATCCATATAGGCAAAAACAGTGAATCACACAAATTATGGAGTTAACCAACCAAAATCCTAGGGAAAACAATTTTATATGTGGTCTGTTGGTTCTTTGCTGGAAAATGTAACTAAATAGTTCTCATCAGACTCATAAATAAATGAAATAAGAAAATAGAAAATATTTCCTTGGTTTATGTGATTGCTATTTTAGTAAAACAATGCACATGCTGTAAGTACAAAGAATGGAGATAACAAAGATGTATGTAAAATGGTTTTTCATGATACCCTGGTCAAAATTGACAAATATGGGTGATTTTTTTCAAGAGAATTTGGTAGATTAGTCACTGCTGGTTTAATGTTTTACTATTTAATCAATGAAAAGATTAAAGTAACCTGCAGAGGGGGCTCTTCTAAGGCTTTGAAAGTGAGAGCCTTGACTTTTGCTTTTTAAATATTTTCATAAAAGAGGATAAAAAATGTTTATTGTATTTGAGCTATATGGTAAAAAAAAAAGTAAAAGAATAAGACTGTAAGCAGAACTTCAATATCCAAAAAATAGGAAAAAATCTAATTGACCAAATATAAGATTCAAGCAATGCTTTTGATTCTAAAAATCAACGGCCTCTGTATAGGAATGTAGATGGTGGGAGACGGCTTAGCAGCAGTCCATGACAAGCCACTGCATTTTCTTTAAGACTGAGGTCTACACATTATTAAGAATAAAACTTAGGAGGTAATGGCTGTGTTCCACTCTGTTCAGGTCACAGCATACACAGTGTTGTAAAAGACACAAAAATGAACTAGATCGTGTGACAGCCGGGTCATTTTGTATTGAACATGATTAGTATTTCTTTCACAGATGTTGCAGTTATGTTTCCAAAGGTGGCCTTGCAAATATATATCCCATCCCATGTGCTCTCCTTACAATAGGGCATGTTCACGCCTCCATCGAAGAGTATGGTCTATGTTGCCTCCTGCTGAAACCAGGTGGACCTCTGTAAATGCTTTTAACTGGTAATATAAGATGGGGCTGGTACTTTATGACTTCAGGGACTAGATCATGAAAGGTGATATATCTTCTACCTCTCTCTCTCTCTCTCTCTCTCTCTCTCTCTCTCTCTCTCTCTCTGTGTCCATATCTATCTCACTGTCTCTCTGTCTTTGTCTCTCTCTCCCTCCTGCAATGTGGGGACACAGAAGGAGGAGCTGTCTGCAAGCTAGGAAGGGAGCTCTAACCAGGAAATGAATTGGGTGGCACCTTGATCTTGGATTCCTCAGCCTTCAGAACTGTTAGAAATAAATGTCTGCCGTTTAAGCCACTCAGGCTGTGACATTTTGTTATAAAGGCCCTAGCAGACTAATACAGGGACTGAAGTTAAAGACCTCCCACATGTGAAATAACTTCATTTAATTGCTGTGCCAGGCGTATATCATAAATGTAATTACAACCTTTCCACATATGTAGAAAATACAATTCATAAAGATGAATTCTTTGACTGCATAGCTTCCAAACAGTACAGATAAGGTGTAAATATAATTCAAAATACAAAATACAAGGTGTTTTTCTTTTTTTCGAGGCAGTATGAGCTGCCTCCTGGAACTTTCATGAGCACAGGGAAGTGTAGAGCATTTCCTTAGGATATAAATATGAGGCTTTCCTCTGCTGCTTCTTATGTACAAAGTTGTAAGAACCCATCACTTTCACCCTCACAACCAAAACAATCCAGAAAAGTGACAAATCATATTTTTTTAACCTCAGCAGAGACCTGAGAACACAAAGAAATCTAAATAAAACAAACTACAGAAAGGAAGGAACTCTTTAAGGAGACACTACCACTGCTTTCATCCTAGACAGAACTGCAGAAGGAGGAGGAGTCTGTCTTAGATTTGAACTAGGGGAAACTGGTCAGATATTTACAGAACCACGAATGGCTGGCATGACAGATCAGAATCCCAGGGTGACTCAGCGCAAAGTGAGGGGCGCCCACCCAACAATTTTTTGGCATGGGTTTCCCTGAAGTCTGGAGGGAGTAAGCCAGAATCTGGGACTGGGAATAAGATTTGAGATATAGTCTTCCTGAGCAGTGCAGAGGGAGTCTGTGGTGCAAAGCAACCACCTCCAGAAGGTGTAGGGCAAGGCAGGGTACAGTGTACAAAGGAATAGAAGTCCTATGAGAAAGGTATCAGAATTCAACAGAGGAGGTGAGTCTGTAGGAGAAAAAACAGTCAAAGAGAATTTATGAAGAATTATCCATGTAAGTAAAAGCAAAGCCAGCAATCTATAGGGACTAAAATAAGATCTGTAAAGTTTATGGGGAGTATGACTGCAGGGAGGCAGGGCACTGGCTGAGTGTGTCTAGACTGGTAAGTACTTCGTCTTGGTTTGAAACCCAGCACCACCGTGTAGTATCTACTGTGAACTTGGCAACGTGACTCAGCTTCCCTGCCTCAGGGTCTTCTTCTTAAAACGGCAACAATCATAGTGTCTCACGGGGTCATCGTGAGAATTACATGATTCAGTTCACATGGAAAATAGTACCTGGGAAAAAAGCAAATGGTAATTTTGCTGAGGTTGATAGAAGACTTCAAGGTACCTACATTGCCTCATATATTGTTCTTTCTTCTAACCACGTGGGCTTTACTGAGTTCTCACATCCACAGAGCCTTCCCTCTACCCCCAGGCTTCTACCCATGTTGTTCCCACCCCTGATGTTCTTCCTGTCTCTACTCCTTTTCCAGGCCAGCTTCATGAGTCACACAGGGCCCTGTGCTCAGAAGAACCCAGACTTGGTTTAATGCTCAGCTGCTGTTTTCTTTAAATCCACAAAAAGTTTTGGACAAGGGGCTACACATTTTCATCTTGCACTGGGCTCACCAGCTCTCGAGCTGGTCCTGCTGGCTAGCGACCACGAAATCTTAAGTGTTGGCTTAGAAATCATGCCGTCCAGACAGACTTTTCTGCAACCTAATAGATTGCCACCACTCTATTCCCAATTAACACTTTTTATTTCTCCTATTATATTACTTACGACACTCTAAACATTTATGTCTGAAATATTCATACCTACGGCAAGTCAGGGGCATGGCTATTCTTGCTCAAAAACTTGTTTTTTTCCTGCAACATCTGCACAGACCATGGAAATACATACAAAATAATAATGTGTTGAGTAAAAGAAACACTAAATGTTTGCCAGGATAGGAACATTTCTGAAAACCACTGCCTCATGAATCTATGCTAAATGATAATCATGCAAATTCCCCAAAAAGGGACAAATCCAGAACAAATAGAAGCTTCCCAAGGCACGGGACACACCCATGGAGAAGCAACGGAGTTCTCCCCAAATGAGACCAGAAACCCGCAGCAAGTTGCCAACTGTGGAAGGGAAAAGTGGATTATGTGGACACTTTACTCTTAAAAGTTGCAAAATTTGCTGAAAGAGGCTTGAACCGCTACCTTGTACTGGGAATCACTGACACTCCTAGAAAATGAGTAGAGATGAACAGAGGCAGAGAGGCACTGACTGTAGGCAGGTTTACTAAGAGCGGCTCTCCCAAGATTCTCCACTGCCCTCTTTTCAAAAAGATCCGTAGAGCAAGTAGGATCCTTGTAATGTTTCGCTCTGGTAGTTTAGCAGGAAGTGTGTGGTTACTGTGGCTTTTTCTAGATTGAAGAAGTAAATACATTTTGAGCAAATTTTATTCTGTCTGTAAGGATATTTTTTATGTTTGTCTTTTTTTCCCCTCATCTGGCCAGGATTTTGGAGCTGCTCTAAGATGAAAAGATTTAATGATCACCCCCCTTTATCCTCTATGAATTAGAAAGTAAAATGTTTCTGAGCTGTTTTAATAAAAGGGCCCATAAGGCTCTACTTAATAGTTAAAGAATAGTGAGCCCTGAGTCAACACCAGACCTGGGCTGTCGTCCAATTTCCACTAATTAGCTGTGTTACTTTGGGCAAGTCATTTAACCCTCTCACCTTTCAATTTCTTCAAAATGAGAAAGCTTGCATGGTTTCTAGCTAGGTTCCTTTTTAGTTCTCAGGTTCTTAATTAAGACAGAGGGAAGAGAAACAGAAATTATTTGGAGGTGTAGGTAGTCAAAATTAGTTTCAGAATGATATTGTTTATGAGAAGAGAAAGGAATAGAAATAAACTCAAAAGAACAGAATCTGTGCACTTTGAAACCATGCAAATTGCACAAAGATCTTTCCCAGGACAGTGGATTCTGTGTAGAGGTAAAATTAGCTAAACAAATAGTCTAGGGGGGGAAAGTATAATTGGAGGAGGACATTGTTGGAAACAAAAAATAAAGACAAACAGCAGGAGAAAGCAAAAATAAGCTCTCCTGTGGGGGCGGATGCTTCAAGGCATGACTGAAAGGACAAGGAAATTTACAAGTAAAAAGGTGTTTGGGCAGTCACGTCTCATTCATTTAAATGAAGGGGCACTTCTGCCAAATTCTTCCTCAGATTTGTCGTCACTCTCGTCACAAGTTATTTTGTACAAATACCTTCAATGTTTTTTGAAAAGCTGGCAACTTTGGAAAATGCTTAGGAAGAGCAACTCTACCTCTTTTTGCAGCCTCCTGCCCTTGTGCTTCCGAGAGCAGGGTTTAATGACGCCTTCTGAGGAGCATGAAGACAGACTACGCTGACTTGATGGGAGTCATCAGAAGGTTTTCTGCAGTTCACATGAGACATTGTGAGGATTGGAGATGAGTCAGGAAAGACGCCAATTATATGTTTGGTGCTCTTGAATGAGCTGGGGGTGGGTGGAGGGATAGTATATAATTTTTAGGTTTATTATTCTCATCTCATGCAGCAGAATACTATACACAAAGGTAGAGTTTTCTTTTTTTTCTTTTTCCCCAAAACTAGAAGGGAAAAGCAGGAACACGTGGAAAATGTTTGTAGGTCTCCCAGACAGGATTTGATATTCCTAACATGATAAAAAACATTAGAGAAATCATCTCCCAGCAAAGTACAGAGTGCTTCCCATAAAAAACAGGGCAGAAGTGTTTAAAAGGAGATTTGTGAATGTAATCAAAAGGATTTACACACCCAACATATGGGGGTGAAAGAGAAACACTCGTTATCACATTGGAAGTCTAGATTCTATGACTGTGGAGTAGAAGCTGCCAGGCCTTCTGAAGACTGAGGTCTGATCTGGTTTAGCATCCTTTCTACTATTTCTATGGGTTAAAACAAGTCCCAGGCCCAGCTCAGATCGAATTCCCATTTTTGGTGGGAAAGTAAGGTTTTTGGGAAAATTACTATCGTACTAAAGATTACATTGATGCTAAGTGTTGTAGCACAAATTTATCTTATTTCATATATCAATTCATCTCAGCATGCTTCCTTTGTTCAGTTCCTCAAAACATTCAAAGAGAAATTTTATGATATTATTGGAAATAAAATGAAAATGCTAGTTGAACAATTATACAGTTAGGTGTAGGCCATTTACAGATGTCTTGATAAGTATCATCATTCAGAGATTTAAAAACAAATTTTACTCCTGTTTGATTCCACCCTTGTATTAATGCTTTTGTTTTATTAATTATATTGTCATTGAAAGTCTTAGTGAAATGGACCTAAATTCTCAAATGTATTTTATATCCCAGCCAATAACCTATCTTTGAAATTGTTATGCTTTGGGGAAAAAAGAGTTAAAATTAAGGATTTAATTGAAACAGTAGCAAAATTCATACAATTTTTATATATTTCTTGTGAATATAGTACACTGCAGTTTGCTGCAGAAGTTCTTCATTTCTTCATTTCTGTCTACATTCTATCCTTTCCATTCCTGTTAAATCTGACTGTTGGGAACACATAATTGATAATTGTTTATTTGAAGGGTTTTTCCAGATATAGTTCAGATTTCCCCCTAAAGCTTGTATTTCCCCCAAGATATATCCTATAACTGTTCTGCTGTTTAGAAATAGATACTGTGGCCTCTGATTCTTTGCCTTTTGTGTCTAACAGTAAATTTTGGTGTATGATGATTAGGTATTATCAAGTTTTACAAGTAGCATGCATATCAGTCTGGTGTTTTTCTTTCCCAGATTACCCATTCCAAATTCTCCAGACACTGAAAATCTGTCCTGGAAAGGCTAAGACTCTTAGAAAACATTATGTGAGCACTTTAATCTGAAGCATGTCATTTTTACAGTAGAGCCTTTTTTATACAGTTCTTTGATTATTGCTTGCTCTCATTCCTTTTTGCTCTCCCTTTCTTGGAATTAATATTAAACAAATATTGCAGCTTCTGGATATATCCTCTCCCTCTCCGTCTCTCTTTCTCTTTTTTACTACATGTGTTTTCTTTTGGGGATTGTTTGCTTTATTCATTTTTTTAATTGGCTTCTAGTCAAATTAATTCCATTATCAGGATGATTAATCCTGCCACATCTAGTCTTCAACTTGATTCTTATCATTAGTAACTTGTCTCATTTTAGAACTATGATATCAACTAGAGTCTCTTCTAGCATAAGGGACAGATTTTTAGAAATGTTTTTCTATTTCTTACAGTAGCTAAATATACCACTACATATTATTACTTATTCTTCTTAGTATTGAACTTTTGGTGATCTGTTTATAGATAGACACATACATATTATATATGTATATATGTATGAATATATGCATATATATTTACCTCTCTGTAACCATTACATGTTATTACTTATTCTTCTCAATCTTGAACTCTTTATCTATTTATATAGATATTACACATGTATATATGCACATACATAAACTATCTCTGTGTATATCTATACACATAGAGAGATTATCTCTATATATGACAGTCTAAATCAGTTTTTGCAAATGGGATGGACTTCCTCAGCTGCTACCTTACTGGGGTTACCTGGTGATCCAATCTGCTGTTGATTGCAGAACCCTGGCTGTTTTGAGCAGACTGGCCCCTGTGGCAGGTCAGGATCTCTCTCAGAGTTGGCAGGAATCTGCCCATTGGTGAAGAGGTACCACATGTTTATTGTGGCAGGAAATTCCCTGGGGACCTTCCTGTGTTCCTCTTTCTGGCCTCAATTTCTAATATTGGAAGTAGCAGACGGCCTACTTTATTTATAGAATCGCTCTTAGAGCTCAACCTAGGGCATACACTAATGCTTGGCCTCTGAGACTGACCTCTGGAACAGCCATTCTGAAATCTTCTGTCAAAATATCTTCCTCTTGCTCATGGGTTACTCTATTCCAGGTCATGCTGTCTCTGATGCAAGGGTTTTCCTGAATATACACTCATATCTCCTATTTGCCTGCAGGTTACAGCATCAGCAATTGAGTTCTTTTTGCTCTCTATCTTGTGGACATCTTCCTGTTTCAGGCCCACTAATTAGCATGGGCATTTTCTAGTGGCTAGGGGTTATCTTTTATTCTTATAACTTTTTTCATTTTCACTGGATTTTAGTAGTGAAGAAAAATGTACTCCTCAGCTCTCCTGAACCTGAAGTCTGAAGTCCATCTCTAAAACGTACACTCAACTGCCACTACTCTAATGGGACATCAATCAAAATAATAATGATAGAAAAACTAAAACAAGTCTATTGATGAATATGTGGATTAAGATAGATGAGCTCTTGGTTCTTGGCCAGAGAATTCAACTGTAAATTGAAAGGGGATCGTTGCAATGGGACAGCAGTGAATAGCAGGTGGATTAACAGGATATTTAAAAACAGTCATTTACTAATTTAAATATTAGGCTGCACCATCACAGCTCCGTGCACCAGGCCTCCAAGGAAATAAAAATAATGACCTTGCATCATAGCATCATCCATATGATGAGCCCTTTCTACTTTTTCCACATATAAATCAATTTATCTGAGATCCAAAAAAATGTTCATTTTACACTTAATTGTGGATTGTAGAAGCTCAAAATAGAGTGGTGGATTAATCTTACTTTTATCTTTGAAACTATGTATTTATAAGGCTCTTCCTTTATGAATCATGGTAATCCTGATGTTACCCTTTAATACTTTCTCTCTTTTTATGCAGGGATCTTGGACTCTGTTACATTGTTTTTTGTTATTGACCAAACTACTAGTATTTTACCTTAGAAAGCTGACATGAACCAAATATAGACTTTTTACCTTATGTTTTGGTAAAATCCAAATATCTCTTATTAATCAAGATTACCAGTCAGATATCTTTTCAAGTTTTTATACTTTGTTTTAGAATGTCTCTGCTTAGGTTATATTCCCCTTGTACACTAGCTCATTTTAACTGGATTTCTTGCAGTAAATACTTTCTGAACAAAATACCCATGAATACCTCTATCTTCAGCATTCAATAGTTTATCTATTCATTTTCCACCACATTGAAAATTATAGTCCCTTTTCAAATACATAATCTTATCTGTGTTTTTATTTGTACTTGATATTCTTAATGCTGCTATTCATCTTCTCTGCCACTCCTTTCTAATATGAATGACAGGAACACCCAGAGGAAGCACAATAGTCATATCCATACAAAAGATGCCATTCTAAACCACAGGGTTGTCACCCTTCTAACACTTTCTGCTCTGCCCAGTGAGCCAGTCCTCTCAGGCTATTACTCCTTAGTGACCTTAATAGAAAAAAACCTTTACACTTTCATTACCCAATTCACTAAGGAGTCTTATACCATTGCTACTTTGTTCCAAATTTAAACTAAAGCACATCTTTTCTTTACTGGTTCACAATACACAGTGTGGTATTCCACAAAGCCTCCTGCTGTCAGACTCTGCCCTCACAGTAATAATCTTTGCCAACATGCATTTTCTGCCTTTTCCCTTGTGAAATGTCCTAGCAGTTGTGTATGTTTGATTGTTCTATCCAAATGGCTTTCAAGATGAACATATGCCTCAAATTCACTTAAGCATTTGGGCAGCATGGGAATTATCTATTGCTTAAGGTACTTGCACAGACCAGATAGCTATTAGAGATAAAAATAACCATGCCCTTCCTAATGAGAGAAAAAAAATAGTATAAGGTCACCATGTGAGTTCAAAACAGAAAACATTTGGATTCTGCAACTGTATCAATGTATCCTGAACATTTAAATGATTCAGTTTCTGCCAGTGTAGTCAGAGTTGTGAAAATTGAATTCAGCTCTCTCTAATGTAAGTATACTGGCTTGACATTGATCTGCATATATCTCTTCCTTTCCCCTTTCTCATTTACTAAATTAATTTATATTTGGCAAGCACATAGGATGTGTATATTTGAGTGAGATTTTTAAGAAGAGTGTCCTGTGATGTTACATCATTCAAAATTATAGATGTCAAGCAATCAGGCAAGAAAGCTGTTCCATATGTAAAAATTGCCCCCAAAATTGACATGAAATATTCATATCTTACTACCTCTGAGCCAAGGAATGAGAAAATAGGATAATGAAGAAATGTTAAAATAAGCTTACATTTCCATGTTAAAAGTGTTTTGTGTTAACCAAATATTTGGGGGAAAGGCAGAGGTAGATGTCTTAAAGAAGCATTCATTGATTTTAGTATTAAAAAACACATTTTTATTCTCAAAAAAAGCAAAGAATTAAAAATTATATATACAGGTTTTCCTGCTATCCAAAAGTAGAGCATTCCTATGAAATCCTTTGTAAGCTGAAATGGCATAAAATGGAGAAGCAATTGCCACCAATTTATATGGACAATTTTTTTTTTGCATTCCCAGATCCAAAAAATAACCTCTCACGCTTTTCTGATGTCTTAAGACACATCTTGCTAATGGATGCACCAAATAAATTGAGGTAGATCACAGATACTTGCAGACACAGGTTAAAGCTAAGGCAGCTTGAAGCTAAGATGTTGAGGGCGGCTCCTGGAGAAGGAGCTTGTCAGGCCACCCCTCTGCTTGGGGTGCACGCTGTCCCTATAATGGCTCACTGCAACACAAATGCCAAGCACTATTTTTCATAAAAGCAAAAATCCTCTTTGGATTTCAGTTACCAAAAACGAGTACTGTTCTAAGTCTTTTGTAAACGTGAAGTGGTATAATGTGACCTTTTGAAAAGCGGGGGGATTACCTGTATCTAGAATCCCAAGATCCAGATTTTACTTCCAGTTTCATTACATCTCTCTGTCTAGCATTCTAGCTGAGTTCTTTTGCAGAATGCCTTATATGTTATTTATTCCATTGACAAGAAATAGTGAATTGTTTTCCTTGGTTTATTCTTTTATTTCATTCCACTGAGTGGATATTTTTCTCATTTCTACTGCTGTATGTTTACGTTTGGGAAAGAGATTTCTAGTTGACCAAATCTTTCCTCCCATTTATCCATAATAATGAATTTTTAGCCGCATATCCTTTCCATTGTTTCTTCCTGATTTCTGTGACATACTTGTGGAATTAAACCTAGGGAGCACAACCTTCTAGAGATGGTAGAGTGACAACTGGACGGAATTTGAAACCTGACAGATGTGGGGGACAGGGGCATTATACCAGAACTAAATTTCCCAGCTCACATAATTTTAAAGAAACCACTCTCTCTCAAGTCACGGTGTGTCAATCCAACACAAAGTGGATGACAGGAGGGTCCGCTTCCTCTCTTGCTCTCATTCTTGAATCTAGAAAGACAGCTGTGCACCACTGGGCTTCTAATGCTGTCAGGAATTCTCATATGAAAATAAGACACTTGCCTTCACTAATATGAGGTTCTCATATCATGTGCCTCTTCACATCTGATACTCCCTTTCTCTGACTAGAAAGTACAGAACTTCCTCTTTAAAAGCCCAGCTCCTCAAAGAGCCTCAGCCTCCAGGAAGGAGCAGTGGGAATTCAGCAGAGCAGCCAGACCTGTTGCGTAATGGAGCTCTCCCGTGATGCTCCGGGACCTGAATTGTGCATATTTAAGTTCAGACTGACCCTAAATTTGAAACAATCCTCCTCAACACTCAGGGAGTGTGGCTTTGCCTAGCTAAGTTCCCAGGCTATTACTGGATATTATGCACAGAAGACTACATTTTCTTTCTTTTGATTTCACTTAGTCTCTCCCCAGCCCTGAGAGTATTGGTAATGCCATTATATTTTTGTACTCCATTTGTGAACACATTCAAGTTCTTTCCAGTGGGCTTTTTCATGACTCTAGTAGAAGTAAGAACTATAGCTGGATACCTTTTCAGATAACCTCAGGCATTTTATAAAAGTTAAAGAAACTTATCTGTTCCTCCCCAAAGGAGAAACTGCAAAAATGCATTTGTGTAAACCACTTACACCCTTAGATCAGACTATTATAGCAATCATCAGACTATATATCCTGTTACAGATACAACTGGTACTGTATCTCACACTTATTTCCTGGTGTGCAGAAGTGTTATTGTATTTATTCCAAAAGTAAACATGATTCTGAGTTCATAACTTTATCTGAGTTAAACAATAAAGTGCATTCCAGATATACCAGGTTCTCTGTCTAATACTCATCTGTTTTTTTGGCAGACACAGTAAAATTCTAATTCTTATCTATTGTCTTTTTATCTCTTCAGTGATAGAATTTAGGAGTGAAACTTTGATATGCTGGCTGTTCATTGAGAAATTACATTTCACCACATCTTTTGTAGCTGAGAGGGTGTGAATGTAGCTAGGCATTTGAGTAAGTTTGGCAGAAGGAGCTGAAGTAGCATGAGATTCGTGAACCATCTACTGTCAGATAAGGTCCAAGCTGCCATTAACCTGCAGTACAAGCTACATTCCCTTCATAGAACATTTTACTTTTCCCTCCACCTCACCTTCGGTCAGAACACCAGCTTCTTTCCTTTCTGTAGACAATTCACAGAGCAGTTGCCACAATGCTACTACATTTTTCTCATGTCTTGTCATAAAATATTTAACTTTTTGTGAAGTGCAAAATTTTGAAGGCGGAAGTGCTATCTGCCTTCAAAATTTTACCAAAGGAAAGTAAGATCCTGTACTAGGAAGGCCCTGCCTTCAGAAAGAATCCTCTCTTGTTTCTTCATTTTGTTGTCCTGCCTAAAATTTGGCCTGACAGGGGCCAAAGGAAAAAGATGCAACCCTGTCCCCTCTTGTTCTCTTAAAACTCTCTGTTCCCTTGGGGCTTGTTGGGAACACATTTAGCACATGGCTGGTGGGAACAGAATAAGACAACAGCAGAGATATCAGTTCCTCTATACATATTCCCTAATCTGCTTGATTCACATTTTTTTATTTGTCCGTGACCTAGGTTTTCAGAATCTCACTTTTTAGTTCCATACATTTGGGGTGGTTTTGAGGGAGCATAAATGCCTTTTGGTTTCTCAAGTTGTTAGACTGACGTAAATCATTCCTTGTGCCATACAGAAAGAATGGGACAGGGTAAACTAGAAAGGAAAGAAAGGAGTTGATTAATATGTAATGTTCCCACTCTCCCTGCAGCCACTGGAGGAAGGAAAGCAGGTCTTTCCCTCTTGGCTTCTCAGCATTCCTCTGCGCCTCTCTCCCCTCTGCCCCGCTCCAGCCTTGGGCCCGCCTGCCGTGGAGGGTGTGCTCTACTGGCGCTGCAGAAACGCATTATTGATCTGCAGAGAGAGGGAAAACATGAGGAAAAAGGCCAGAGGCAGAGAAAGCCGGCGGTGAAAGAAGCCGAATCTGTTTGCACAGCAGAGTTGACAGAGGAGAAGGAGAGGGAAAAAGAATCGGCTGGAGCAGGGAACAGAGAAAAAGCCTCTGAGAGCTTTTTCTGAGTAAACTGAGACGCTCCTGAGCATGGCAGGTATAACAACGTTTGAGAGGAAAGAAAACAGGACATGGGAAGAACTGCTGGGATTCATCTATCTCTTAAACTTATTCTGAATGATGCAAGGTAAAGATGACATTATTATTAATACTATTTATTTCGGGATGAGAGACTCAGATGGACCTCAAAGCACAGACTGGAAATGGTGTGTCATCTGTCACATGGACGGCTCGCAGGACTTCCATTTGGGATTGGGACACGAAGGTACAAGCACTCACTCTGCTTTCTGAGATCTAGGTCACCGTCTTAAACTTGCTACCTTCAAAACAGAGCTAGGTCTTCGCCACTTGTTATTACCTCTTTTATGTCCCCTTCCACCCTTATCCAAGCTTTCTAAATTCTCCTAGATTATCGCTATGGATTGGTAACTGGTCTCCCTTCTGCCCTTGCTTTCCTAAATGTATCCTCCCAAGAAGTGATCATCTTTTTTAATACATCAGTGAAATCATGGTATTAATCTGCACAAAGCTCTATAGTAGCTTCCCATTTCACTCGAACAAGAATCCAAAATCCTTGCAATGACCTACGAGACCCTGCATACCTTACACACTGACATCTCTGCCTTTTTCTCCTATGCTCTGACTCTTACACACTGGTCTTCATCCATACTGGGTGTACTGCTGTCTTACTGTTCCTCAGGAACGTACCTAGCCTCCCCTAGGGTCTGTTGGCTTGCTACTTCCTCAGTCTGGAATGTTTACTCTGTGCACCCGGGGAAACATAGATCTAATTCTGTCTTTGTAAAAATATAAAACTATCAGGGAGGTCTCTCCTGCCTACCCTATTTAAAGTAGCAAGCTTGCTTTCTCTCTTTATTCTTGATTCTGCAACCCAATTTCATTTGTCTCTTGTCACAGCACTTGTCACTCTCTGACAGATTATATAGGTGCTTGTTTATTTTCTTGATTTCGATCTCTCACCATTAGAATGTGAGCTTTATGAGTTTTGTTTCTCTCCCAGTTGCCTGATGCATAAAAAGTGCAATATATATTTGTTGAATAAAAATGAGCAAGTGCCATATTCTGAGATGAGCGTGCAAAGTAGTGAGGGAGGGATCCCATCATGTAGCATTCAGAAAATATTATAAAGTCAGCAAATGAGTTCTGGGAAGACAATGGCAAGAGCATCGTAGTTTCTGAAACTCCTTACTCCTTCAATAAAAATAGAACAAGCAAGGTAGGCAGGTCAACAAACCCAAAGATGACATCTACAATAAAACTTGGTGCAATGTATGCATAGATAGAAGCAAAGCAGGGCAGTTGCATGAGCCATGTGCTGTGAGTATATGTGCACATGAAAGCAAGGAAAAACAAAGAGGTATCTGATGGAAGACAGAAGCCCTCTTCTGCCAAGTACACAGGTATCTCTGAGATCACAGCTGAAAATAGGAGGGGTTTCAGGAGAAGCCAAATAGCAAATGGAATCAGAGGGGATCATAAATAATTCTGAAAACAGTCTGGTATCCAACCCCTTTTGAAATTAAAAATATGGAGCTTTCCTCCCAAACAAAGCCCGATACTGAAGGAAAAATGATATGTAAAATATCCCAAGAGTCAGAAGATACAGATAAAAGTGAGAAAGGAAGCAGAGAAGGCAGATCTCAGAAAATTAAAAGTACTTTCTTTTTCTTTTTTAATCACTTAATGAAAACAGTACAAGATAGTTCTAGAGCAACAGAAATAGAAGAGTTACCTTGCCCTTTCCCTCCCTTCTAAAGGTACAAAAAACACTTATTTCATTTAAAATCATTAACAAAAGCAATTGCAAATTCTATGTATGAATATCAAGCATAACAAAGTCCCTATAATAAAAACACTTTAAACAGATAAAGCCACAAAACAAAAATTGTTACCTAAATTTCAAAAATGGCATTAAAAATAATGAAAATTATGAAAGAATAATGTAATCCAGATTAAAAAAGAAAAAAACTCAAAATAAGGCATGTCTAAAGAATGAGTTGAAAAGAGGGGACACAAAACTCAGGAAAAAAGGAGAAAAAATTCAAAAATCAAGACAAGCTGGAAAAATTCACTAGAACAAATAAATATAGTGGATACTGTCTTAGTTATGTAAAATGGGAAGAACCACTTTTAAAAACTAAAAATAAATTAAGACAGGAATAAAAAGGATTCAGGACAAAGTAACAGATACAGAAGATAAACAAATGGGTCAACTTACATTTAGTAAAAGTCCAAAAAGATACAACCAAAGCAATGGGATAGATTAATACTAAAGTATTACTCCATAGAATATTCATAAAATGATAAAAATAAACACTAAGCTAAATATTTAAAAGACCAACTGTATACCTAAGAAAATTGAAACTTATTTTAGTAAAACTAGTTTAAGTAAAACTAAAACTTATTTTACATATTTTTAAGACAATCATTTGCAGACCAACCCAAATAAATGGAGACACATTCCATGCACATTGATAAGAAGACTCAACATTCTCAAGATGTCAATTCTTCCCAAATTGATTTATAGATTCTATATGCTGCCAAACAAAAATCCCAGCAAGTTATTTTTGAAATGTTATATTTTTACATGGAAAGGCAAAAAACCTATAGTAATCAACCCAATGTTGAAGGAGAAGAACAAAGTGGGAGGAATGACATTACTTAACTCCAACACTTACCATAAAACTACAGTCATCAAAATAGTGTGGTATTGGTGAAAGAAAAGACAAGTAGATCAAGGCAACAGAGGAGATCATCCAGAAATAGACTCATGCAGATATAGTCAATTAATCTTTGACAAAAGAGAAAGGCGATTCAAAAAAGAAAAAAGTGTCTTTTCAGCAAATGGTACTGGAATAATGGACATTCACATGCAAAAAAAAAAAAAAAGAATCTGGCCCAGACTTTATATGCCTCACAAAAATGAACTCAAAATACATCACAGACTGAAATGTAAAATGCAAAGCTGTAAAACTCCAGGGAGATATGGAGAAAAAAATCTAGATGGCCTTGGATTTGAAGATGACCTTCACAAACCAGAAAATCAAGCAATGAAAAATTGTGTTTCTTTAAAATTAAAAACTGCTCTGGGAAATATGCTGTTACAAGAATGAGAAGACAAGCCATGGACTGAGAGAAAAAATCTTTGCAAAACACATATCTATTAAGGGGCTGGTATCCAAATATACAAAGAACTCTTAAAAAGTTACCAATAAAAAAATGAGCAACCCATTTAAAAATGGGCAAAGGATCTGAAATGATACTTTCTCAAAGAGATGTGTAGATGGCAAATAAACATATTAATTGGTTTCAACATCCTATGTCATTAGGGATTTTGCAAATTAATTCAGCAATGAGACATCGCTACACACCTATCAGAATGGCTAAAATCCCAAGCACTGACAGTCTTAAATACCTAAGCTCTCAGGAAGCTCTCCTGCCAACAGGGGTTCTCACTCATTGTCGATGGGAATAGAAAACGGTATAGCCACTTTGGAAAAGAGTTTTCCTCATAACTGCCAAAACTTTGAAGAAACCAAGATGTCCTTTAGTAGGTAAATTGCTAAACCATGGTATATCTAGACGGTGGAATGTTACTCAGTGCTAAAAAGAAATGAGCTATCAGGTCATCAAAAAGATATGAGAGAAGCTTAAATTACTAAGTTAAAAAACAGTCTGAAAAGGCTATGTGTATGATTCCTACTGTATGACATTCTAGAAAAGGCAAAACTATGGAAACAGTAAAAGATCTGTGCTGGGGAGGGAGGTGAGATGAATAGAGGAAACAAAGAGGATTTTTAGGGTAGCTAAATTATTCTGCATGATACTGTAATGATGGTACATGTCATTATACTCATCTACTATACAACACAAAGAGTGAAGCCTAATGTGAGCTATGGTCTTTAGTAATGTACCAATATTCACCCATCAATTATAACAAATGCAATACACTCATGGAAGATGTTAATAATAGGGGATATGGGGAGTTTGGGATGAGGGGATAGTGGAAACTCTCTGTACTTTCCTTTAAACTTTTCTGTAAGCCTAAGACTGCTAGACAATACCTAACTGAAAATAATAAAGATAAAAATTAACCACTTTCAAAAACTAAAATTCAGTTGGGAATCCAAGCAAAAATGATTAAGAAGTACAAATTGTTACCAGGCTTTAAAGCAATTCTCTATTCCAGAAAACAATGACTTGGCATATCTAAGGTAATATAGGAAATAAAATGTAACTGAAGTATTCTGCACCTAGCCAAACTTGTCTTTCTTGATGAAGGCCATGAGAAAAAAAACAAAACATGCTTGAAAATGGAAGAACTCAGAAAATGTTATTCCCAGGAGCTTTCCTAATCAATCTACTTCAAGCTTTCAAGCTTCACATAGCCAAAATGATGTAAATGATAGCAACATAAAACTGATTCATTATTTAGTCCGCGGGATATTGACGGGAGTGCAGGTGGTGGGAGCTGTCCAACTTGGCACAGAAGTGTATTTTATCATTGTAATTGTTCAAAACTGCCCATTCATGATGTTAATAAAAATCAGACTGATTATAATTGGTTTCCTTACTGTTTACATTCTCTACAGATAATTCAACACCTTCTTACCTACACCCAGGGTCAACCACTACTAGCAGCCCAGTCTGATATGCCACATAAATCAGAAAGCCCTTTACAGAGTTTAAAGAATACAGAAATATCAAATACACTTATTATTCTGGGGATGAAATTCTCCTTACCTTAAGGGCTTTGCTCACCAAAATTCCATTCCCTGTTTTTAGTAGTTCACAAGTAATCCTTAAATAATGGACACAGAAGAGTGTACCCTCTATGTTTAGGAACCATTGCCTTCAGAACCTATTGTCCTTCTGGTAGGGGGAGGCTTGCAAAAAGACAGAAACATCTAACAAATTTCACCCACTTGTGTTGGGAAAAATACTCATATTCAAAACATGAAGAAGAGATTGTGCTAGAAAAGCAGTGAATTGACAGAGGGGAAAAAGAACTATTTCTTGCCTTTAGATTTCCAGAGATGACTTCATATCTTCTATAGAGCACTCCTCCAATGAAGTAGGTACTGTTTCATTCACTGTCTTCCCAGCCCTGTTGCCCAACTTCCGTAGATGAACACACACACACACACACACACACACACACACACACACACACACCACTGTAGACATTACTAGCATGATATCAGATTTCTCCTGTGTTTTTCTTCAGTTCTAAGACTCATTGGCTCTGTACCCTTAAGCCAGTAAGTATCACATTGGAGCTCAGTTTTTTTGTTTGTAATATAAGTTAACTTTGGTATAGATGATTTCTAGTGTCTCTACTTAAGCTAAGTAGTAGTTGGATGGGAGACCATGGTCAACAGATGCTCAGGAAAATTTGCAAGATATAGTAGTAGGGGGCTGAGTATTGGTCACAGGATCAGACTTTAAGGTATCAAGTCCAGACCCACTCACCTTACATCTTTGGGCTTAGTTTTAAGACAGTAACCCATTACTATAGTTACTGTGTAATAAGTTTGACATTTCTCTATAAAATGCTACATACATGTTAATACCATTAAACCAGATATAAAAAGCATTTAAAAAATTGTCTGAGCTACACTGGAAAATATGCTGAGGTTGGAGCATGAAGTTTAGAAGTATGCACAGTTTCAACCTGGGAATCTAGTCAGAGAAACAAACCTCTTCAATATTGAATAATTCCACTCAATTAAGAAACTCTAATTGCCATCCTTGCCTTCTCCCCCTCCTCACCACCCAAGCTAGAAAGCTATTTTTTTTCCTCCAAAGCAAAGCTGGCTTCTTGAGGAATTCGTTTCTTCAGGAGATCAACTCTAATTAGTTCAAAGCTACTCCTTTGATTTCACTGAAATGAAAACCAGAAATTGTTTTATCGTGGTAAACTTGAATGCACCATGCCAAAATTTTAAGCAACCTTTTACCCAATTGTTCTCTGACCTGAATGGGAATTAAATCATTTTTCGTGAGTCAAAAGTAACTTGCAAATAGACAACACAACTACCTTGAAGTTTTGCCACTAAGAAAACAGAGAAATATAAGGTAGATGAACAAGGAAATGAAGGTTACAGCCACTAACACCTCTTAGTTATCAATCTTTGCCCATCTGCATATCAAGTTCCACCCTAGCTGGAGAGACTGACATACACAGTGAGGAGATGGTGAAGTAAATATGAAAAAGTAAGAAAACATGCTATCATTAAGTCCCTCAATAAGCCAAGTCTTGCTAAGACTACCAGATTTAAGTTCTTTCTGGCAGAATTACAGTTAACTAAAATCTGGCTTCAGTTCCCATAGCTGAATGTAAGTTATATTTAATAAACCAGCAACTGGGCCCTGGGTTAATCACCATGGAAACAAGATGCAACCAATCACCAGGCAAAATTAATATCCAGTCATTGCTATATCTTTCAACTCTCATGCCCAAAGACAAATTTAAGTTTGAAATATGCCTTCAATAAGATACATGTTTTCAGAGGGGATATATGAATATGCACATATGGAAAGAACTTAACAAAGTAAAAAGTTATTATAAAAGAAAGCATGTTATCACAGTATTTCTAAATATCTGCAAAATATGCTGATTTTGTTTATGATAATTAGAATTTATGTTAGTGAATTATTCCCAGATAAGGACTTTGAAGCAAGAGCCCTAAAATAAATTTTTTTGTAGCCAGCTTGCTTTAAGAAGTGATGTCTACAGGCTCCCTACATCATTATGTCTCCCTAGCCCCTGTCTTCAAGTATTTCTGTAATAAAAGCAACTTCTGAAATACTTGGCATTTGGTAGTCATTCTGTAATATGATAACTCAAATGGATTTAAATGTACTGTGGGGATTTTGAATACAAAAAGAAAAAAGCTCATGTAACTTTATAGTAATATTTTATATTTTCCCTTTAAAGACCTGAGAAAAATAATGTAATAAGAGAAAACAATGTGCAATACCTATGGCGGAGAGTGAAGGATTTTGGATTTAGTAATAAACTCAGTTCTGTAAGCTGCTGGGGATTTTATGGCCCTTTAATTCAACGGTTGGAGACTTTTTCCAAAAAGCATATGATGAAAGGTCAAAGGATTAAAAAGTCAGTGAAAATACAGCAAGGAGTTCCAGTGTTTTTGGAGATTATAAATTTGTTTATTTTGTAATAGAATAAATAAATTCACATGGTGATAAAAACTTTTTAAAGAACTCATTCTCATATTAAATGAATGTTTAAAGTCAGTATTTCCCCTTATACTCCTAGAAACTTAGGAAAAACTAAAAGGAAAGAATGACAGAAATGATGAAAATTTAAATACTGACAAAACTAGAAAGCGATTCCAAATTAATTGCAGGATGGCAAAAGCCAGTTGAAACTACAGGAGATACATGATAGGAAGTAGAGAGAAGCTGAGGAGAGAGGCCCAGTGCCTACAGGTCTCTAAAGAATCAACAAGAATACATTTCCTGAAAGTGAGAAAACACAGTACAAAAGCTATATGTTGTGTCTTTGAAGCAAGTATGAAAGTCGACATGGTAACAGAAGCACCACTAGAGCCAGTACGTTTTACAAATGCAGAAGAGATGGTGCCATACAAGCTTTATTTTTAGAAATAGCCTGTCCCTGAAATGCTGGGAGGAAGAGATCCTAAACACTTTCCTGTGCTTTATCACAAAAATCTCCAGCAAATAGCTGGTCTAGGAAACCCAGTCCATTCAACAGTGAGTAATTAAAAACAGTTGATAAAATATCTATGTAAAAATGTTTTATGAATAAGGGAAACAGAAGAGCATGTCTTAGTGAAAGATAAAGAACTACTCAGCAGATAAATGTTTCCATAGGAAAGGACAATTGAAGTCACATACATGTATTTTTAATGAAATACAAAGCTGTCGATTCTAAAAAGTAGTAACATAAACTAGAAATGCAAGATGCATGGAAGAGTGGGAAGATGGCAAAAGTAGTTGAACTGGAGCTGACAGAACTCCAGAGGGAAGTATAAGAAAAAGTAAAATTATCACTGAAATAAAATAAAATTGAAGCAACCATGGATGAAAAGGCATTAAGGAAAGCAAAAGAGACATAGAAGCTAGAAATGAGAAAAATAAATAAAATATGTTGGAAATAAATAAATTTTAAAGATTTGAGAGGAAATTATAGACATAAAATTCAAAGTTGACTCAATATATATATATATATATATGTAAAATTGGGATCCCAGAAATAAAGTCCACAACTATTATAATAAAAAATAAGATAATTCAGGAACACTTTTCTAAAGCAAAAGATACCCTAAAGCTCCACAAAGAGCATCTAGTATGTCAGTAAAAATTGACCTACCCTTGTCAACACAAGGATGCACATTACTTAAATTACTGAACTTCAAAATTAAGAAAAAAAAACCTCTGGGCAGTCAGGCAAAAAATAATATTAAGACACATTTAAAGGGGAAAAAAAATGAGGCTCTGGCAATTCCATGGCAAAATTCAAGAACAGATGATGATGGTGTGATAGTTATAAGATTTTTAAGAAAAGAAAATGTGAGCCAAAAACTAGTCCTCAAAAACCAATGGCACAGTTGAATACTTTTTAACATGAAGCTTTTCTTTGGGGAAAACGACTAAAGAACAACCTTAGCCAATTTAAACATTTTTGGTGAAAAACTATAAAAAAATACAGTGCCAGCATATCTGCACTATGGAAAATGTTAAAGGAAGTTCTTTGTACAGGAAAAAAAAAAAAAGAAAAAAAGAAAGAAAACACCAGAAGGAACCTTGGAAAAAATAGCTCCAGAAATAGAAAGTTTGTACGGAAGAATAAAGAAAACTTTTCTTATTTTTGCATTTCTTTAAAGGACAAAGGATGGTTTAAACCAAAATAGTAATAATGTATTGTTATATATTTACATCATATGTAGAACTAAAATGTAAGATAAAAATTATATAAGGATGGGAGGGGATAAATGGTAGTATAATGTATGGTTGTGATTATATGTGAAGTATTATGTTATTATTTCAAGGTACGTTATGATTTAACAAAATGTTTATCATTACCCCAAAAGCAACCACTAAAATTTAAAACAAAGAGGACTTCTAACAGGCAATATTGGACATAAAACAGAACATTAAAACAAACTCAGTTATGAAATGAAAGAAGACAAGAAAAGAAAGAAAGAAATGAAAATCAAGCAGATAGAAAACAAATAACTAGATACTATATTAAAATCCATCACATGATGTTTACATTAAGTATAAATACACTAACATTCCAACTAAAAGACTGACTTTCAAAAAATTTTGGATTAAAAAGCAAAATCCAACTCATGTTGTCTAAAAAAACCCCATTTTAATTTAGAGACAAAGACAGGCTAAAAGAAAAATAAATAAATAATAATGAAAATCATAATAGGTCTGGATAGCTATGTTAATACCATGAACAAGAGACCCAAAACATAGTATTATCATAGATAGTAAGGGGACTATCATAAGAGAAGGGGTTAATTATTAATCAAGACGACATAATCATTCTAAATATTTATTGATAACAGAGCTCCAAAGTACATAAAGTAAAAAAAAAAAAGCAAAATAAAGCACAACCAACTTGGCTTAATGGAAATTTACAGAAAACACCATTCACCAACTGCAGAATAAATATTCTTTTTAAGTGCACATTGTATGTTAACCAAGATAGACAATAATCAGAGTCATAAAACAAGTCTCAATTAATTTAAAAGTTTCATATTGCACAGAATATGTTCTCTGACAACAATGAAATGAACTAAATAAAAATATTTGGAAAATCCCCAAGTATTTGCAATTAAATAATGCTTCTAATGTCATTATGCTTTACACCTTAGGCTTTATACAGTACCTGTATGCCAATTGTATCTTGGTAAAACTGCAAAAAAAAAATAAGTTTCTAAATAAAATAGAAAGCAGGAGAAATAACATGGGAAATTTTTTAATGTTTTAAACTGCATGAAATTAGTGCAGCTCTTTAAAAATTATGGGTTACAGGACTTTGCAACAAGTATTTAGCATTAAATGTTTATATTCAAAAAAACAAAGGTTTTAAAATCAATCATTTAAATTGTTATATTAAAAAACTAGAAATATAAGACCAAATGTTATCCAATGTAAGTAGATGGGAGGAAAAACTAAATAAAAATAAGATTAAAGTTAATCAAAGAAAAAAAAAGAAGTCAATAAGACTTAAAGTCAGTTCTATCTGAATAAGAAAATCAATATAACTCTACATTTGATCAAGACAAAATGAGAGAAGACATACATTATTGATATCAGGAATAATAGCGGGAACATGACTACAGATATTAAATGGATTATAAAATCTACTATGTACAACTTTATACCAAGAAATTATGTCCATTGCTGCTCAGTGTATAAGAGGTTAAGATGTAATGTAACATTAGATGTTCAGTTTCATAGCTCATACTCTTAATCATTATACTTATTACCAAGTGCATTGCTTTATTTTAATGATATTTTAAATTTTTATGTAGTTCATAGAATCACCAATATGGTAGGAAACTTATATTACCTTTTCTAATCTTTAATTTTACACATATACAGTCTTGGCTTTCATTAGGAAATTATACAGGCATCATAACATTTAAACATTATCCCATGCTTAGATATTTCTTCCAAAATGAAGAAGATATGAAGTCAGTGGGATAGAGGGAGAGGTAAAAAGCAGAATGGACAAAATATAAGAATCGTTTAATATTAAAAATGAGTCATTTTTTTTATCTGAGAAATTTATCATTAAATTTATGTTTAGAACTTTCCAATCAAAGAGAATACTGAAGATGGTCTGAATGTCCCTTGATGATATCCAAAATGTGGTAGCAAATTCATTTTAGTATAGGAAATTGACTCGTTTCAATGGCACTATTACAATCATTGATTTTTCAGGACACATAAATGAATAGTTAGCTTGTGCCCATTTAATCATGACCTAAATTGACTTATTTATTGACTACATTTCTCCTCTGGGCATAAAAATTGTTTTCTCTCTCCTATCTGTCCCTCAATAAACTAACTAGTACTAATAAGTATCTCTCACATCAGAAGATTTAATTAGAACAAGAGTAAGTGACAGAGAGGAAGTACTAATCCACAGAGAGAAATCAGAGTTGTATCATTTACCTTCCTTACACTGCAGAGTGTAGTTCAAAATTCAATTGAACCTCTACCAAGTGCCATGACAGGTATCATAATGGGAATACCACCTAAAATGAGCTAGTGGGTGAGATGTTTTACAAATAGCCACACCATATGATGAAATACCATGTGTATTCTAAAATCCACACTGAAAGTGAGATGACTTTTCAAGAGAGGAACTTGAATGTTTCTGTGCAGTCCCTGTCATTTATCTGAGCCTTTGATGAAGGTCAGGTCCATCCAGTAACTTACAGAGAAATGCAGCACCAGGTAAACCAGTACAATATAAAGTTCTCAGATGGAGAAGGGAGCTATTCTTATAGTTACTGTGCTAATGCACCGGTAACAGAAGGTGGTGCAAATAGAGAGTATTTTGAGGCCAAAAGCAGAACACTTTCACAATTACGCTGTAATGCGTTTTCTCTTCAAACTAAGCTTTCCCAAAAGAATAGCACTGGATGTCTATGGATGTAATAAGAAAAAAAATAATAACACAGACTTACATAAATTTGAGAAATGCATGGCAAGTTCTTATATCTATTGTAAGACTTCCCAGAGTTTTTACTGTGACTTGTAACTGCTCCATGGAATGATGGGAATAGGAGCAGATAATAGATATAGGATACAATACTTTCTCAACTTATTTGACCATAGAACTCATTTATTTTCCTTACTTGTTTTGTTTTTTTTGAGGTGTCTAATTAGAACTTTAGAAAAATGAGTAAAAGCATGTAGGGAGAGTCTAATGAAGAAAATGATAAGGTATTCCATGAACATGACTACATAAATTATATGAAAATATGAAAAAATCATCAAAATAGCAATATATAGAATGCTGTACATAGAAAAGATTAATTCAAAATAATGGTTGGGGTCTACAGCAATAGTCCAATCAATAGTGAAGAACTTAAATATCATTATCATGGTTGATAGAAACAGAAGATGACAGATAATGGGTGATGATTTTATTCTAAAATGTAGGAAAAACAATATTTTAAGTCATAATTTATAATTGTCCAGATTAAACCTTGAAAAAAATGAACAATTTATCTGTTTATAAATTCAGAACATCCATCAGTACAAAACTCCATAAAAAGTTAAATGATAAACAATAAAATGTTTTGTATAATAAACTGAAGTATTAATATTATATATAGATGTGTGCATACTCAAGTGGGTGCACATACATCTAAGTTTAGGGAAGTGAACAACCCAGTATAAAAATAAACAATGACTTTGAAAAAGCAATTTAGAGAAAAAGAAATGTAAATAATTGGTAAATTTATAAAAAAATACTCAACCACTAGTAATGAATTGCAAAAAGAAAAGAACATAAGCTAGTCTGTGAGCTTTTTAATCGTTAAAATTTGGAGATTGAGTCCAATCACCAATGGCCAATGATTTAATCAATCATGCCTATGTCAAGAAGCCTCCATAAAAACCCAAAAGGGCAATGTTCAGAGATCTTCTGGGTTGGTGAACATGTGGAGATGGGGAGAGAGTGGCAAGTCTTGAGTGGGCATGGAACTTCTGAACCCTTCCCCACACCTTTTCCTATGCATCTCTTCCATCTGAATTATTCTTGAGTTGTATCATTTTATAATGAACCAGTGATCCAGTAAGTAAAATGTTTCTCCTAGTTCTGTGAGTTGTTCTAGCAAATTAGATGAACAACAAGAGGGCATTGTGGGAACCTCTGATCTAACAACCTGGACTTAAGATTAGCATCTGAAGTGGTGTGGGGCACTCTCATCGGACTGAACCTTTAACCTGTGGGACCTGATGCTATCTTCAGTAGATGGTGTCAGAATTGAGTTGAATTATAGGACATCTAGCCAGGGTTGGATCATTGCTTCTTGGAGGTGTTGAAATTGAAACACACATTGAAATTGGGGCCAGGAACCCAATTAGTGACCAATAATAATAAAGATAAATGCACTAAATGATTGAATGTTATCTGAAAATTATAATTTAAAGAATCTTTTAAGATAAAAAAATAGTTTGTAAATTTTAATAATCAGAAATCAGGATTTCTTAGAGTAAAACGTAACTACAATGTACAAATGCATAGAAACAAAATTATTATTTTAAGCCATTTCCAAATACAGAATGCCGATTGCCAGGAATATAAATTTATAATAAAATAATAAGAATACAGCTAAAAAAGATTATATTATACTATATTGTAGCAAATCATGCATTACATAAAAATATGCCTTTATAATATACAATGTCTTAGTTCTTGTCTCTCAGAAGATGCTTACTTTCCAGAAAGTGCTATTCTGTAGCTGGTAAGATCAAAGGCTTTGAAGGCTTTAAGGAGAGGATTTGAATCTTGAACCCATCCTTTACCAGGGGAGTCACACTGGGTAATCTGCCTACAAGGGCCTTGTCCTTGGTATTTCCTTTATCTGAAATTCTCTTACTTAACCATTGCCTTGGTTTTCTACCTCACTTGAATCAGATCTCTACTCGGATACTTGCATGTTAGAACTGCCAACTCCAATCACTGTTTAAAATAGCAACACAGACTTTTATGTTATTACCCACATTCCTTAGTCTGCCTAAATTTTGCTCTTGATTCTTACCAAGACCTAGAAAATGTATCTGTTTTTATTGTCTATCTCCCCTGCTAGATTGTACATTCATGACCTTAGGGATTATGTATGTCTTTGTTCACTAAACAAAATAGTAAACATAGCAGACATTCAATAACTATTTGTTGAATAAATGAATGAATAAGGAATAAACAGCTCTGAGCCTCATTTTTCTCATTTATAAAATCAGGATAATAATAACTTCCTGTGGTTGTTTGAAAGATGTTTAAATAAAATTAAATGTTTAACACAGTGACTGATACCTAGTATGACTCAACATGCAATTGAAATTTTTATTTCTTGTCTTGATTTCCTACCATTTCAGTGATTTTCCTTTTTAAAGAATCTAATTTGTGAAAATGATTTTAATGCTTCCTTAAGACCGCTCTCTTTTCCCTTTCTTTCTAAATATTTATGTTACTTGATTTTATGTTTCAATTTCAAATTTAATTGTAGGTCCTCATTAGGGAATTGCAATAAAAGTATTTTGGGAAGTATAGTTCAAAAGACTGTAAGATAAAGCTCTTTATTGACTGTTATGATGAGAAAAAGATTGCGGTGATTGAAGGATACAGAATGTTTATATGCACAATACATATATTTCTTTGATAGAATCATTTTGTATACAATGATAGAAAATTATTCTAGAGTCCATTGGACAGCAGCTTTATATATGCCAAAGTACATAAAAGAGTAAGTTTTACAAAATACAAAGTTTGGCTGCTATTTCTGATCATTATGCATTATTGGATATCCTCAATGTTTTTGGCAGTTATTTTTGTGTTCTTTAAGAATTGCCTTTATGGCTAAAATGATCAAAATACAAATATTTGTTTTTGCATTTAAGATATTGGGAAGTGTCCAAGGGCAGCTGCATACTTCTACTCATGTAATTCACTTCAGTAAAAAATCAGATAGCGGCAAAGGAAATTTAAGAATATAATTTTTAAAAATCAGATAATGGCAAAGGAAATTTAAGAAGGGTACATAGAGGATATTTAACTTTACATTATTCTGTATTCCAGTAAATGAACCCTGAGAATTCGGCTACCCTAGAAAGGCTTTATAACCTCAGACTGACTCTGACTTTGGAGAGCTATTTCCTTTTGGTCTCAGTTTCCTCATCGATGAAATGTGGGCTGGTAAGCTAATCATCATTTCTTATCGAGTTCTATGAACCATTCGTTTATAACTTGCTTATATGGTTGCATAAAGAGAACATTCAATTCTGCAAACCTCCAGCAAACTCTCATTAAAACTTGGTGGATTTCCTTGAGTGACTGAGTCAGGTATACAGTCAAGGAAACAGTATCCTATAAAGCAGTTTTTCTCTTCTTGAAAATTGAAAGTGGCAGTTTCGAGAAATATGTATTTCCCCTCTAAGGAATACTCGAAAATGTACTTGCTCCTTACCTCGTGTAAGTCATGTCATGTTAGTCTGAATTATTCTTCTTTCTGTTCATTCCTATAGTATTTAAATGAATGTCAGCCATATGGAGCATTGGTGGCTCAGCTTCTTTTGTCTGTTTAATCCTGGTTACAGTAGATGAATAACCCATTGTTTATAAGCAGATTTTATGAGAGTGTGAAATATACATTCAAAGTCAAAAATTGAAAAGGGATTCCTTTGAAGCTAATATCGACACAACTCATAAATCTTAGCACAGTCTTAAAAGTAATCAGGTCTTTTAGGCTTGGAATGAAATGCTTGTCTCGTTGAAGATCGAATACTCATTTTCAAAACAGTTTCTTGTGAATCCGACAGTAAACATTTGCCTGAACATATTAATTATCTAATTGACTCTTCATAAAATTTTATGGCACAGAGCAGTGTAGGAAAATATTCTGAGTAAATTTCCTCCAGTTGCAATGGTTTGCTAAATATTTTTAACCAAGAGATTTTGGCGCTCCACTGCATATTTTCCCCATTACCATGAGGAGGAGTGAATGGCAGTGAACTTAAGCTCATTAAGAAGGACTGCCGTCTGCTAGACAAGAGACTTTTGAGAAATGCTATAGATCTGATGGGCAGAGCTGGAATAAAATGAAAAGAAAAAAAAGGTTTGCAGTTCGGAGGAGAAATGGCTTTTTCACATGGGGCAAGTGAAGAATCTGCTGGTGGTGGCTTCCAGTTTCAGAAAGACATTGAGTACCCCAAGGTGACGGTTGAGCATGGGATGATGAGAGAGGTCCCCCCCAGGCTGTTCCCACTAACTCTTCCACATGTTCTTTTTATTTTCCAACAGGCAAGCTCTTGAAGGTGTGCTTCTGTGGCAAAGACTGTAAATAGGTTTCTTCTAATTACTGTGAAAGCTGAAGTCTAAGCAATTTGGGGTATTCTTACAGACTTGTTTGACGCTCTTTTGTTTTGCCACGAGCATTTAGTTTCCATTCACATCTCAAAAAAATATTCTGGGGGTCAGGGCAGGGCGAGAAAGAAAAAGCAATCTAGTTTTCACTTTTGCAAAAGAGGATTTCCCATACTTTATTTCAAATCTTTATTCTGGCTAAAGGTATGTATATGAGAAAAGTAATTTGGGGAAAAAATGTAATTGCTCTTCTCTAGTAATAGGGGCATGTGGATGTGAGCAAGCAGCCTGAAGCTTAGTTTCTAGTCTCTCTCTCCTATGTTCTCAATTAGTAGTTGTCTCACAACACAGAGCACATTTCCATCATAAGCCGGAGCCAACCACACTTTGTCCCTTGCCAGGAGTCATGAGTGAAGATCATAAAATACGAGAACCCACCATTTTCATGGCTTTGCCTGTCTTGTATTCGTGCTTCCCACAATGACGAGGCAGGCAGGCAGCCTTCTCCCACGTAGCTCTTTTCCTTGTTTCCTTATTGTTTTGCATTCATGTGACATGTGCATCTGGTTTGTGTTTTCTGAGTATTCATGGGGTATTGAGGGTAAGGATGAATCATTACCACATAGCAGTCATCATAAGGCTTTGAATGTATCAGGTTTTTTCTTTCTTTTTTTTTTTTTGGTCCTACATATTCATTTACTTACATGATTGGAAGAAATCTCTTCCAAAATCTGAGTCTTCCTAACAGCCAACAGGATCAAATCTTTCCAAAGTCTTAATGCATACAGGCAAGATCTTTAAAGAGCCTAGCAGATGTACTTATATTCACAAAATATGATACACTTTTATTTTATAAGTCCTAAATTACTTTCCAAGGTGAGTGAGAGCATGATCAACATGCTCAAGGGATGACTTAAAAAGATTATTTGCAGTTCCAATTCATGTTGTCTTCCTTTATAATATTCATGGTGCTTCCAAGAAATCTCTTCCTTATTACATTTATACACTGCCCTCATTTTTACATTCTCTAACACTTCCAGTTGCTTTTTGAGTATTTAGGAATATGTTTTAATAATCTCTTGATTGAAGTCACCTTGACAAAAGAAAATTTGCTGAACTTGTACATTTGGAAAGAAAATATGGACTTATTTTTCCTGAAGTTGTATGAGATTTTGTTCTTTTTTATTGAAATTAACATAGTGGAATACATTCCTATTCTTGTTCATTCAGTCATGATGCATTACACCCATGGTCACAGTGACCTGATCCAAACAGTTATCTCATACCCCAAACCAGAAATATTCAGGGAGCTTCTCAGCATTATTTCAACCTGTATCAGAACAGGTGTTATCCTTTTCTGGCAAAAAATTTCCAAGCATGTGAGCCTAGGCTGACAGACAGCTGTAACCTCTGTCACGGGAATAGATTGCAGAAGGAGAAACACAGGAGTCTTCTGCTGAGTTGAATTCATGGACATCCTTGCCTCTCACAGTTGCTAAAGACAAGAACATTGGTTTTTTACTCAAGCACCTTCAAATCGGTCTTTTGTCCCTTTCAAGCCAAAGAATTCTATAGAATATAATTTTCAAAACTATTTTGAGACAAGGAAATTAGATGTCTTTCATCTTTAGAAGGATAAACTCAGGATTTTTTTACTCCTGATTATTTTCCCAAAGAAATATAATAGTTATTGACATACAGGTGCATTCTACAAAACAGTTACCAGTACTACTAAAAATGGTCAAGGTCATCAAAAAATGGGACAGTCTGAGAAACTATCATAATCAAGTAGAACCTAAAGAAACATGATGACTAAGTGTAATTTAGTATCCTTGATGGGCTCCTAGAACTGAGGAAAATACTAGCTAAAAGCTGAGGAAATATGAATAATCTATGGAGTTTAGTAAATAATAATGTATCAACATTGGTTCATTAATTTTAGCAAATATAGCATACAAATGTACAATGGTAATAATAAGGACAACTAGGTATATTGGAACTCTGTACTATTTTCTCAATTTTTCTAGAAACCTCAAAACATTCTAAACATGCTATTTAAGTTTTATTTTAAAAGAAAGTAACTACTAACTTGTCAAATGTATTATTAAAAGACTACCATTACAGAGCCTGAGAGAATCCCATGTAAGTCAGAATAATACCCATACAATGTTGAATAGAAAGTTTCTCCCCTGTCTCCTGGTTTGTCCTATACTTGACAGTAAACATTCCTAGTGTAAACATTTGGCCTCTGCTTTATTATTGTTGCTGTTTGTGTCAGAACCCACTCGTGATCCTGAGTTCTAATGGCTCCCAGAATCTACCTTACCAGTGTCTCTGTCCTCTTACCTAGTAGGGATTTTGGAGCCTAATTTTCTCCAAAAGAATGGAATCTCGTTGCCTGACATAAATGCTGATGTCAGCATTGCTCCCTTCATTTCCTAGACGCCAAAAATATCTGGGATCGCCAAATATCAAGACTATTTGATTCCATTTATGTGAGTTGTCTAAAATAAGCTAATTGGGCTAAACAAATGCAAGATAATAATAGTACAGGAAAAAAAACTGCTGTTTCTTTTCATTGGCCCTTATGTCTGATTTTTTTAAAAGTGTATCTTTGATGTTTTATCATTTAACTTGTGCTTTGATTGAAGAAATAGTTTTATGAGTGTTTGTGTGTATATGTGTGTATTTATGTGTTAGATAAACATATGTAAATGTGTTATATGCAAAACATAAATATGTAGGTTTATAAATGAATTAAAGTAGAATATCTTTGCCATCTATAAGAAAATGTGCTTCTTTGACCATAATATGAAAGTAGTCTTTATGTGATTCATATGTATCAGAAATTTGACCTTCTCATGACTAACAAATCCTCAAAATGTACAATGTTTGATATCTTAGAGGCCTGAAAAATTTTAGATTAAAAAATTATTTTACAAATATACCCCAGAATTTAAATGATCTCAGTAGCTTTTGTTAACTTAATATGTGTTAACTCTCACTAATGTAAACTGAACTAAAGAGATGGTCCACTTAAAGTAATGAAAATTTGACAACTTCTTAAAAGAAATTGTATATATTTTTTAAAAACTCAATAAAAGTTTAGTATAGCAGTATTTCCTGAAAGAATTCTTTATGACATTTTTTGAAAATGACATTTAATTCAATTTTTGTACATTAATGGTTTGCATGTATGAAACGAGTAAGGAATTTTTATTTTATTAAATAAAATGATTCACAGTCAGAATGAACAACTGTCGCTTTGGTGATATTGATAATTACTTTTTAAGTAACAAACTTTTTTGAGATCTTTCAGGTTTACTGAAAAATTGACATGAAGTATAGAGAGTTTCCATACACCTCCTACTCCCATTACATATGTAATTTCCCCTATTATTAACATCTTGCTTTAGTTTGGTACATTTATTTTAATTTACATAATGTAATGGTTTACATTATTTACATTATGTCTCACTCTTTATGTTGTACATTCTATGGGTTTTGACAAATGTATAATGACATTAATCCACTATTACAGTATCATACTAAATACTTTCACTACCCTAAAAATCCTCTGGGGTCCACCTATTCATCCTTCCCTTCCTTCATCCCCCTGAACACCTGGCAACTACTGATGTTTTTGCTGTCTCCACAGTTTTGCCCTTTTCAGAATGTCATGTACATGGAATCATACAGTATGTAGCCTTTTCCGGTTGACTTCTTACCAATGTTAATTTCCGTTTCCTTGAAATCCTTTCATGGCATGGGAGCTTATTCCATTATGTCACTGAGTAATATTTCCTTGTACAGATGAACTGCAGTTTGGGATGTCAGTTTCATGCCCATCAAATGATTTGTTTTTGGCCCACACAGATCACGGAGTGGCTCGGTTTGTATAATTGACCTCTTTTCTGAGATTTTCCATTTTCTTCCTCAGTACTTTCTATGATTTCATCTTACTCTTGAGCATGTTTATAAAGCTGTACTTAAGTTTGCACTGCCGTCTCTGTCATTTCTGCATCTTTCTATTTATTTTTATTTTTATTGATTATTATTTTTTAATATAAATATATATTTTTTTTAAATTTATTTTGGTATCATTAATCTATAATTGCATGTGCAACATTATGGTTATTAAACTACACACTTCTTCAGGTCCCCCCCACCAACCCCATTACACTCACTGTCCATCAGCGTAGTGAGATGCTATAGAATCGCTACTTGTCCTCTCTGAGTTGTACAGCCCTCCCCGTGCCCCGCCAACATTACGTCTGCTAATCATAATGCCCCTTTTTCCCACTTGTCCCTCCCTTCCCGCCCATCCTGCCCAGTCCCTTTCCCCTTGGTAACTGTTAGTCCATTCTTGGGTTCTGTGAGTCTGCTGCTGTTTTTTTCTTTCAGTTTTTTTTCTTTGCTCATATGCTCCACATATGAGTGAAATCATTTGATACCTGTCTTTTTCCCCTTGGCTTACTTCACTGAGCATAATAACTTCTAGCTCCATCCATGTTGCTGCAAATGGTAGGATCTGTTTTCTTCTTAAGGCTGAATAATATTCCATTGTATATATGTACCACCTCTTCTTTATCCATTCATCTACTGATGGACACTTAGGTTGCTTCCATTTCTTGGCTATTGTAAATAGTGCTGCGATAAACATAGGGGGGCATATGTCTTTTTCAAATTGCACTGCTGCATTCTTAGGGTAAATTCCTAGGAGTGGAATTCCTGGTTCAATTGGTATTTCTATTTTGAGTTTTTTGAGGAACCTCCATACTGCTTTCCACAATGGTTGAACTAATTTGCATTCCCATCACCAGTGTAGGAGGGTTCCCTTTTCTCCAAATCCTCACCAACATTTGTTGTTGTTTCTGTTTTGGATGTTGGCCATTCTTACTGGTGTGAGGTGGTATCTCATTGTGGTTTTAATCTGCATTTCTCTGATGATTAGCGATGTGGAGCATCTTTTCATGTGCCTGTTGGCCATCTGACTTTCTTCTTTAGAGAAGTGTATTCATGTCCTCTGCCCATTTTAGTTGGATTATTTGCTTTTTGTTTGTTAAGGTGCATGAGTTCTTTATATATTTTTGATGTCAACCCTTTATCAGATACGTCATTTATGAATATATTCTCCCATACTGTAGGAAGTCTTTTCGTTCTACTGATGGTGTCCTTTGCTGTACAGAAGCTTTTCAGCTTCATATAGTCCCACTTGTTCATTTTTGCTTTTGTTTCCCTTGCCCGGGGAGACATGTTCATGAAAAAGTCGCTCATGTTTATGTCAAGAGATTTTTGCCTATGTTTTTTTCTAAGAGTCTTATGGTTTCATGACTTACATTCAGGCCTTTGATCCACCTTGAGTTTACCTTTGTTTATGGGGTTAGACAGTAGTCCAGTTTCATTCTCTTACATGTAGCTGTCCAGTTTTTCCAACACCAGCTGCTGAAGAGGCTGTCATCTCCCCATTGTATATCCAAGGCTCCTTTATCAAATATTAATTGACTGTATATGTTTGGGTTAATGTTTGGATTTTCTTTTCTGTTCCACTGGTCTGTGGATCTGTTTCTGTGCCAATACCAAATTGTCTTGATTACTGTGGCTTTGTAATAGAGCTTGAAGTCAGGGAGTGTAATTCCCCCTGTTTTATTCCTCCATCTCAGGATTGATTTGGCTATTCGGGGTCTTTTGTGGTTCCATATGAATTTTAGAATTATTTGTTCCAGTTCATTGAAGAAAGCTGTTGGTAGTTTGATAGGGATTGCATTGAATCTGTAGATTGCTTTAGGTAGTATAGCCATTTTGACAATATTTATTCTTCCTAGCCAAGAGCATGGGATGCATTTCCACTTGTTAGTGTCCTCTTTAATTTCTCTTAGGAGCGTCTTGTAGTTTTCAGAGTACAGGTCTTTCACTTCCTTCGTTAGGTTTATTCCTAGGCATTTTATTCTTTTTGATGCAATTGTGAATGGTATTGTTTTTCTGATTTCTCTTTCTGTTAGTTCATCGTTAGTGTATAGGAAAGCAACAGATTTCTGTGTGTTAATTTTGTATCCTGGAACTTTGCTGAATTCAGATATTAGTTCTAGTAGTTTTTTTTAAGTTTATTTTGATATCATTAATCTACAATTAAATGGGTAATATTAGGGTGATTACACTACCCCCTTCATCAGGTCCCCCCCCAACCCCATTACAGTCACTGTCTATCAGCGTAGTGAGATGCCATAGAGTCACTACTTGTCCTCTCTGGGTTGTACACCCCTCCCTGTGCCCCCCTAACATTACATCTGGTTATCATAATGTCCCTTTTTCCCCCTTGTCCCTCCCTTCCCACCCATCCTCCCCAGTCCCTTTCCCTTTGATAACTATTAGTCCGTTCTTGGGTTCTGTGAGTCTCCTGCTGTTTTGTTCCTTCAGTTTTTTTTTCTCAGTTCTTATACTCCACAGATGAGTGAAATCATTTGGTACTTGTCTTTTTCAGCTTGGTTTATTTCACTGAGCATAACACCCTCTAGCTCCATCCATGATGTTGCAAATGGTAGGATCTGTTTTCTTCTTATGGCTGCATAATATTCCATTGTGTATATATACCACTTCTTCTTTATCCATTCATCTACTGATGGACACTTAGGTTGCTTCCATTTCTTGGTTATTGTAAATAGTGCTGCGATAAACATAGGGGTGCATCTGTCTTTTTCAAACTGGGCTGCTGCATTCTTAGGGTAAATTCCTAGGAGTGGAATTCCTGGGTCAAATGGTATTTCTATTTTAATTTTTTTTGAGGAAACTTCATACTGCTTTCCACAATGGTTGAACTAATTTGCATTCCCACCAGCAGTGTAGGAGGGTTCCCTTTTTTCCACATCCAGGCCAACATTTGTTGTTGTTTGTGTTTTGGATGTTGGCCATCCTCACTGGTGTGAGGTGGTATCTCATTGTGTTTTTAATCTGCATTTCTCTGATGATTAGTGATATGGAGCACCTTTTCATGTGCCTGTTGGCCATCTGAATTTCTTCTTTGGAGAAGAGTCCAATCATGTCCTCTGTCCATTTCTTAATTGGATTATTTGCTCTTTGTTTGTTGAGGTGCATGAGTTCTTTATATATTTTGGATGTCAACCCCTTACCGGATATGTCATTTATGAATATATTCTCCCATACTGTAGGAAGTCTTTTTGTTCTACTGATGGTGTCCTTTGCTGTACAGAAGCTTTTCAGCTTCATATAGTCCCACTTGTTCAAATTTGCTTTTGTTTCCCTTGCCTGGGGAGATATGTTCATGAAGAAGTCGCTCATGTTTATGTCCAAGAGCTTTTTGCCTATATTTTTTTCTAAGAGTCTTATGGTTTCATGACTTACATTCAGGTCTTTGATCCACCTTGAGTTTACCTTTGTTTATGGGGTTAGACAGTAGTCCAGTTTCATTCTCTTACATGTAGCTGTCCAGTTTTTCCATCACCAGCTGCTGAAGAGGCCGTCATCTCCCCAATGTATATCCAAGTCTCCCTTATCAAATATTAATTGACTTTATGTGTTTGCATTAATGTTTGGATTTTCTATTCTATTCCACTGGTCTGTGGGTCTGTTTTTGTGCCAATACAAAATTGTCTTGATTACTGTGGCTTTGTAGTAGAGCTTGAAGTCAGGGAACGTAATTCCCCGTTTTATTCCTCCTTCTCAGGATTGCTTTGGCTATTCGGGGTCTTTTGTGGTGCCATACGAATTTTAGAATTATTTGTTTGAGTTCATTGAAGAAAGCTGTTGGTAGTTTGACAGGATTGCATTGAATCTGTAGATTGCTTTGGGTAATATAGCCATTTTGACAATATTTATTCTTCCTAGCCAAGAGCATTGGATGCATTTCCACTTGTTAGTGTCCTCTTTAATTTCTGTTAGGAGTGTCTTGTAGTTTTCAGAGTACAGGTCTTTCACTTCCTTCATTAGGTTTATTCCTAGGCATTTTATTCTTTTTGATGCAATTGTGAATGGAATTGTTTTTCTGATTTCTCTTTCTGTTAGTTCATCATTAGTGTATAGGAAAGCAACAGATTTCTGTGTGTTAATTTTGTATCCTGCAACTTTGCTGAATTCAGATATGAGTTTTAGTAGTTTTGGAGCGGAGTCTTTAGGGTTTTTTATGTACAATATCATGTCATCCGCAAATAGTGACAATTTGACTTCTTCTTTACCAATCTGGATGCCTTGTATGTCTTTGTTTTGTCTGATTGCCGTGGCTAGGACCTCCAGTACTATGTTGAATAACAGTGGAGAGAGTGGGCATCCCTGTCTTGTTCCCGATCTTAGATGAAAAGCTTTCAGCTTCTCGCCGTTAAGTATGATGTTAGCTGTGGGTTTGTCATATATGGCCTTTATGATGTTTAGGTACTTGCCGTCTATACCCATTTTGTTGAGAGTTTTAATCATGAATGGATGCTGAATATTTTCAAATGCTTTTTCAGCATCTATGGAGATGATCATGTGGTTTTTGTTCTTCTGTTTACTGATGTGGTGGATGATGTTGATGGATTTTCGAATGTTGTACCATCCTTGCATCCCTGAGATGAATCCCACTTGATCATGGTGTATGATCCTCTTGATGTATTTTTGAATACGGTTTGCTAATATTTTGTTGAGTATTTTTGCATCTACGTTCATCAGGGATATTGGTCTGTAATTTTCCTTGTTGGTGAGGTCTTTGCCCGGTTCTGGTATTAGAGTGATGGTGGCTTCATAGAATGAGTTTGGAAGTATTCTCTGCTCTTCTATTTTTTGAAAAAGTTTAAGGAGAATCGGTGTTATTTCTTCTCTATATGTCTGGTAGAATTCAGAGGTGAATCCATCTGGTCCGGGGGTTTTGTTCTTGGGTAGTTTTTTGATTACCGATTCAATTTTATTGCTGCTGTTTGGTCTGTTTAGTTTTTCTGTTTCTTACTTGGTCAGTCTTGGGAGGTTGTATTTTTCTAAGAAGTTGTCCATTTCTTCTATGTTTTCCAGCTTGTTAGCATATAGATTCTCATAATATTCTCTTATAATTCTTTGTATTTCTGTGGGATCTGTCATTATTTTTCCTTTCTCATTTCTGATTCTGTTTATGTGTGTAGATTCTTTTTCTCTTAATGAGTCTGGCTAGGGGTTTATCTATTTTGTTTATTTTTTTCAAAGAACCAGCTCTTGGTTTCTTTGATTTTTTATATTGTTTTATTTTCTCAATTTTTTACTGCTCTGGGATGATTTTGTTCCACTGTTGGGGCCGTTGTCTCGTTAAGACTTTTAAAAAACCGGCCGCTTTTCTTTTGTCCCAGGGAGCCAGCTGAAAGGACCCATTTGTGGTCTGGTCTCAGATCCTGCACTTCTGGTTTTCTAATCTCCGACACACCATGCGATGTGTGTCTGTGCTCCTGGCCCAGATCACCAGGGCCGGTTATTTAGCGGGCCTGGGCTTCCACTCCCTCCCCTCTCGGAATCTTTTCCTCCCGCCAGTGCACTGGGGTGGGGGAGTGCACGGGGCCTGCCAGGTCGCAGCTTTGTATCTTACCGGCTTCGTGAGGCACTGAGTTCTCGCAGGTGTAGCTGTATCCTGGATGTTTTCCTGTATCTTCTGGTCTCTCTTTTATGAATAGTTGTATTTTTTGTATTTTCACAAATATATATGGTTCTGGGAGGGGATTTCTGCTGCCCTGCTCATGCTGCCATCTTCCTTAAGTCCCCTATTTTTATTTTTAATAAAAATGTATTCTATGTATTTTTCCTAGTTATGGTCTCATTCTCCCATTTCTTTTAAAGTCTGGTAAATATTTTTGAATGCTGGACATTGTGAATGTTGTCATTTGAATTTTTGGCTTTTCTGTTTTCTCTTAGATATTATTGACTTTGTTCTAATAGACACTCAAATTACTTGTAGATCAGCTTGATCATTTCCAAGATATTTTTAAAGTTGTTTGTTTTTGCATGGCCTACAGTGACCTTAACAGTAGAACTATTTTAGCCCAAATACTAAAATGTAACTATTTGGTGTCTGTCATGGATAACCCATGTGTTTCTGAGATCTCTCTACTTTGTCTTGCCAGAATTTAAAACATTTCCAGTAGCCTGGGAGTTCTGACATTGCTCCGTTTACTGTTCCTTGGGAACTGTTCTTCGTCTACCTCATCTTACAAAGTTTTGTGTTTGTTTCAAGTGATGCCCTGTAATTAACCCATCCTGAACCATCATCGGGTTTGTTTGTCTGTTTTCGTTAACATCTCAGTTTGGCCTTCTTTGAGGCATATAAAGTTTGGTTCTCTGCACACACATGGCTGCACATCACAGGTTTTTCTTTATTTCTCATTTTCAGTTTTTGGTGAATTTTTCCTAGGAGTTATTATTTCCTTTTATGGATCATGCCTTTTGTGTAAGCTTAACAACTCTTTTCCTATCCCTAGATCCTGAAGATATCTTCTCACTGTTGTTTTTAATTTTAGAAGTTTTCCAAGTTTCATGTTTTACTATTTAATTTGTGATCCATTTTGAGTGCACTGTGGTATAATGTGTGTGACTTAGGTCAATGTTCATCCTTTTGCCTATGGGCATTCCTCTAGTATCATTTGTTGAAAAGGATATTTACCTTCTATTTAATTGCACCTTTTTGAAAAATCAGTTGTGCATATTATATGTGGGTCCATTTCTGAGTCTATGCCATGCCATTGCTCCATGTGTTTATTTTTATCAAAATATAGCTGACCTGACCTTTGAACAACACAGAGGCTAGGTGTGGCAACCTTCTGGGCAATCGAAAATCAGCTTATGGCTCTTGATTCCCCAAAAACTGAATTGCTAATAGCCTACTGTAACTGGAAGTCTTACCAATAACATAAACAGTTGATTAACATGTATTTTATATGTTACATGCATTACATACTGTATTCTTACATAATGTTAGCTGGAGAAAAGAACATGTTTCTTTAGTCACAAATTTCCAAAAAATTTCCAACATGTTTATTGAAAAAAATTCTTGTGTAAGTGGACTTGTGCAGTTCAAACCCATGTTGTTCAAAGATCAGTTGTAAAAAGTCTCAGCTTCCTACTCATCTTGTCTGATTCCAGTGAGGGAGGGGAGGGACTTCTTAGCACAGCCTATCAGGGTTGGAATTCCAAGCTCCCACTCAACCCTTGCTGGCTGAGATGGAAGGGAGGCACTGTTAATTTCTGTGGTTTTGTTACTATCTATAATGCCTCTGTCTTTCTAGGCTGCCCTTTCATAGTCCTTTGGCTAGAGAGAGCAGGATTTTGCTAAGGCTTTTCTTGTCTGTCCCAGTTGGTGTTTTTGAGTTGCTGGCTTCTTTGGGATGGATGAAGCAAAAGAAATCCTAGGAAACTCACCATCATGTTGTGTCTCAGCCCCAAGGTCCAGAGCTAATCTGCTTTCTTTGTACCTTTCAGTGTCTTCTTGTGTTCCTTATATGTATAATGTCCAGAGGGTTTACTGACAGTGGGAGGAGTAGGAAAAGCTCTCTGCTCCATTTACTCATAAGCAGAAGTTTTTAGCTCTGATTCGGCCATCTTGGGTGCTAAGACACACCTTCATGGAGTTGAATTGCCTATGTATTTTTAGCTTTTTTTGTCCAGTTATCTGTGTGTTTTGGCATAAGAGTATTACAAGTAATAAAATTCTGTCTGACATTGTTGCTGTAAACATCAGTTATTTTCAGGGAATAATCAGAAAACTTTGCCTCTATTTATATCAGTACATTACCTCCGTCATCTCATTCCACACCTATCACCATTGGCTAGCAAAGTAACTGGCAAATGGTACACATTTAGTGAATCTTTCTTGAATAACTAGGGAAGGAATAAATTGTTACATGAAAGCAGTGATATCTAGTTACGTGGTTACCTTCTAAATCAATCATTCACTATATTACATAAATGATGGTTTCTTTTTGCATCCTTCCAGATCATTTGCCATTCAGATAATTCATGATTAACATTTAAAATTAAGCAAAGATCTAATAATATTTAACATATGTTTTATAGCTTGAACTGCAACATGAGCATTTTGGATGTGCCAGTGTTTGGTCCATCTTTCAGCTTCTTGTTCCCATATATCTCTCTAAGTCTCCACCTAAGCGCTTAATTAGATCAGCCTCAGTGCATCACTCCTCTGCTTCAAAAACTTTCTGTTTTCTATATTATCTCCATGATAACAGCCAACCTTTAAGGCTCATATCTGAGGCCTTATAGGCCCTCCAAATTCTATCCCCCCATACTTATGTGCTTTTTCTTATACTATCTCTCACACAGGCTCAGTAAATTGTTCCCCCAAATCAGTCATTTGTCAATTTTGAGTCCCAGGTCTCACCACTACTGACAAAATTATAGTCCAAATTCCTATTGTAGTTAAAGTTATCTTGAGGTCCTACCACTCCAATTTTTATAAATTGGCAGTCTTCTTCCTCAAATCAGTCCCCAGAAACTTAAGTGTTTCCTAGGGAGCTGTTTCACAAATGATTTGAGACAATTATGTCAGTTTCTTCTGCTCCAGCCTACTTAATAGGCTGACAAAATACCCATACCCACAGTACTGCTGCAATTCCCAGGACCCCCATCTTGCCAGGCATCCAACTTCCAGGGCCACCTTTTTCCCCACTAAGGTATGTGACATAGGGGGAGAAATACAATCCTCTCTATCAGTTATCTCCCAGTGAGTTATCTTTCCCTTTAAATGTGTCCACAACACAAATGAAGCCAAGTAGTACTTCTAACAATGTTTTGCAAAAATGTCATGGATTAAGGATAGGGCTTACACCATAAAAGGGTGGTTTACATATTACTTCTATAGCCAGCCCTGGACTAAGATTTCTGGGAGATTAATCCTGTGCCTCATTTTTCCTGCGGGTTCATTTCCACAGGCAACTTCCTATCTTCATATTTCAGTTCAGTCTAACTCCTCTTGGACTTCAAGAAAGGGACAGTTGGAAGGGGGAGGATTTCAACAATAAATAGAAATAGGCTCTTTATTACTTGTAAGGGAAATATAGTCTGTATATCTTTTGTTTAATTATAGGATAAAGATGGGCAAAGTCAGTGAATTCAGAGGAACATATTCATATTCCATTCAGTCAGACATTGAAAGAAAACAGGTAAGAGGAGAGGAAAAAACTGTAGAATTTTTAGGTTTATTTGTTTGTTGTTTTGCTTTTTACTTTTCCCCCCTGCAAAAATAAGATTCAAGTGAGTACACAGTTGGGAATAACCAAGTAAAGCAGAGGGTCTGGTGAAGACTAAAAGGGCAGTCACCCAATCTGGTTGTCCCAATTGCAACAAATCCTACCAAGGCCTCATGTGTGGAAAAAAGCCTATGAAAATGAAGCAGTTACTTTAAGAAGAGTGAATTTGAATAGATCCACTTAATGCAAGATCCAGGTAAGTATTTGGGAGTTGTCTGAATAGGTGATCTTATGCAAAAAAGTTTGGGTGGTCAATGGTGTGTACAGATCGTGGGTCCTCAGTGAACCATGCCCCCACTCTCTGCCAATCAGGTCTCCTATGGGCACAGTTATTCCCAATGCAGGTAATTCAAGGGTTTGTGATTTTTGCATCATCTTCCCTTTCTTCCTAGGCAACAAAACAGCATGGTGTGGAGGAAGGAGGGACTAGAAGGAATAGGGTGAGGAAACAATAGGTAATTATTTTACTTTCCTCATATAAAGGCCACTTACATATTCCTCATTTCCTATACCAGAATTAAGCTTCCCAAGAAAGACTGAAAATAAAACTGACTAGCTTGAAGGATCATAACCCACTTCTACCCATATGGTGATTTTTTGGTAATTTGTCCCCAAGAAAACTACCTAATAATATTCTGATATTAGTACATTTTCTAAAGTAGAGCTTTCTGTTTCATCTGCAGTCAGCTTATTAGGCTTACAGAGTTAGTATCTGTTTCCAATCACTGGTCTGGAATCCTGGAAGGAACAAGAGTTGGAGTCAGAGACTATGGTTGAAATCTGACATGTGTTAACAATGCAAAATTAATATAGACTTTCCTCAGCTTAGTCAATTTTTTTGATTTGCCAAAATCAAATTTTAAATGAGTTGAAGATGGCTACGTATGAAGCTGCGGATATGATGGATGATAAATTTTCAATTATTTCTTTTGGCATTCTCCAGTCTCAAACCAAAATATCAGTCTTTCTTTCAAGGCTTTTCATAGATTAGCATTTTAAGTTTTTTTCCCCAAAAATATGCATTCCATCTGGCATAGAGTTGCCAAATAAAATACTCCCTTCTCTATTAAAGATACAGCAAGCTCTGTAATTATGAGTACTATAATTTTATTTCTATTTCATAATGTACTTAACCTCAAGAAAATAAATGGTATCACAAATCTTGACACTGTAGAAAACTGGTAAGTTGTACATCTTTTGCAACATCAGTTTCTAGTCATTACTTTTGTTTTGCAATCAATTTTTTTACTTGTCAGATTTTCAAATAGCCTGTTAGTAACAGCTCTGATTGAACTTTCAGGCCAAACAAATCATTTAAAAAATAGATTTGGAATTCAGGCTTTGTACATACTTTGACTTATAAAGAAAGATGCTGTAAGCTGATTCATTATAACTGTGATTATACAGGCAAATAATTCTTCCCATCTGCTTTTATATACTCTTGTAATTCTCAATATGCTTAATGGTTGAATTTGTAAATCAAGCTCACCTGAAGTGAGATGTAGGTTTTGATCACTTTCAAATTTTTTAAATATTTTTACTCTTTTGTTCTAAATTATACTTTTAGACTTATGAGTTGGCTTTTCAGACTAGACCCCTTTCTGTTCATAAATGTTCTTGAAATCACTGTGGAGTCGTGAATATAATCTGGTCAAAAGCACTAAAATGACTGAATAAGAGCATATACGTGACTACTTGGTGAAGGCATTGTTCACCTAACTGATGGTGGAAACAGTTAACTTCCTAATGTGTGAGGGGTACAGATTGGAACACAGACTAGGCGGATGGGAAGCACTGATTTGAAGCCACCTGTCAACCAACTGGCATTTGGAAGGAACACATTACCTATCTTCACATGTCTATGCACGATACGGAGCTTCCACTCTGCACTACAGGAGGAAACAAAAAAAACCCCAAAATATGTGGGAAGAACTTTCCAAGCTTTGCTCAGCGCCATACTTGTCTATGGGGGAGGAGGGGCATCTTCTGGATTTGGGAAGAAAGACTTGAGCATGTTTCTTCTGTAATTATATTCTTTCAAATTGATCTGCCCACACAGGATTGTCTTCTTAGATGTGGTGAGACTCTATTCCTAGGGAAACTTTGAGATTGTCCACTTTGCTAATAATTCCATGATAAGTCTGTCTAATTCAAAGGTGAAGTACTAGCAACCCTAACTGTTTATGGGTATAGATTCATAATATTTTTTCCTAGTGAGCTTTACCAAAATAAAGCACAAATTTTATCTCTATATGCCTCTGTTCTTTCATTTCTCAACTAGCCCTACAGTAGAAAAGGAGTGATCAAGTGTTTAATGTATTGCCTAAAGAGGAAATGCTTTTTAAGAAATCATTGATATGTTTTGCAAAAATGTCATCTTATTCAGGGAGTTTCTGTCCCTACCCAGCCTAGCAGGCCTTTTACAATTGTTTTGAAATCAATGTAAAATACATAAACTAAATACATAGGTATAGATTTTTTGTAAATAATTCTGTAATGTATAAAGTATCATTATTATCCAGGCAGTTGTCCTTTCTGTCTACAAACATAATCCTGGCTCTGGGCCTATGCTCATTGCCATATGAATCCCTTGGTTGGAATTGTATAAGGTCAATAAATTATACCCCTCTTCCCAAAGCTCAATACCTTGGAGAAATAAACATAGAAAGAAGTCAAGGGATTACAATGCCAGCTCTTTTGATCATATACACATCAGAAAAAAAAGTAGATTTACATCTGTAGAAAAATGGTCTCACTAAAACTTTCCCCCTGGGTCACATGAAACTATAGGTCATCAGGTGCAGAGAAAAGGAATTTCCTAGGGGAGTCCTACCGACTCTGAAACAGAAGGATCCGGGCAGATCATGCTCAGGTATTTTCTTCCAAATGAGGTTAAATCAGTGATCAGATCAGATCAGTTTTCTTCATTCCAAGGTGAAGAAAGTGTAAAGGGTGTGAAGAGAAGCTAGGGGTGTTTTGTAGAAGATGCCCTTCGTATTTCCAGGAAGCCACAGAAAGGGAGGCTATCCGTACAACTTCTTAATAATATCCTGTCTTATTTTTGATTCCAGGACTTGGAGACAGTTCCTCCGGCATGTGCCTAATCCTGAACCCTTGGCCAGACCTTGGCTTGTCCTCAAATCATCTAATGCCTCTGTCTAATCACCTGACTTCAGATTCCATGCCCCACTGTGGTAACTCTGATCAGCCTGGTCTGATCTTGATTTTATTCCTTTCACTATGTAGGTCCATAGAATATTCTTTTTCACATTGGATTGAGGTTCCTAAAAGACACTTCTAGGAATCTTGACCTGTAGAACTTGATTTTATGGTTTTTATTAAGTGATTGTTCTCAACCACTCCTTGAATTTGGGTCTGCTTCTTGGCAACCCAAGTCCTAGCATAAAATGTATTTCCTGCATGTGTGTGTGTGTGTGTGTGTGTGTGTGCACTGATTCTGTACTTTGTTCAAATCCTTATTGTGTTTTTCTTGGAATACTTTATTTTCTTAATTCTGCCTTTTCAAATTTTGCTATTTCCATCCCAGCTAAGGAGGTATCAGGGAAGTAACAGCTGGACATAGATGTTGACATTTTAGACACCTATATTTGTGTGCAACCTCCACAAGTTTCCAAGATGTGTGATCTTGAACAATTCACATCCCTTAAACTTCAGTAAATGCCTCTGAAGAAAGTCTGCACAACACAGTCATAACTATTAAATAAATTAGTACAAAAAGTTCTTAGCAAATTGTCAGGTAAAAAAGTTTCTGGGATGCTGTCAAACAGGTCAGAGTTTTCATATTTTCCCATGAATTTATGTTATTTACATTCCTTTCTTTCCCATAAAAATAGAATGCCTAGTTTTCATGAATTAATTGTACATTTTACTTACACTACTTCATTTTTTCCCTGAGCCATTTCACTTCATTTATTTAATTAGTTTTTGGCTTGGTTACCTCCCATATTGCCTGTCATTTTATATATCCAGACCTTACTTTCCTACATTCTCATTTCCTCCATCCTCTTGTGTAAAATTCTTGTAGTTAATTAGTTAAGGATTGTACATTGTATGTCCATGAAGGTATTAAGCACAGTGGATTTCACATCAGAGGAATTCATTTAGATTACTTAGTAAATAAATGATATTTAACAATAAATAAAGATGTGGAAAACTGAATGAATTATGTTAAAAGAATTCTGCCAAAAGTTTTAGGAAAATTTAGGCAAACTACTTTTTTATGTATTTATTGGGCCCTGGAGTTAACACTAAAAACATGGAGATAATAGAAAATGTTGTAATTACTTACTGTTCTCTATCTTCTGAGTATATACTTCAGGTACGAAAATAAGTATGATAAGGTGAATTAAGCAATTTAAAAATGAGAAATGGTTGTATTGCCTCTAAGCAGTCTAAAGATAATATCAGAAGATTGAAAAGTGCAAGGGAAGGAGGTGGCATATTAATCGTACAAGTAAGATTTCTAATCATGAAAATCCTATTGGAACATCTGAAGCATGATTAACTTATTAGGTACGGTTATAAGATTATATAGGTAAATACTTGTTAGATTTCAAATTTTTGTATAGATATTTCCTAACAAGGCAGAAAATAGAAATTTAGTATTAATATAAAATGGACAGTGACTGCTTTCCTTATTCTCTTCATTTCACATAAGCACAGTTTCATAAATGATCTACCATAGTATTCAACATAATTTTGGAACCAAAAAGGTTATTTTGGTAACCTTTCATCTATCATAAAAGCAAAAACTATATGATGAAAAATGAACAATAATTGCTACCATTTATTAAATCTAAAATGCAGAGCCTCTTCTGAACACTTTATAGGCCTCAATTTATTAATCCTGGCAACAGTCACCTGGCCTCGCTGTTGGCCTGAAGGGAGAGGTGGCACCTCCCATCACTTTGAAATAAAGAAACTAAAAGATATAGTTCCTGGATTTAAGCAGTTCACAGAAGGAAAAAAATAAACTTCTAATTCCAATTCAAAAGAATAAATGTTACAATTCAGAACTATCCAAGATATTCTTTCAGCCCAGACAACCAGGCAAAAAGATTCTTCTTGGACCAACACATCCTACCGAACAGGGTCAAACCCAGTATGCTGGGAATTCCGTTCAAACAGTGTGAACTGTTCCTTTGGTTCCTCTGAGTTCTAGCAGTATCATATCATCCACATGTCTTCATGTCAGCTTCTGTTTCTGTGAATTTACATCTATTTCTGATTTTATTGGCTGAGCCATTTTTTTCACACACACACACAGCTTCTATTTTTCTACCCCACTTTCATGTAATCAACACTGACAGGAATTTTTAATCTCTTGAAGGCAGGATTTAGGAGATTTGGTCAGACTATAAATCAAAATGGATTAACTATGTATTTGTCTTGAGAGAATTTCATGAAAAAATCCAATTAAGTTGGAGTTTAGATTCCTGTCTCCAGAAAACCAAATGCTGCAATATTTTATCATTGGCAGTTCTTATCTCCTCTAGCCTTTCCCCTGTGAGATGGAGGGAAGGTGAGGGGAGGGCTTTGGTTTGTCAGCCCCTGAAATACAGGTGGGGCTGTAAATTCAAATGACCTTAATTGTCTGTGTCTGGTTTCCCATGTTTTTGTCCAGAGATACAGACAGAAATAGGGTAAAAATTCAGGTTGACAGAGAAGCACATTTAACATCAACATTTTTAAATGACCAAACTAAAATGCTTTTACACTTCTACTCTTTTTTTTCACATATTTTCTCCTAGACCTTATCAATTTAGTAGGAATTGAAGAACTGTTCATATCTACAAGCAATGCCAAGCTGTCATTAGTGCTTCAAAAACCAGCTGAAAATGGTACTTTGATGAGTTTCTTTCTCTGCCATCTTTGCTCTAGGCAAGAGCCTTTTACCACTGTCTGAGAAGAAAATTAAGTTGCTATGAGTTTCAAAACTAACAGCTTTCTAAATAATGTTAGTATTTCAATACTGAATCAAATACCATTAAAAAACACTTTTCCTTTTGTTTTTTATTTTGTTTTGTTAGCTTATGTGTCTTTTCCCTAAAGTGACGCCCAATGATATAAAGCTTTAAGTATATAAGTTAAGTTTTAGTAAAATTACCCCCAAATCTCTCCTAAATAAAACTACCACCACCCCCTATTTCTAAGTGCATTAGCATGTAATGTAGATAGTACAATCAAGGCTTTAGAGGAAATTGTTTTTCTTTACTGTAAATAGTCATGCAGAAATGCAAAGAGCACTGAGAAAATGAACCCATGCTAAAAATAGTTCAGTAGTCAAATTCAAAAAACTTTTACCTACAATACACTGTAAAATAAATACAGAGCAATTTGTTTCACCTTTTAGGTGGACTAAAGCAATAAGACATGAAAAATTATCCCGTGGTTAATAAATAATTGCTTCACGGATAGTGTCCTTTAATTCATTTAGAGGGGGAAAAAAGACTGAAATTCAACAGTTCATTTTAAGAGATGTCTGTGGAAAATATGCGTGACTTTGAATTACCCTAAATAAAGTTTTGTGATTATATAAACAAAAATGGGTCTCTTTATGTATAAGTAAAATTTCTGTCTATAGCTATTAATTTATTATACCTTTCTATGTGTTTTGAGCTCTTTTAATTATTTTCAGCCTGTCTTCTATAGATGGTCTTGTTTTTTTCTCTCTAGATTCCCTTTATTCTATTGGTTTATCTCCTTTGCTACTCTTAGGGAGCTATTCCTTCCCTTTACCCATTTACTTTTGGTCTTAAAAGGAGTTTCTATCTTCACGCCTGAGTCTGACTTCTGTGGAAGGATGATTGGTATCAGAGTAAGCATGCAAGCCACTTCAGTCCATCAGCATCCTTTCCTGGGATTTTTGACATGAAGAAACCTGTTTTCCAGAAGGTGAAGTTAGAAATAGGCAACCCCAAGTTCCTGACAACTAGTGTTCTGGTACTTCGGAGAAAACAGATTTGATATTGTGGTAGTCGGTGTAGCAAGGTTCCCCATATAAAAGGGAACTTGATCATGAACCTTCAAGTCAGGACAGTCTCTTAAGGTGCACATATTTTACATGTATCTTGAATATGTGTTTTGTCATGTGGAATAGCCCTGTGAAACTAACTTGTAAAGATGTAGCCTATTAATTTGAAGTGCCTTCTGTGCTTTAAATACAAGGACCTGTTGGGGAGGAAGAAGCTGGTGAGTGACTGCTCACATTTCCTGGGGTGACTAGGTCTCCTCAGCGGTAGTGATCTCACTGACTAGACAGGGGTCCTTAGATCTCAAACAAGGCCACTGGCCAGTATTTTTTTCCTCAGGGAAAAGGGGCTGAACATGCTGTGCAAAGCTTCATTTTGGCGCCTTCTCCTTGAAGTTCTGTAAACACTTCGTTTACCTTTTCTAATGTTTCTGTGGAAGTGGTCAATTTGCATGCAAAATAACAAATTTCTATTTCTATTACAAAATATTCCATCAATATTTTGTTTTAAACTAAATGTTCTTTTTGAATACAAGTCAGTTCATAAAATTTATGCATCATTTTTTAAACATCAACCAAATCCAATACATATCATCTAATATTTTTAGTTTCCTTTAAGTGGAATATAGATTTACATATACTACTAATTAGAGTTCATATTCACTTAGATATGTATAATTTTTACTCTGATATTTTAGCTAATTTATATACCCATAATTCAAGGGTATTTTGTCTGTGTGTGACTAGTTTTGTCAATCTTTCCAAAGCCATCAGCTTAGTTTCATAGAAATAATAAACATCTTTCCTTTTTACACTCATCTAAAATGGTGTACATATATAAATTAATTATTTACAGTAGCAAATGAACTGACAAAAACTGGTTGGGATGTTAAAAACAACAGATTCTTAATTGCATACCTCAGCTAGCAGGAGCAGAGGAGCTCTGGCCTTCTGGAATGTGGCCTCACCCCAGAGGCCTCACTTTAACTTAATTACTTCTTTAAAGACCCTATCTTCAGGTCAGACACATATGGAGATATTGGGGGATTAGGGCTTCAGCATATAAATTTAGGGGGACAGTTCGACTCCTAACAATCCTCAATTCATATAGTATCTCTATTCAAATATAAGAGCTTTACAGGTTTTCAAACATGCTGTGTCCTAGCCTCAGAACCTAACCAAACCACTGATCATGCCAAAGTGAAGGTCTCAACCTCTAGATTATTTTAGGGACTATAAAGACAGATACAACTCAAGCTCCTTGAGGAAGCTTACTTAAACAACTATTTATCTCTGATAAGTTGGCCTCATCTGCTGCCGAAAGCAAGTCACATTCAGCATTTATATTTTGCTTTCAAACAAACCATTTATCCTATGTGGGGGCAGCATACCTCTGAAATAGGAATAACCATCCTAAGCCTACCTGTGTACTCATTGGTGCTTAGGAAACAATCTTTTTAACAAATCTATCACAATGAAGCTTTACTTTAAACAGAAAATATATGGACAGCACCCTCATCTATTTGTCCTCATTCTGTGCCACTGTTTTTCTACAATAAAATATAATACTCCTCAATATCCTCCTTTGATATATGTTAAACATAAATTCAATACACACACACACACACACACACACACACACACACACACACACACACTAGTTCTTTGTAACACAGCAGTTGATGCACATTTATTTTCTTTCAAATTTATAGCAATAGCTGCAAGAACAAAACCCATCTTCTAGAGTCTTAAAAGATGATAGATGTCAAAACCTGGGAAGATTTCCAGACATATTTCAAGGAAGTTAGTTTCTCAGTGTTGCTAGTAACTATTCTTTTCCCCTGAATGAATTCCACTGACTACTGCACATCTAATGCTCAGCTTATGATAATAAATGATTCATATAGAAAGTAACTATTCAACTAAGAAATTTTAGTAACTATAAAGCTAATTTGTTTTTCTATCAAAAGATCTAATATCCAATCACAATTTTCAACTAAGGATTAACATTTAAAAAACTACTTCAAACACAACTTTTTCATCAAACTGTTCATGGAATAGAAGAAGAATTCCAGAGATCTTGTAAGATAGTGTATTGTTTTACAGACAAGAAAGGTATGAGTTAATTGATCTGTCCAACTTTAACAGCGTTAATTCTTGAATGTGTTTCAAGTTTCCTAATCTAATTGTGCACTAATTTAATAGTACTTGACATTTTTATTTTCCACACTTTTAAAACATATTTTTAGATTCATGAATATATATATATGTTTACATATATTTTCAGAATGTGTATGTATGAATATGTATATATACATATGTACATGTGCATATATATATATGTATCTGAAAGTACAACTTAGAGCATAAAATCAGTGCCTTTGGAAATTGCCAGGTAGATATCAGAATTTACAATTATTTTGGAGAACTAGAATCATAAAAGGAAAGATCCCAGGACAGATTGTCTGGAACCACAGCCATTAGAATTGCCTAGTCAAGGTGGCACTGACCATTGAGTGCTAGAAGAAACTTCTGGAGAAACACTGTTGGAAACACACGTGTTGCTGATGGTAAGGCATTATCATCCAATTTTCTTCTTTGTGTCACTCAAATTAGATTAAATATCTTGGGTGAGATCATCCAGTTTGTCAAGCTCAGGTAAGTGACTGTGCTTTAAATAAGCTATAGCACCCTTGTTCTTAGAAAGCAGAAGTCTAGCATTTTTAGTAGGGAAATGAGGACTGACTCCATGAAAACTCAAACAATGGTATGGTCCCTAAATACAGAAAGTGGGTACAGTATATGCTTAAATGATTATACGGTTAAATTTACCTCAAAGATCCACTTTGAGAATAGCCTTTGGTTATCCTATCTCCAAATACCCAGTTCTCATATTTCTGCTTCTCAAAGAAATGCCCTGCCTATCATACTCCCACTGCCCCTTATACAACCAAAACACACAGTTTCACTTGGAGACCACCCAAATCTCATCAGCTGCTGCATTGACTTCCCAAACTAAAATCTTGATTTACTGATCTTTTTCCTTGAATTCATCAGGTCCTATGTTCTGTCATCTCTGAACAATTATAAAGTTGACTACTTTATATGTATATAGAATGTGCAATTGCAACTAGTCTGAGGGATGTAGGCAGTATCTATGCCTTTGCTCCTACGTGATTCACCCCATGAACTTTGCCTCTTGTAAGAAACATGGCGACATGGATTTTGCTACTTATTGTGGTTTTGTTACCTTCCTTGTGTCCTTACTTCCATTTCTGAAGATTCTAATTATAGGGTGGGATGTCCTGCCAGTACATGTTGCATAAACTCTATTTTGCAGCTACAACTCTATTTCCCTTTGAGAGGTAAATTGTTCACCCACATGTTTCCCATAGCCCACTTTCTTTTCTTTGTTTGGCCAAATTAGGAGCTTAAATTTGCCAGGTTGCAATGTTAACTCTCAATTTAATAAAACCTTCGTTGCTCACCAGGTAAAAACATTTTGTTTTTCCTTTGGGGATAACTTCTCTAATTAAAAAGATCCCACAGGACTGAGAAGAGAAAAGACCTGCTTTACAAATGTAAAAATACATGTAATAGGGAGAAGTGTTGCCCAGTGATGTCAAGAATGCATGATGGCATCTGGGGCATCACAGGCTCATGAAGTTTAGCCATCTAGCTAGTCTACTGCCATCTTACTGTTTTGTCAAAGGGGAAAATACCCTATTTAATGAGATACATTACAGGGCCAATGAGTAATGCCACAAGAATCTGACTTTCCCTTATTATTTTGTTAGAAAGTGGGTTTCATGGCCAGTAGCAATGTTGTGTGGTAACTTACATATGTATATTTAATATATATCTTTCAGAAAAAAAATTTTTGAGGGTATACATGTATTTATATATTTATTTTTGACTAAAGTTGATGAGAGGAAGAAATAATATTGTGCAGAATGGAGAAAGCTTTAAATGTTCATAACTGGCAAGGAAATATTCAAATAGAGGGAAAAAAATATGGATTTTTGGAAAGGAATATTCAGAGATGGAGATAATGCTTATGATTTACCAAATGTGTTCACATGTAAATAAGAATAATGGAAATACAGAAGCTGTCTCACTCAGATACTTGGTGCTAGTTGCCTCTTGTAAGAAACACATCAGTCCGTCAATTTGTTGCTAACTATGTCCTCTTTGGTCTAACCATAAATGTAACCAGCAGGCTTTTTTCAGGTGTCATGCATGTTTGCAAACAATACAACAGCCACAGTTATAAATAAAATTAAAACTAAAAATAAGTATAAAAATGAGGAAAATCTGCATCATAGCTTAAGACAATAGATTAAATGTCTTTAACGCACAAAGTTCCTCTTTATCTCAAGGATATAGCAATATAATTATGAGAAGTAAGGCTAGCTTTCATCCTATCATGAATTACAGTGGTTTTCTTCTAATGATTACATTTAATGTACAAGGAAATTGGCAATGAGATTTTCAGAAGAATATGGGATAATGTTACTTTCATTAAAGTGGAAGGGGTTTTAGTGTTTCAAATTGTGGCTATTTCCTGAAGACAATTTTTTTTCCTGCCAACTACTTTTAGGAAATAGGAGAATTGTATAATTAATTCCTAGTTGTTTATTGTTATGCTTCTAGGAATTTATTTCTGTACTCTAATGGGTTTGGGATAGTGTTATAAAATAAATGTAATCTGCATTTTCTATTTGTCAAAGACTTGTCTTTGTAAAATAAAACATTCTGAGTTTGAAATTGGAAGTTATGCAAATTATATCCAAATAAATGATTATTGTTTAAAAAGTTTCATGTCCTTGACTCCTCGTTAGTATTTCTGGAAGGTATACATAAGTATAACGTCATTTCTTTCTAAAACTTAGGGGAAATATAAGCCCTTACGGTGATGGAAAAGTATGTAGATAAATAAGTACAAGGCAGAGATTAGAGTGCATTGCAAAAACCCCCAGGTATATCATGAAAGTAGTAACATTTGAATTACTTTTTAAAGAATGAATAGCATTTTAATAGGTAAACATGTGAAGAAGGAAAGGCATTTCAGATACTAAAAAACATTTAAATGTGCAAAAATTCAGAGGCTGGAAAATTTAAGTCACTAATAGTGAAATTAATTTACTCCAGCTTGTGTACATTGTATGTTGTTGTAATGCTATAATGCTGGGGACGTGTGTGGGACTAGTATGTGTATGATTTTGAAAAATTAAGACTATGGAATTTGAAGCTAATGAATTAGGCAATAGGAATGGTTAAAGTTTTGCTTAAGAAAGATTGATCTTGTAACATTACAATCCACAGAAGAAATTTAGCTGAAGTGAAGGTAAAGATGAAGCCAGCATTCAGATGTCATTTCAGTAAACGTAGCCATATGTGAGGGAGCCTATAGTTACTGTATTAAGTGTAGAGATGGAAAGAAGAAAATGACTGCAAACAAAACAAATCATAGCAAAACAAAAGCATGTTGAAGTAGAAAAGTATAGATGTGATTGATGAAAGATTTAGGTAAGGAGAGAATAATACAAAGATGACTAAAGTTCCACATTTAGTGGTTGGAAGATTCACACTCCAATATCAAGAGATGTTGGAGGCATGATTTGGAGCCATGTCTCAGAAAGGGTCTAATAAATAGGCTGCAATTATCAATGATTTCAGCTCAATAGTTCTGAATGGCTATTGTAATATTTAATGACACTAACTTGCCTAAAGGACTTTGATGGAAATTTGAGTGATATTTGCCTATTTACTCTAAAACTGATAAGGGGTCTATAGGAATTAAAATCACTTTTAAATTATTTTAATTTAAAACAATTTAAATTATATTTTAAATTATTGACTCTATGCTAGTTTATTCACTTTATTCTTTTCTGTGCTTTATTCTCTATGTTTATTTCCTAAATGTTAAGCTCTACATTTACAGCACACATCACACACACACACACACACACACACACACGTACAATTATTTACCAGAGTAGGAGATGGCAAAGCACAATGTGTATAAATAAAAGAGCTGTTTTAATAAAACCTAATTGAAATCTGCCAACATCCCCTACTAGTTTTGATTGGAGCAGAGGCATACACCCCATGTTGTTTTGTTTTCTGTTTGTCTTTAGAAAGAGTACAATGGTTCTCAGTGCAGAACTGCACTTAAGTAGGAGTTCAATTTAATAATGCTAGAAAGTGTGTAGTTTCTTATCCAAATTTTTCATAAAGGCTTGTTTCATTTCAGATAGAAGAAGGGAAATGATATTCTTCTATTTTATGCAGCTAGGAGGAAATTCGTGGTTCTGTCGTTATTGCCTATGCATTATCCATGCCATTGATTTATAAGCCCATATGGTCCCTAAATGGTGGGCTTGCAGTCTCTCATTATGCCACTATTTCTGGCCAGTCACGCAGCCCAGAACAGCTTGCATTCTTTGGAGTTAGAGGATTTGAGGGCAGAGGGGTAATTAGGACATGCCAGCTCAGGTACAATTTATAAGGATCATTCATATTACCTGAATCTCTGTCTCTATTCTCTCTTTGGGATCAACTATTTCCTTCAACTTAAGTTTCGTAGACATATTTAGCAAAGCTATTCTAAGCTCTTAGCATGTGGAGGTTTAAATCAGATTTTTAAAAATATATATATTTTTTGTTTACTTTTAAACAAGAATTAAGGAATGTTTTAGTTTCAGGGAATATTCATGCCCTCAGGTTGCTGACATAGGATACTTAAGGGAGAGGGGGATGTCCTCCAAACAGACAGCAATGATGTTGATTTCCATAGTACTGTATTTTCCTGAGCTTAAACATACTGATTATTTAGACTAATACTAGCTCCTACAACAAACAAAACCATGAATTTCAGTAGCATAATAATAAATTTTATTTCTAATGTACATAAAATCTAAAATATTTATTTCTTACTGGGGACTGCCTTCCTGGAAGAAGTGATTTAAAGACCCAAATCCCTAACATTTTGTGGGTCTTTTACCTTCAGCATGTGGTTTCCAAGATACCACTGCTTCCTAAGGCTGCCATAACACACTGCTACATGCTGTGTGGCTCTAAAGCAAAATACATTTATGTTCTCACAATTCTGGAGGCCAAATGTCTGGAATCAAGGTCCTACCAGGGCCATGCTTTCTCTGAAGGCTCTAAAGGGAAGATTCCTCCTGGTCTCTCCCTAGCTGCTCATGGTTGCTGGAAATTCTAGATGTTCCTTGTCTATAGACACATCCTCTAATCTCTGCCTCTGTCATCACAGAGTGATATCAGTCCTGTATGTCTCTATGTCCAACATTTTCCCTTCTTATCAGGATCCAAGTCCTTATATAAGGACAGCATAATTTTGGATTAATAGACCATCTAATCTACTAGGACCTCATCTTAACTTAATTACATTTTCAAAGAACATAATCCCAAATAAGGTGATGGTCCCAGGTTACGTTACGGGTGGTCATGAATTCTAAGGTACACCATTCAACCAAGTATGCAAGGTCATAGGGCTTGGCTGCAGGAATCCAGAGGAAGGTAAAATAACAAGGAGTATTAGAATGTAGAGATTTCTAAACGGACCAAGTCTATAAATAATGTGAATCTGCTGCTCCCAGACATGATTACATGGATACATCCAAGTCTATAGAGACTGGGATGTACAGCATATGTATGGAGCCAGCCAGCAAAGGAAACAGGTTTCTGAGCAGGTAGTCAGTATTTACCACAGTTTGTTCTTCTTTTTTATTGTTAAGTTTTCTAATTTAAGATAAGCTAAAAAGAAACACATCTGAGAAAAAGAGAATGAGGCCTCAAACAAGAAAAATATTCTTTTTGTGGTTTTATTTTATTTTTGTTCCCAATTTATCGGAAAGGAGATAATATGTTAGACCCTTCCTGTTTACATGATCAGAATAAATCTGCATACAATTAAAAAGAAACTACCATAGAAAGAAGTGTAAATGGCAACCTAATACATCTATTGTCAAAAAATTAACAATTATTATATATGTCTCAGGTGTTTTATTAATAAATAAAATGTTACAGATAAATTAAAGCAACCTAAATTTTTGTCTTCAGATCCCTTACCTTCTCCTCTAGAAGAAGCTATTATTGTACAAGTGATATGTACTATTATTATTTTCACCTTCTTGCAAACAAAGCTCAGCATAATTCCATTGGAGGTAAAATAGTTTGCTCAGAATAAAAGCCATCAATACTCACTTGGTTCTTTTATTAAGTCCAGTGAATTCATTTACAACTTAAATATAGTAGAGTTCCCCCCTTTGAGTGTACAGTTTGGTAAGTTTTGACAAATATGTACAGTCACGTAACCACCACCACCACCAAGATACAGAATATTTCCATCATCACTAAAAGGCTCCTGGTGTCTCTTTGTTGCCATTCCCCTATGTCCAGCCCCAGCTCCTTGAAAACAATTACTTTGTTTCTGCCTCTATGGTTTTGCCTTTTCCTTTTCCTTAATTTCCTGAACTGCACAGCGTGTATACTTTGAGAATCTTTTCCTTAGCATAAATCATTTGAGGTTCATCCATGCTGTTAACACATCTGAATGCATTCCTTGTTATTGCGGAGCATTCCAGTGCCTGGAGGTACCGCCGTTTATTGATTCTTTCAACAGTTGATGGTCGCTTGGTTTGTCCACAGTTTGTGGCTCCTGAATAAATTAATAAACCTCATTAATAACACATTAGTATGGACATATGTTTTTATTTCTTTGGGGTAAATTGAAGTGGTTTTTTTAAGGTCCTATGGCAAATATATGTTTCAATTCATAAGAAACTGTCCAAGTTTTCAAAGTGGTCGCATCATTTTTCATTTTCAAACTGAGAGTTCCAGTTGCTCTGCATTCTTACCTGCCCTTCTGTGGTACTTCTTCCTTAATCGTAGCCATTTCAGTACATGTATATGGTATCTAACGGTGTTTATAATTCCCCAAATACCAGTGATGTTGAGCACCACCTTTTCTTCCTCTTTCATCCATATCTTGTCTTTGGAAAAGGGTGTGATCAAACTGTCTGCTCCTTTTGGAAAATGGAGTGTTCTTCTTGTTACTACTTCATTGTAATGATTTTGTTTATATTCTGGATACAAGCCTCCTATATCAGATACTTCAAATAGTCTCCCCAGTATGTGACTGCTATTTTCCTTTTCTTAGCAGTGATTTTGAAAGCAGGGAAGGTTTTCATTGTGGTGTAGAATAATTCAGCATTGCTCCTTTCATGTTCCATGTTTTTGGTGGTCTAAGAAAATTTTGTCTAATCAAAGGTGACAAAGGTTTTTTCCTATATTTCCTGTTGATGTATTTCAGAGTTTTAGATTATATGATTACATCTATAATATATTTTGACTGAATTTTTTTATATAAGGTGTAAGATGGATCAAGGTTTATTTTTTGCACATATGTATCCAGTTTTTAATACGGTTTGGGATTTGCTTTGTTTCCTGGACTTTTAGTTGCTGTCTTTCACTGAATGAAAATCTGTGTCATTATGTCTTCACATTTTTTTTTTTTTAGTATCCATTCTTTCTCTTATTTTACTTGGACTTGGATTATTGTCACATTACAACTTTTGATATCATCCCACATTTTTAGGGTGTTGTACTTAAACATTTTTTTCTTCAACATTTAATTTTGGATAATTTCTGCTGAGCTATTTCAATTTCATTGTGTTTTAAAATGTGCACTCATCTGAAGATAAGTCTTTTGAAGGAATTTTCATCTCTGATATCTATGAATTCTAGAATTTCTAGCTTTTCATGTCATAGTTTTCAGTTCTCTGCCGAAATTCATCATCCATTTTTTCATGCTGTCTACCCACTGTCATTGGATCCTTTAACAGATGAACAATAGTTCTCTTAAAGTCCCCTCAATGGATTCAACATCTGGATCTTTCCTGAATCCGATTATGTCATTTCCTATATCTCCTGAGAAAGGGTCATTTATTCTTACTTTTTTGTGTGTCTCATGATTTTTTATTGAATACTGGACATCATGAATATATGAGAATTAAGTATATAATATTTACATGCAGAGATGGGCACTATTCTTCTGTCAAGCTGATACCTTTGGGGGAGCGTGTGTGATTCCATTTATTCAGTAGTCGAGCTGGATTTTGTTTTCTTGTTGCTATCATTATGCCAATGAACCATGAATTTTAAACCTGTCCAGCAGCAGGCTGCGACATACTTAGTCCTTTATATTGGTGTAGACACATGGGCTCAAAAATCAGATGAAATTTGCTTCTACCTCTCCTTCCAAATCAATGATCTTTTCCCACTTTCTGTGGATAAGAAAGTTTGCTTAAAAGAATTTGCAAACAATTACAATGTCCCCTTGTGTCTGGGGTCTCCATTACACTAAACTGATATGTTGCCTGTATTGGGCTGAATAGTGGCAACTGAAAATATATGTCCACAACCTAACTCCCAAAACCTGGGAATATTGAGGGAAATCATCCTGGATTATCTAGGTGGACCCTACACACAGGGACAGGTGTCCTTATAAGAGAAATGCATAAGGAGGTTGAGGTGGACAGAAGAGGAGAAGATATGAACATACAGTGGAGAGACTGAAGACAGAGGCAAAGATTGGAGTGATACAGTTACAAGCCAAGAAATGACAAATATTGCCAACGTCTACTGAAAACTGGGAGGGAGGCGTGGAAGAGACTCTCTCTGAGAGCCTCCACAGGGAACCAGCGCTGCTCACCCCTTGGTTTCAGACTTCTGGCTTCTAGAACGTGAGAGATACACTTCTGTTGTTTTATGCTACTCCATTTGTCATCATTTGTTACAACAGCCCTAGGAATTAATAGCTTTACACATATTTGAACTGTAGGGAGTCATAAATATAGTAGCTGATTTCTTCTCACATGCCACAATAGTGGACCCCTCTTTCCCTGTACTCTGCTAAAGGTACTTTGTTTCTCCTCCGAGGGGCTTTCCACTGGAATTCTGTTTACTTGGTTAACTTGTAACATCTGTTTCTTTAATAATCTAAGGAAAAATTATGATCTAGTAGTTTATCAGCAAATTTCCCAATTTTGAATGAGACTGTCCTCTTGCTGCTCTTTATATCCCCAAAACAATCCTTCTTTTTAACAGAATTCCCATATATAATCTTTAAAATATCCATGAGTCAAAAAGAATACCCATGATAGACTGTAGGTTTGAACGGGACATTTAAAAATATTACAGTGTTATACCTTCGTTTCTGCACTGTAAATGACAAAATTCCAACTACTCTAGACTTGGAAAGGGGAAAGGAAAAGACAGTACATGCCTTCAGAGGAAATACTGAATGGTGTTTGTAAGCAAGTGTCTGCCTCATATATGGAAACATCCTTTACTTGTGCAGTGGCAACAATAGATTTATTACTTTGTATTCTTAACATGCATGCCTCTCATTAAATTGAGATTTCTTATAAAACATAAAACCTGAAGTATACACTACACCAAAAATATGGTAGTAAGGAACATTTGAACCATGTGGTTTAATTCCCAGTATCACCATTCTGTAAGACACAAAACCAAATAACCTTAGGGCTGTGTGAGCCTCAGGGTGTGGAGGCTGAAAAGTATGAGAGCTCGGGAGCCACACAGACAGCTCTTAAGGAGCCTTTTGTAAAGTCAAAGCATCAGACTCACAGAAGAGCCCCTGCAATGACTCCCACTGATGGATTTTTACTTCTTTGTAAAAACACAAAAGGTGAACTGAGTTGATATTTCACACGGATACCATTATTTTCAAATGTTAAGTGAACAGTGCTGAAATCAAGCAGATAAAGCCATAGATTATGGTTTTCTGCTGCCTGTTTAGAGTTATCTTGGTCTTGTAGCTAACAGAGTAATTTATATCCGCGTGTGAACTGTTGCCATATTGATATACTACTATGAAAAATCAATAGATATATCACAGACTTCCTGCAGATGCTTTCGTTTGTTTTGAAATAGATTTCAGTTTGACTTGTTTTTCAGTATACACCTCAGAAATTAGATTATTAATATGAGAAATGGAAATGGGAAATTAATGATTTGAAGTTAATATATACCCTGCCCAAATAGGGTAACCAAGTTCAATAAATTTGTGATGAAAATAAGTATTTGAATATTCGTAGTCACTTGGAAACAACAAATGGCAAATCTTTTTCATTATAAAAAATTTTTTTAAATACTCCAGTGGAAGGAATTAATTGCAGCAAATTTTGTGTGAAAGCACAAATCAATTCCATTACTGTGGGATAAAATACATAACCAGGTAATATTAACAATTTTTCTTTTGGTATGCAAGTTAAATAAGCAAAACACCCTCAGGGTCTGAGACTTAACACATGTGCAGAACATTTAAATACTGGGTAGATGAGATGGATGAGGGATATACAGAGGACAGCACTATGTATTACACTTCACTAAATTGCATGCGGTACTATACTACACATTGTAAGTATTTCTTTGTAAGGCTTTCCTCACTTCTTTGTATTTTTTAACTTTTTTCCCCTTCAATGATGTCCATAGGCACAGCTTGTATCACTTTTTTGATTAAAGCCCATAGACTTCAGAACCATGTTTTGTCCAAGAAAGTAAAAGTGGTACAATAGCAAATAGCCAGCTTCTAGGTATTATACCTTTGCCTAGAGCTGGAGTAGTCATATCAAGATGTTTGATTTTGTTGCTTGAGACTCTCCTTTCAATATTTATTTTCTTTCCCTGCGTCAGCCTAAGCTCCCTAGCCTGACCTAGTGCCCAAATGCTAAGCATCTTACATTTAAATACTTTCTTCATAGTCTTGGTATCAAGTTACTCTGACAAATGCGTCTTGTAAAAGCACTCCATTCCTAAACAGCAGAAATCAAATTTTGATTATTAAGATTTCAGCATGAAATATTGTTCTCAATGTATATCAGAATAAACATTTCAAGAGGTGGAGGTTTTGAAAATCAGGTCCATATACATGTAATAGGTTTATGTTCTCTAATGTCACATAAATTTCTTCCTTTCCTTACAAAAGCAATTTTGTTCTACCCTTCACAAAATAGATTCTCACTTTACATATAATAAAATATCACCAAAGCCCCAGATGCTCTTTCAAGCCTTGACACCAATGGAAATATGCCTACTTGCTTATGTTTTAAGTCATATAATTCTGTTTATAATAGAAGTATTCCAACTAAAAGCATCTAAATGAAGCAAAGCTGCTTCTTTCATGTGGCATTTGAACACATAAACTATTTTAGAAAAATGCCAACAAATTTTCATCCCATATTTGCTGTCAAACACATTCACAAAGATCTTCTAGATTTCTGAGATAAAGTCATTCCTCAAAAACAGAAGTAGGTTTCTTGGCAGTCTAATTTTCTCAGTAGTACATTTAAGAGAAGTGGTTGGTAACTAAACACCTCACTGCTAGCATGACCTGTAGGACAAAGACATTGATGCTCTGGAATATTGGCTGAGAAGCTGAAACATGGCTATGTGTACTTTGAGGGTGAACTTTAAATAACAGGAAATGTTGGCAAGCCCCTATAGAGTGGCTCTGTTACAGGGAAACGGATGTACCATCTGCAAAGCTCAACTGAAATGACAAGTCTTTGAGGCACAGAGACAGAGTTAATGTTCAATCTATTTGGCAGATAAATCGGGTCATGGATTGGTTTATTTAGCTTCAGTTCCACATAAACAATATACAAGCAGAAGAATGAACCATGGCTAAATTCAACAGGAAATTCCATGTGAGGTTGTATCTGCGCTCAGGCTGCAAATGGTCTCCCTTCTCTCCCTCCATCTCTTTGTCATGTTTGCCTCTGCCATGGCCACCAGTGTGTTTGGGTAGCTCAGAGAGCCGAATCTATTTGGTCAACATGTATTCTCCAGTGAGAGAATAAATTGAATCATTACCGCTCCACAACTTGCCTAATTCTATTTCTATAAAAGAAGTGTAAGTGTAAAGATAAAAATATAAAGAATGCTTTTCACATTTCTGGGAAAAAAATGGTTGGCATATATCTAACCAAGGCAGAAATGTCCTTTCCTAGCATTTCGTGGCCATGTGCACATAGCCATCTTAAATAGCCCTCAACTGCCTTAGCAGCTGATCACCACAGGCAGCAGTCATGCATTTTACCTTTTCTCCTTCAGCAAAATTTTACTTTGCCTTAGTTAGTGTAATGAAATACTAGGTTCCTGTTCTGCTTGACTACCTGTATCTATTTTATAGTGTTTCATGTTATTCTGGATAGCAGAGACATATTTTCTTTTTCAATTTTGATGAAAGAATATGAACTGTATTTCATCTTCCATCTCTTTGCGAAGGTCAAAGCTCAGATATGATACAGCATCAAGACTCAAGTCCTCATTCCAATCTCCTACGGACCAAAGCAATAAATTCAGCTCAACAACTTAATTACAATTGCTCTTTGTGTGTTTATACTCTCAAAATTTTTCATATTGGATGGGTTATAAGGTAGTAATATATTAATAGAGGCAGGAAGGCCTTGTTTACTCCCATTGCAAATTCTTCAAGAAAAAAATGTACTTCTGTTTCCTTTTGACAAAAGATTTTAAAAGCGTTTATTTTTCTTTTCCTATAATTATTTTTTTGTGTTTTTCTTTCAGTATGAAAGATTTTTGTGCAATAATAAGAGCTGCAAAATCCTCAGTTTATTGTTTGTGTGTTTTGTCAAAATTTTTTTGGCTATCAAGATATTTACTGCAATAAGTAGGATCAGTTAACACACACACACACACACACACACACACACACTGTTTTGTATTATATGATATTTTGAATCGTATGATTGTTTTCTTATATACTAGTTTGCATTAATATACATATGTAAACTTTGAGAACATTATAACTTGATTCAATGTGAAATCAACAAAAGGATTTGTTGAATATAGCACTATGAGATCTATATATGAGAAAAATGTATATATCCAGCTACTCTTTACTTCTAATCTAGTGAAAAATGTTGATTCAAGTATAATTTATATAACTGATTCTGAGCTTGTGCAGGCTAAATTCATCATTCATTCCCATTGTCTTCTATGTGTGTCTTAAGCTGATAGTAGTGGACTCTTAGCTACATCACACAGATAAGGACTGAGAACTTATTCTTCAAATACTGGGAGTGTTAGCTGCAGACTGTCCTCAGCGATCATCTTCTCTGGGGCTTGCCCTCTCTTGAAGAGGGCTGTCATGCCCACATTCATGGATCCCTCCAGGGACAGCCCCCGTGGAATAATGGGCCAATCAGAGGCCATTAAACCCTGATCCTTCTCCCGAATGCCAGAGAACTCCAAAGAGTGGTTCTAGCTTCAGAGCTCACCGGGTGATCTGGGCTTTATTGGATGTCATGAAAAGTCCTAATTCTCCTTCTGCCACATCCTGCTTTCTTCTCTTCCCTCAAGAATTGTTGAGGGTGAGAATACTGCCATGTACTTTTCCTGCACTCTAATCTATGTCTCAAGGGAAACTGACCTGCAGCAGTTTGCACCAAGATGAGTCCAAGAAAGGAGACATTACAGAGGGATCTTAGAGCTGGATTGCCCAACATAGGCCCTACCCAGCTAGCAATGAAGACCTCATCACTGGTAGTAGGTAGAGCATGAGAGGCCCTGGCAGGACTCAAGTACAGTTGTTCAAATTTCATTGGTGGTGGACTGGGATTGGATGCCTGTGGAATGAAATGCACTGGTGAATATAATAAGAAATATAGTTGAGAGTGTAGTAATTAGAACACAATGGAATTGGATGGCTCTTATTTAGGGTGATTAATTAGGATTTAACAAAAACAAGTGCGAAAGTCAGAGGGACTCCTTTGCAGCAGATAAAGAGATTCATTCCCTGAAGCTGAAAGTAAAGAAAACTAAAGACACAACAAAGAATTCAATCATAAACACCCAAATAAAGATAAAGTCTCAAATTAGGCAGTCTTACTGAGTTAAGGGTAGTTCTGGGATAGAATAAACAGGAACTTTACCAGGGGGAGGGTGACATATGGATTAATGTCCTTGAAAATCTGGTATCCCCCACCCTCCCTGTTGAGGGACAGTGAGTGGCCTCTTCTCTGAAGATGCTGCCTAGGACCTTGCCTTGCAATTAAACAAGAGTCCCTTCACTACTGGCTCCCACATTTCTTCATGTGGTCATGGCCTACCAAGGCTGGAGCAGCTCTAGGACCTAAACAATATGCCAGCAGGAAAACAGTAAGTGTGCATAGGACTGCACCCTAAAGATGCTGTATCAAGAAGTAGAAAATAAATCTGGGCAAGGAGGGGTGTATCAAATTTGGGACATTCTCCCAGGATACAGGATATAAAGTCCTGGCCAGAATCCTAAGAGAGGGAGTAAGTGTGCCATGAGGTTGGATCAAAGAAGTTTAGAGAAAATGGTGATCCACACTGAATATTAAGAATCTGAGGTATGATGGTAGATAATAGAAGAAAGGGTGAGAAGACGTAGAGACTCAGACATGATAGAGTTTTTATTCTGTGGAGGGTCAGGAAACCCTCCAGGGAAAAATAATCCTCCGAATGGGCCATAGGATATTTTTCAACCAAAACAATAAAGATAAACTAGTGATGGGGGAACCAGCCCCACTGGGAAACTCAGGGGTGGTTATTATTTCTAGGCAGGACTGCTGGTGATGAGCGCTGTACAGAAATGAATGCCCAATAGCGATGGAGAGGCCGGAAAGATGACCAGGAGACCGATGATGGTTGCCCTAGTAAAGTTAGGATCTTTTGCCAAATTTCTGGACCTGGACCAATTTTTAGACCTAACACTCACTGTGTGAGAGATTATTATGTTCCAGCAAAAGACCCTGTAACACCACAGCAAGTATGTGTCATAATGCCCGTCTTTTCCCAGGAGGTCCTGTGGTGGGTGACACACTCGAGTAATAGTGCAGAGAGAGAAAGGGATTCTCCAGATATTTTAAGGACAGCTGGGCACAGGTTAAAGTTGAAACAGATTCTCTGGGATAAGAGCCTCACCATGAATCTCCTGTTAGAGTGGGAACATAGTAATAAAGGGAAGTAATAAAGTCCTGAAGCTAGTTCACTCAGCATGGTCTACGGGGAGCATGGATGCTCCCAGTGGCAATATGTCTCACTGCCAATGAACTGTCAGAATGGACTTATTAGGGAGTTGGCAGAATTCCCATGTTGGTTTTTGGCCTGTAGGATAGGAGTATCCTATTAGAGAAAACGAAGCTGAAGCCTCTGAAACTCTTCCCCCTGCCCTGAGAAAGTGGTTAAATATAAAACAACAGCACATCCTGCTAGAGTAGCAGATATTAATATCACCCTGTATTAGTTATCTATTTCTCCATAACAAGATTTTGTACACATTATTACATTGCTAGAGTAGCAGATATTAATATCACCCTGTATTAGTTATCTATTTTTCCATAACAAGATTTTGTACACATTACTACATTGCCTGTAAATCTCTTCTGTTTCATCTCACAAAGTATTACTAATGTTTCAAACTTAGTTCAGTCCTCACTTCCTTCAAAAGCTGTCTTATACTGCTTTAACTAGATCACATTCTACTTTTTATGGTACTGTCACATCATATACCTTCGCTCTGTGATACTCACCATTCACATATATTTTTATTTGATTAATGCACATTCTTCTACCAGAATATAAGCTTCATGGTATCTAATTGTATTCCAGAATCTAGGGTGAATCTAATAAATATTATGATGAATTGTTAATATCTAGTCTTCCTATAATTTTAATATAGGGAATTTTACATGGTTGTACAATTTGACATATCTTATAAAAAAGATGCTTAGCGTACATCAAAACCTTCCAGATTTCATAGTTTTTTTTAGGAGAAAAAAATCTATTATAATATACATCTTTGAAATAGGAAGGGAAATGGATTTAAAACCATCCTAGCAACTAAGACTAAAAATTGAGAAAAAAGAAAATTTAAATACAGGTAAAAAAAATATATATATATATATATATATAAAATCTTATAATGAAAGGCTACATATATATAACTAGATAATGGATAAATATATTTTACATAATACTCTAGCAGGAATTCATGTGTACTTTTATGTGAGTACAAAAAGAAGGATATAGAACTCTGCCTTAGCCAGAGGTGTTCGCCTAGGGAGGGTTTTGAAGAGGAAACAGCATCCCAGCTGAATTTGAGAGGATGAGAGAGACTTTACCTGGAAAATACAAAGGGAAGAGCAGGAGGAAGTATAATTTATTTAGCAAAAGGCACAGTTTGAATTGTCCTCTACAAATCATCTTATTTATTATTCACAACTCTGAAAATTAAATCCCATACTCCAACTTCACAAAAACAGCAGGAAAGAATATTTATTCCTAAATAATAGGTACTATACCGGCTTTATATGTATTCCTGTTTAATATTCAGAACAATGCAGAAATGTAGATTTCTTACTGCTGTTTTACATATGAAAAAGCATAAATTAAAAAGAATATTTACTTTGCTGAAGGTCACAGACCCAAAAAATAGTCAAGACATATTTTGAAGCCTGTTTATTTCCACATGGAAAAAAATCCTTCTGGGTCAAAGAAAATCACTTGTGATTTTATGGAGTTATAAACAAATTTGGCAGAACTTCAGAGTTTTATTGAACACATTATTCTACCTGCTGTACACAAGATTTCTTGTGTAAACAAGCTGTTTTCTAAAGGAGTCTATAGAAATCAACTATATCTTGCATAAGATCTCTATTGAAGGATAATGTGCATAATAAATTATCCAGTAAATTGTGTTATTTAAGGAAGATTTTTAATTTTAAACTTTCATTAATATTACATGTTTATCCTATCATAGTCATGCCCAAGCAATTAAAATGTAGGGCAAATGAAATACCCTAATATTTAGAACGCAGGACCTTGAATCCTATGATTTATTTATGAGCCATCTGGTTGTATAAATATGATAGTATGGTCAAGTGTGCTCTATATGAATGCAAAGACAGAATTATTCAGAAGGAAATAATTAGGTTTTTATTAGTGAAATCCTAAGGCAAGCTGCAGGCTTTAGGTAACAGACTTCTCTTGCATATAAAAAAGTTGCATAAAAATATTATATGAAATAGAATTTCATGTATGTGTAATAGAATGTTATCATATATATAATGCATATGTACAGATACATATATCATTGTGTCATTTCACCATAGCAAAAGAGAATTAGAACTGCAACATTTTATCTGGAGGATTATGAATGCAAACAGATACCATGAACGTGACTCACTCTGGGTTCTTAAGGGACCATGGGGGACTCAGGGGAGTTATCACCTTCCATTTCTGTTATTACCACCATTAGTCAAGTTTTGCCTCCCCATCTGTCACATATCTTTAGTGGACATGCATAAATGCATGTGCAGGGTTATATGTGGGATGGAGTTGGTGAGTGAGCAGAAGGAGGGGAAGGCATTACAGTTTTTTCCTTGAATTCCTAGTATAAGTACTGCTTATATGTGGGCAAAATTAATTAACCTCCAAAAGAAGTAAGTTATGATATGCCCAAAGTAGTTGTCATAAAAAATATGACACTCTCAAATATAGCCCCAAATCAAAATGAAACATACTCTCCAATCTGTAATCAGTGATGCCAACCACAGCAACTAAAATTAAAAGCAAAATTTGGAAAAACTTCAGGACTTCATGGACAGGAATCTGATAATAAGTTGGAAATGTATCATAAGATATCATCACATATGTTGTTCACTGCTCAAGTCCATTATGCCATTCACATTTACTATGATTTTTATGGTGCTCCCCACCACCATCAAGCTCTGTAGCATGACAGCTTTAGCCATCTATACGTTATGGATGTCTGTTATATCTATAGTAGGGAAAGCAAAAACTTATTAAGGTCCATGGAAGTTTCAGATACTTGAGCTTTACACAATAACCACAAGTATCATTTATCTTTGTTTCCATCTTAATAATCTATTTTTTGCTATTCAAATGAGTCATTTTATCAATTGAGTAATACTTAGATAATCTAATGACTAAATGGATATATACAGAAGTTAGATATTGATTCTCACTTAAGGGAATAAAATTATTTTTTATACCCCAGAATGTTTTTTGGGAAGGAGGAGCACTCAAATATTTGTATTTATCATTTTATCCAGAAAACCCAATCCTCTTTATTAAATAATGAGATAGATTATGTATATACCTCCCTAGAACTTTAGATATAGGTCTGTAAGACATCAAAGAAAGGGGAAACGATTGGAGTCATAAATGTAAATTTATTTCAATAGATACTTTTCTCATTTTGCATATTATATAGTTTTTATTCTAAATGTCAGTTGAATATAGAATATTATCCTTGTATATGGTCTTGATAAGTTATATTTCCTTATTCAAATGATTTTGCATATTGTATACAAATAGCTTCAAGTGTCAAATTTGAGTAAAACACTTAAACTTCTTGGAAAAATAGGTCAGAGTTTGTAATGAATTTCAGAACTATCTAAACAGATATGGCTAATTATCTAAATTGAAGGGACAAATGGATAACTCAACAATAATATTTGAATGCTTCAATATCCCACTTTCAATGTATAGAACAACTAGGTAGAAGATTAAAAAGGAAATAGAAGATTTGAACAACATTATAATCTATTTAGACCTGACAGACATCAATAGAACACTCTAACATTAGAATACATATTCTTCTCAAGTGCAAATGAAACATACTACAAGACAGACCATACATTAAACCACAATGTAAGGTTCAATAAATTTTTGAAAGACTGAAATCATATAAGGTATGTTCTTCTACCACAGTGAAATTTAATTAGAAGTTGAAAACAGTAAATTCGGGGAATTCAAAATGTGTTGAAATTAAATAATACACTCACTATGAAATAACTAATGGTTTTCACAAGAAAACCTAGAAAATACTTGAGAAAAGTAAAAATGAAGACAACATGTCAAAATTTGTGGAATCCAGATGAAGTGGTGCTTGAAAGAAAACTTTTATCTGTAAATGCCTATATTAAAAAAATAAATATTTCTAATCAATAACCTCGCTTTCCACCCTGTGAAAGTAGAAAAAGAAAAGTGAACTAAAAGTAAGTAGTAGGAAATAAATAATGCAAATGGGAGAGGAAATAAATGAAACAGAGAATTAAAGACAATAGAGAAAATAAAATGAAATGTTGACTCTGAAAAGCTCAACAATCAACCATGCATTTTAAACTTAATTCCTAATTGATGAATAAGCTCTTTAATTTCCTATTCCAAGAAATATATGTGTGAGTTAGCAGGTCAGGAAATATGTTCTTGGCCTCAAATGGCACTCTTGAAAGCATATGGCAGAGTAAATTTATAGCAGTGCAAAGATAGACAATGGGAAAACATTTTGGGTGGACTGGATTTATTGCTATCTTTAGGACCCAAGTCACATGAATAAATTCACTCTAAAAATATAAAATAATTCCTAAAGAAAGGAATTAGGTATAGAGACAGCTCTATGTATCCTTCCTGTAGATGGAAATGGTAATGTAAAAAAGAGATGTGCAAATGAATAGAGTTAGCTGGCTTGCACAGCAACTGAGAGGTAAAGGAAAATCTTACAAAAATTTCCATGAATCTCTGAACGAGAGCCATGAGCCAGTTCTTTTTCTGAAATACTAGTCATTTTTTCATTAAACCAGCTTGACATGATTGACATTATTGTAGCTATCTTTTTTTTTTTTTTACCATTTTACATAAATAGGATTTTTATCAGTTGAATGATGGGAAAAACTTATTTCCTTATTCTTATTGTTCTATCCATGGACTATAATATCATGGATAGAATACTTACAATTATAAAAATGTATCAGTATTACCAAAAATATATTCACTGGATTAGATCAATTCCTAGTAGGTAAACAACCTGGGCAGACTATTTCATTTAATGCTATATCTTCAGCATCTGGGAGAGTGCCTGGCCGACAGTAGGTACGCAATGAATATTGGGTAAATGAGTTGATGGATCCATGATGTCAACTCAATATATTTGGCACAGAGAACATTTTATATTTAAATAAAGTATCAATTAAATAATCAGAATTATCATCTAAATAGCACAAAGTACTTCAGTGAGGTATAATACCCACAAATTTGTCAGACATTGCAGATGTTATTATTTTGTCTGAATTTATGTGTTGCATTTTATTTGTTATACTTCACTACATAATATAACACTATTACTACAACCTTAGTGGCTTAAAACAGTGCACTTTTATCATCGCACAGTTGATTCTGGGTGTGAAATCCTGTCATGGCTTAGCTGTGTCCTCTTCTTACGGGTCTCAGGAGGCCGCAGTCACGGTGTCCGCTAGGATTGGATTCTCTACCTGTCCGCTCCACATGGTTCCCTCACATACAGGATTCCCCCACATGGTTGCTTGTTTCCTGCTAGTCAGCAAGACACTACAATCTTCTGTCATATAATCACATACTCTTAATGCAAACATTCTGTCACTTTGTATTTTTCCTCTTCGTATTTCCACAGGTTTTGCCCACAGTCAAGGTGAAGTGATCATACAAGGTCCAAACACTAGGAACATGGCGACCACCTTCAAAGTATCTGTCACATGTATGTGGGGGAAAAGCTAGAGCTACTTACAAATACATTTCGCTTATATTGAATAACAGAAAGAACTCGTTGTATCCATCTTGGAAATTACAGCTTATCTTAAAGTATATATGAAAGAAAGCTAAAAAAAAATGTTGTGATCATTGATGCCAGAATATTAGCAAATATTGAAAAAGAATTTGAACACCCCCCCAAAAAAACTAATTGGTCCAGGAAATTAATAACTAAAAGGTAAATAACGAATTTACTTCTTCCAGCCCCAGTTGACCGATAGTGCACAGACATGAAGTGATAGCTCCCCTTAAAGACGCCCACTTGAAAACACAGCACTTAGTAAGGAGTCAGCTCCATTGAGTTGCAGAATGAAGATGTTGAGACTTAGCCAAACCTTAAGTTTTAAATCAGAGAAAAAAAAAAATCCAAGAGAAGAGAACTTAGTCTGCATTAATGAAGCAGAAAGAGTTGCTAAAAAAGGAAAAATTAGAACCGTAGGTGATTTCCCAAAATGTGAAAGACTCAAGAATGTAGTTTAGGGAAGGTAAGGGCATAATTAAAGAAAGAAAGTCCCCTGTTGAGCTGAGCCTGTGCTGCAGAGAGAAAGTGTTGGCCCATAGCTGTTTTGTAGCTCTCACATGGTGGGGAAGCTAAGATTCAGCTTCTTTCAGATGCAGAGGCAGAATGGTAACTGGCTGTGTCTTCAAGTGAGTGTGCGGTTTCAAAAGATTGTATTAGGAAATCAAGTGATTGAAAATTCTGACAAAGGAAATATTTTGATTTGAAAGCAATTTAAGCTGTTTGGAAATGTTTATTTAAAATGACATTTTAAATCGGATTAGTCTTTCATTAAAAGGTTTCTTAAAATTAGTTACATATTTACAGACTTATAAATGGAGCACAATTAAAAACTGAACATTAAAGTTCAAGGAAGAGCTAAGGTTTTGGATTTGTAAATTTAAAAAATAGAATACTGAATATCAACAGCAAAAATCAAAATCGTTTTTTTCTAAAATAGTAGCTGCTGATTTTTAAATTAAAAGCAGGTGATTTGAGTCATTGGAAATTAGCTTAAAGGAAGCAATTCTCTCCCCAGGCTAAGATTCAAATGCAAAATACCTTTATTTAAAATAAAGAATCCTAGCATAGCAGGAGGCACTGGATAGACAGCGAAAGGTGAGTGTGTAACTTTATCTGGAGGAGAGTCATTCACACTGCTCTCTCCCTTCCTAGATATTGGATGCCCAGGGCACTGGGCCTCGAGAACATCTCCCCTAACTTTACAGAAGGGAGAAGGAGCCTCAAAGTGACAACTACAGCTGGCATTCTCTCAGTCAGCAACTCAAGTACGCCTGAAGAATTATGGAAGAAAATCCTTTCACATTAAATTAGGGAACCACAGTGTTGAATAGATATTTTTCCTCGAACACATTAACCCTCAGATCAGAAGGATCACTCCCTCAGTGCCAGAATATTGGGGTAGGGGCTCCAATTACTATTGTCCCATTAAGTAATTAAAAGTCCAATTTCGACTACAATGAGCTAACTTACTGGTCTGGTATATAAGTATGTTAATTAATAAATGTATAGCATTGACTTTGAAAAACATGCCAAAGCTAGACACATGGGTTCCAATCTCTCTTTTTATTAATTAAGAAACTGAGCAGTCCTTAAGGTCACAGACACATTTGGAGTAATATATGTGTGTGTGTGTGTATATATATATATATATGTATTTCAATAATGGAAACTCTTCAGAGCTCATTTCTGTAGAGAGTGTATAATTACCCCCCTAATTTCTCATATTACACATTATATATTTCCTCCTCCAAAAAAGGGTGAGAGCACCTAACTACTTGGGATTTCTTCCCCTCCCAGTTAAAGTGACACTACTACTACAGTCACAGCTTTCTTCAGCATACCTTAAAGGAGATGGTTGTTTGAAGCCCTTCACATTCAAAACTGAAATGATCAAATACCATCAGTAGGATCTCTGCTAAGATCTGACTGCATCTGTGGCAATGACTTACACAGCCCTGTGCTCATGGCTAAGGTCTTTGTCCTCAACGACCATGCAATTTTAAAATGCGCTCCACACTTAACATTCCAATCTCCCTTATCGTGCTCTTTTATCTTTCCAATTTCCTTCCAATGTTTTTCAATTTCTAACATACTATATGCTTTACTTATTTGTTGTATTGTGTATTTTCTATATTCCCCCCCTGAAGAGAATAAAGCTTAGAGAGATCTGTGTTTTGTTCATTGACATCCCGTGTTCCTAGAACAATCTCTGGCACAGAGCAGGGACATGATGATTACTGAACAAATGAATAAAAGGCCATGAAATTCCATATAAGCCCATTATCTAGACAGAAATACAGTAGCAGATATTCTTGATACTTATGGGCAAATAGTTTTTCAGTAAGTTTGGAAAATATTGTGAAGTATGGTTGCTTAAGTTCCAAAATCACGAACACCCCAATTTTCTAAATATAAATATAAATGGAAGACAGAATACTTCAATAAACATTCACATTTACACAAAATAAGGAAGGGGGTAAATGCTTTCTGTAGCTGCTGGTCTATATATTTTCATCAAGTAAAAGCCCACTTTCCTGCCACAGGCAGGAATTAGGGGAGGAAGGATAGAAGAATTTGGGAAAGAAATTTCATTTCTTTATTGGTCCCCATTTTCACATTTCAGAGTGCCTTTGGCAAGGGTTTTCTTCCGGGACGCTGCAACAAAAAAACATCCCACTAACTTCTGGAGTGGTTTGGAGGCCTAAGAATTGCTCTGAGGGTTCATATAGCATCATCTACTCTTTTCTGCAGTGCTATTTTCATTGGTAGTTAAAACCTGAATATGTTGATAGTCATTTTTCATACTTCACACTCATGTTTTGGTGAGGAAGATAAAAAGGATAACTTGCAAGTCATGGTCCTTAAATCCTTGAATTTGGATTCCAACCTTAAGATTTTTGTCTCTTAACTGAATGGTTAAAGCTCTATCCATCCTCCTACTTTCTGAAGAGCCATGGTAACAGGGCAGGTCGTCTGCTCCTTGCTTCCAGCACCTTGACCTCTAAAAATGGGTTGCAGTTTTCTCTGTTTTGGTAGGGAGTGTACAGCATTCCTCTAGAGGTTGGCAGATGTTTTTCAAAGGCCAAAGAGTAAGTATTTTTGACTGTATAGGCCTTATGATCTCTGTCACAACTCTGCCATGGTACTACCAAAGCATCCAGACCACATGGAAAGAGTGGGTGTGAGTGTGGGTGTGTTCCAATAAAGGCTTACTCTCAAAAACAGGTGGCTGGCTGGATTTGACCCTCTGCTCAGTCTTAACTATAGAAAATTTGACTTCTTCCATTCTGCTCAGTGCACAATTATCTCCATCTTAAGCATTCTGGAATGTGAATAGCAGGCAAATAGATCACCTTGGCTGAGACTGGCCCCTATAAGACTCTTAGTTCTATGAATATAGAAGAATCTAATTGCAATTGTCTTTTTAAGAAAGGGACTTGGGAAGGGGCGTTGAGTTAGCCACCCAACTGTTTATGCCAACAAGCTCTAAGAATATGGTAGACCATATTAGATATGGATAGCTAACAACCACATCATACCAAATGAGGTGGAAAGACAAATCCCTCCTTCCTGAGACTGACAGAAAAGACCCAGAAGGATGTTGATTAGTCAGGCTTGAGTTCATTTTTCTAACTCTGACCCATCACTATATTCAGAGGGATGGGGTGTGCTAATAAGGATCAACTTAGGACCAGTTCCAACTGAATCATCCATATTGGAAAGTGGGAGCCTGTTTTCTAAAGAGGAGGAGTACAGAGTGTATTAGTTTCCTGTTACTGCATAACAAATCACTGAAAGTTGAACAATTTAAAACAACCCCCCATTTATTTTTTCACAGTTTTCATGGGTCAGGAGTTCAACCAGAGCTTAGCTGGGTCTTCTGTACCGGGTCTTGAAAGGCTGAAATCAAGGTACTGTCTAGGCCTATGTTCTTATCTGAGCCCCAGGAGCTTCTCCCAAACTCATAGGATTGTTAACAAAATTCACTCACTTGTGCAGCTGTAGAATTCGTGGTGGATTGCTTCTTCCATGAGGAGAAGGATGTCTCTGATCCTAGACCCACGATAATCTCTCTTTTGCCTAACTTTAAAATCTGCTGAGTAGGAACCTTAATTGTATCTTTAAAAATATCCTCGCCTTTGCCATATTACATTACCCATATGGGAGTGATTTCCATCAGCTTCACAGTACCTGTCTACACTGAAATGCAGGGGAGGGACTATAGAGGACATGGATACCAGGGCCTGGGAAACCTAGGGACTTTCTTACAACTCCACCTCTCACAGAGGACCTCCCTGTGAAAACTAACATGTCACTAGAATAATATGAATGAAACATATTGACTCTATATAATCATCAGGTTAAATAAGGGTTACAAAATTGAGAGATTTAGTTCATATGGTAATGTACCTCATCATTAGGTAAATGATAAAACATTGTTTTCATAGGAAAACAAGAATGTTCTTAGAGTACAATTTTTTCAAAATGATACATTGATTTACTATAAGCCTAAATGGAAAAAGTATAAGAAAAGTTACTTGATTTGTACTTGGTGTTTCCTGCATAACTGGTATTTCTAATATTGATTAAACAGATTTTATATCATAATCAGTAAGTCTATTTGTGCCTAAAGGAAAGTGCAATTGTCAGAGTATAAATTTCAATGTGAAAAAACAAAGCTACAATGATTAAATATGACACTTTCTCTTATCAGGAATAAGCTCAGAGATAAACCATATGGTAAAATTATTAAAATCAAAAAAGGAGATATTTTAAAACAACCCTCTCAGAGCAAAATGTGCCTTTTCTATAGTAATCTTTTATTTTTAAAAGATCACTGTTTAAATAAGCATGGAAGTCTGAAAAAGAAAGTAATTATTGAACAACTATTCATAAAAAACTACCATAGTACCAAGATACTAAAAAAATATGAAGCCTTTATAGAAGCAGAACATGTAAGTAAAGTTTTATGTCTACAGGAATTTGGTGAGGGAAATAAAACCTGACATTTACTCAGAAAGAAGATTTTGTATCCTATCAAAGAGTTTTAAATGACCCAATTAATATATGTAGTTCTCCTGCAATATAAATCTAATAGTTAAGAAATATCATGGTATATCTTTTAATAACTTTAGTTGGAATTCCCTGATACTGTTAAGAAATTATCCCTGACACTCCAGTAGCAATTTGTAAATGATTAGAAGCAATGTTTTCACACTTCCTTCTGAACACTTATTTTTAAATTGTCAAATACTGCTCTAACAGAGAGTGGCTCTGCTTACTTCTAAGGATCAGGAACAAGGCTGTCACAGAAAAGGACATCAACTGGCGTGAATAGGACCAAGTAATTCTAAAGCACAGGTCACAAAGGATTTTCCAGTACATGGAACAAATAAGCAAAAGAAAAAAGTTATAGAAGGGCTAGAAATATCTAATCGATAACATTCATGTAAAACAAAGTATTTACAGGTGGTCTAATCCTTTGAAACAAAAAACAAACAAACAGACTTGCTCCTGTGTATAAGATGTAGCTGACTTCATAATGAGAGCTTAATCCTTTTGGCTGTGTTACACCATTTATTCACTTTCATTTCAAGTCACATTCCTTTAACTGATGCAGAATTTACATATGTCTCCTCATTCAAATGTGTCATTAAGATGCAGGCTATGTTACAGGGCTTGGAAATGATCTTCAGACATCTGTCTCTGGAACGCTTAAGGAGTTAGCTACTCCAAACAGACCCTGATGCTCAGCATTAACATGCAGATAACTTAAAAGCAGAATTTTATCACTGTGTGGGTAACGTCAGCTCTGTCACGTTGACGGAAGCAATGGAATAGACATCCGGCAACTCTAGGGAACAATTCCTATTTTGCCTTGTCATATCTACTGAGAAGCACGTAGTACATTTTTTTTAAAAGAAAGAGAGTGATGGAATTTTGACCTAAAAATCGAAAATCTTGGTACAGGAGGATTTCATAGTCCAATTCATAGCACCCTTATTGGTCTGATCTAGCTGGGAGTGGGGAGGGAAGCTATAGAAGAAATAGGATTTAATATTTATGGAAATGTTCTTTTAAAATGATTATCTATAATATCAAATACAGAAAATAATTATGAGTTACAGACACAAAGGAGTCTGTGAGTTTGTGTGACTCTATTATGGAGTATTAAATTATAAAGAGAGCTGACATCCTTGCCTGATGTAGAATGATGATAAAATGCTCTAAACCTGCTGCTTTATCTTATATTAGTTTTCTATCACTGCTGCAGCAAATTATCACAAATGTTGCTTTTTAAAACAACACCCATTTATCACAACTCTGTAGGTCTGATGTCTGTTGGGCTTAACTGGGTTCTCAGGTTAGGGTCTTACAGTACCAAACTCACTATGTGAGCTGTGCTGGGCTTGTACCTGCAGGCTCTGAGGGAAAAAATGTCTGTTTCCAAGCTCATTCAGGTTTTTGGCAGAATTCAGCTCTGTGTTATTGTAGGACTAAGGTTCCTAGATCCTTGCTGGTTGTCAGCATGAGACTCTCTTAGTTCGATACGACTGTCTGCATCCCTTCTCATGGGGCCCTCTCCATCTTCAAAGCTAACGAAGACATGTCAAATCCTTCTCAAGCTTCAAACCTTCCAGATTTCTTCTTCTGCCATCAGAATCTACTTTTAGGGCTCATGTGATTAGACCAGGTCAATTCAGATGATCTCCCTAGCTTAGTGCCAACTGTGCCATATAACATAATCATGGAAATGATATTTCTTTGTAGCCATAGGTTCTTGGGACTATTTTTGAAACTCTGCCTATCACATCTCTCTTCAAGAATCAGTGATACCCAGCAAAAGCTCCCTTATTCCACAGTCCTTATAGTTCTATTTTTCCTCTTAATCCTCCAGGGCCAGAGATATCATACCAGCTAGTGCATCCCCTTCTGCCAGTGGCCCAATCCAGTTCTCTACTGGTGAAATTTTAAAAGGTTTAACAATTGTATCATTACAACACGCAATGAAACTATGCAGTGTCCATCTACCATCAGCCATGGGATCCTCGTTGCTGACTGGACAGTGAATTTACAAAACCCCATTTATAGTCAGTTTCCTAGAACCATTCCTGGTATCAATTATCCTAGAAGGGCTTTACTGGAAACCAACTCTGAGATGGAGAGTGAATACCGAGATTTTAGTAGGGAGTGCTTTCAGGAGATACATTGTCAGGAAATAAAGATGACAGGGCTGGGCAGAGGGAGAAGTTGATAATCAGTGTCGTGGTAAATGAGGTCTCAGTTATCTAGAGCAAGTTCTGGAACTGGGGGTAGCCCTTCAAGGCATCATGGCTGGATCTTTGGATCCCCACATCAGCCAGTCCTAGGAGGCAGTTTCCTGCAGCAGCAGGCAATTTTCAGTGAGGTATCAGCTGAGATTCACCAGTGACTGATAAGGCAGAACATTACAGTACCTCTTCTAACAGTATATAATACTATTAGTATGAATATTACCAACACTATGGTATCTACTAACAGTATAGTATTTACCAACACGGTAGCATCTGTACTTATAAAAGGGAGAAACTATCTTCATTGCTCAACTGAAAGATTCCTGAATTCTATTCAAAACTAGACAAATTATCCTTGATTTCAGAATGCATACTTTAGAAAAAAGCAACAATGCAGCCTGCTTGATTGCTGTCAGATAGACAAAGTACAAATAACAATAGATGTCACAATTTTACAAATTATTCTTTCTAAGAACCTAAGAATTAAAATGTTCTCCTTTATTTATTTAGTTATTTATTTATTTTGGTATCATTAAAATACAATTATATGACCAACATTGTGGTTACTAGATTCCCCACACTATCATGTCCCCACCACATAACCCATTACAATCACTGTGCATCAGCATAATAAGATGCTACAGAATCACTTCTTGTCTTCTCTGTACTATACTGCCTCCCCGTGCCAACCGCCTACATTATTTGTGTTAACCATAATGCCCCTTTTCCCCATCCCTCCCTTCCCACCCACACTCCCCAGCCCCTTTCCCTTTGGTAACTGTCAGTCCATTCTTGGGTTCTGTGAGTCTACTGCTGTTTTGTTCCTTCAGTTTTTTCTTCGTTCTTATACTCCACAGATGAGTGAAATCATTTGAAAATTGTCTTTCTTCACCTGGCTTATTTCACTAAGCCTAATACCCTCTAGCTCCATCCATGTTGTCGCAAATGGTAGGGTTTGCTTTCTTCTTATGGCTGAATAATATTCCATTGTGTATATGTACCACATCTTCTTTATCTATTCATCTACTAATGGGCACTTAAGTTGCTTCCATTTCTTGGCTATTGTAAATAGTGCATCAATAAACATAGGGGTGCATATGCCCTTTTGAAACCGGGCTCCTGCATTGTTAGGGTAAATTCCTAGGAGTGGGATTCCTGGGTCAAATGGTATTTCTATTTTGAGTTTTTTGAGGAACCTCCATACTGCTTTCCACAATGGTTGAACTAATTTACATTCCCACCAGCAGTGTACGAGGGTTCCCTTTCTCCACATCCTCGCCAACATTTGTTGTTTTTGTTTTGGATGGTAGCCATCCTAACTGGTGTGAGGTGATATCTCATTGTGGTTTTAATTTGCATTTCTCTGATGACTCGTGATGTGGAGCATCTTTGCATGTGCTTGTTGGCCATCTGAATTTATTCTTTGGAGAAGTGTCTGTTGAGTTCCTCGGTCCATTTTTTAATTGGCTTATTTGCTTTTTGTTTGAGGTGCATAAGCTCTTTCTATATTTTGGATGTCATCCCCTTATCATATATGTCATTTACGAATATATTCTCTCATATTGTAGGATGTCTTTTTGTTCTATTGGTGGTGTCCTTTGCTCTACAGAAGCTTTTTAGTTTGATATAGTTCCACTTCTTCATTTTTGCTTTTGTTTCCCTTGCCCATGGAGACATGTTCATGAAGAAGTTGTTTATGTTTATGTTTAAGAGATTTTTGCCTATGTTTTCTTCTAAGAGTTTTATGGTTTCATGACATAAATTCAGGTCTTTGGTCCATTTTGAGTTTACTTTTGTGTATGGAGTTAGACAGTAATCCAGTTTCATTCTCTTACATGTAGCTCTCCAGTTTTGTCAACACCAGCTGTTGAAGTGGTTGTCATTTCCCCATTGTATAACCATGGCTCCTTTATCAATATTAATTGACCATATATGCTTGGGTTAATATCTGGACTCTCTATTTTGTTCCACTGGTTTATGGGTCTGTTCTTGTGCCAGTACCAAATTGTCTTGATAACTGTGGCTTTGTAGTAGAACTTGAAGTCAGGTAGCATAATTTCCCATGCTTTATTCTTCCTTCTCAGGATTGCTTTGGCTATTCAGGGTCTTTTGTGGTTCCATATGAATATTAGAACTATTTGCTCTAGTTCATTGAAGAATGCTATTCGTATTTTGATAAGGATTGCATTGAATCTGTAGATTGCTTTAGGCAGGATGGCTATTTTGACAATATTAATTCTTCCTACCCAAGAGCATGGGATGAATTTCCATTTATTAGTGTCCTCTTTCATTTCTCTTAAGAGTTTCTTATAGTTTTCAGGGTATAGGTCTTTCACTTCCTTGGTTAGGTTTATTCCTAGGTATTTTATTCTCTTTGATGCAATTGTGAATGGAATTGTTTCCCTGATTTCTCTTTCTGCTAGTTCATCATTAGTGTATAGGGATGCAACAGATTTCTGTGTATTAATTTTGTATCCTGCAACTTTTCTGAATTCAGATATTAGTTCTAGTAGTTTTGGAGTGGATTCTTCAGGGTTTTTTATGTACAATATCATGTCATCTGCAAACAGGGACAGTTTAAATTCTTCCTTACCAATCTGGATGCTTTTATTTCTCTGTGTTGTCTGATTGCCGTGGCTAGGACCTCCAGTACTATGTTGAATAAAAGTGGGCAGAGTGGATATCCTTGTCTTGTTCCTGTTCTTAGAGGAAAAGCTTTTAGCTTCTCACTGTTAAGTATGATGTTGGCTGTGGGTTCGTCATATATGGCCTTTATTATGTTGAGGTACTTGCCCTCTATACCCATTTTGTTGAGAGTTTTTATCATGAATGTATGTTGAATTTTGTCAGATGCTTTTTCAGTTAAATATTCTATCTTTTATTTAAACATTTTTAAATGGTAAAATTCTTCTTCCTTCTAATCCCACTTACTAACCTAGTATCACTTTCCAATAGAGTAGTGTTTACTTATGTTTAAATTTGGTGGGACCAAATTCATAGGAGAGGAAATACTCTCAGTGAGAGAGACCTAAGCTTTAGCCCATTCTCTTCAGCATGACCTTGAAGATTATTTAACTTATCCTTTTTTTTAATGATAATATCAGGATTGTTAATCTTTAATGTTCTTTCAAAGCCAGAAACCATAAGTTGGATAATTGATTTTATTCCCGTTATGAAAAATTCTTCTCTCTTGAGCTTGGATTTCACAATCTGTTTTCCCCATTTGTCATCTTCACCACTTGAGCGGCCTTGACTTGAAATACAAGGCCACCCCCATACAAGCTGTTCTGATCTGCCAAGCTGTCCACTCTCCACGCCACCCCTGAGTGTGTGTGTGTGTGTGTGTGTGTGTGTGTGTGTGTGTGTTATTTACATATTCTGGCAATAGAAATTCACAGAATTCTTCCATTTTAAGAATGTCCTGTATATGAGCTAGCATCCCAAGTAGCTATGGGAGAATTTAGAGGCTCCAAAAGGAGAATGTTGCTGTAAATGAATATAAAGGACACTTGCATTCAATAGGTTTTCTTTTCTAAAGTGATTCACTGGGATCCTAAGATTTTGACTCATCTTTGGCTCTGGCTAATGTTTAGAGAATTCACTGGCTCCCAGGGAAAAGGCTTGCTTCATATCCATTCTCCCTTCCTACTCACTTCTCTTTCAATAATTTGTTGCTTTCTCTTATAATTGGAAAAATACATTTATAAAGAAGAAATAATCTAACCACTTAGAGGTAAACACTGGTGACATTTCCGTGTGCTCTTAACAATTGGATGATTTATCATGTAGTCAGTTTTTAGATTTCTTGTTATCAAATATCTGGACCTGTTCAGATATCACTCTTTTAATTTGGAATTGTTTTTATTGTTTTAAGAAAAACATAGTTCTGTGATAAAGCCAGATTGAGGAATGTAGTATGTAAAGTGGCTAGAATATATGACTGTGTCCTCGGGGACTTGGGAGATATTAAGTCACACTATATTAACTATTCATTTCAGAGGCAGACTATCATAATGAGACCACAAACTTTGGAATCAGAGAATACTGAATTCAAATTCTGGCTTTCCCACTTATTAAGACATCGGACTTCTGGCAAATTGCTTAACTTTGCTAAGACATTTCTACACTGGTGAAAAGAAAATGTATTATTTCTTAAAATTTTTCATCATAATAGTTATAAAGCTTATATTATAGATCCCCAAGAATGAAAATGTGCTTAATACACACTTTTATCAGAGCAATAATCCTAAGAAAGCCTTATACTGAGCTAGCACTTGCAGGGTGGCAGGCAGTGTTCTAAGCACTTATGTATACTACCTCTGCTATTCTTGTAGCATTCCTATGAAGTGGGTTCTATAGCCCCATTTTACAAGGTAGAGAAAAGAAGGACAGAGAGGTTAAATAACTTTACCAAGATCACATAGCTAGTAAGTGATAAAGCAAGGAATTGGATGTGGTCTGTGCCTTTACCCACTAGTCTAAATTGTGGAAACTTATTAGCTCCCTATTTGAACAAATCTTCATATACTAAACATAACTTATTTAAGGTAAAAAGTATTACCTGGTAAAGGTGGTTTAAGTTTATCTAGTTTGATGATTAAATAAGATTGATGCCTAGACTATTTGTGATTAGCTAATCAATTTTATCATCTGCTTTGAGAATGTTTAAAATAATTTGAATGTTTAGGTGATAGGTCTTAATCTGAAATTATTGTAATGATATTAATGTGTACTTATATAGAGAATATTCCTGCATTATCACCAATCCTATGTTACAAAAGCCCATATTAATAAAAGGCCGAGAGCCAAATTCTAACTTTGGGGTACATATTTAATACAGTGGACACCTGTGAGTTTGGGTAGTGGTCTAGGATTCATCCACTTCCTTCTGGTAGAAGCATTTTGCCCTTCGTGTAGGGAACAACTTCCCCTTACTCAGCACAGGTGGTTCAGTTGTGGGCGAACCTGCTTTCTGGACCTGGAAGTAGACCTATGACCCATAGAGTAGGAGACAGCACATCATCTCCCTGACTCCTTTTTGCACCTGCTACCCACTGGCACAGTAACAGACGATTGAGTGGATGCATGACCTAAGCCAGGAATGAGACATGATGCCTGGAGACATTGAAATTGTTCAGGGAGATGTATTTCTTTCTATCTGGGTTTGCCCAGATAGTGAAAAGACGTGACCTGGGCACTTCAGGAGGCCACTACTTGGGGAAGAAACCAGAGGTGAAAATGGGATAACAACTGAGCTGTGTGGTCTGGCTTACATGCAATAAATTATTTTTTAAATTAATATCTGAGGAAATAATTTTAAAAAATGGAAAATTCTGAGCCTTCATGTTCTGTACTTAAAATGGGGCAGAGCAAGGTCAAGCAGAGACAGAGGACTCTGATGGCAAGATGCATCCATGACTAGTATAAAGGAATGCTATTTTCTTAGTACGCTATTTTTCATAGTATCTTTCATTGCAAGGAAGTCTACAATCTTCTGAGCTTAATTTACCATACATTAAACATTCACAAAACTATATATTCTAATTTCTTAATAATTGTTATTTAACGAGAAGCTGTTTTATTTATTGCCATATAGACACATAGTGATACACATATTTTTTTATTTTGGTATTATTAATGCACAATTACATGAGCGACATTATGGTTACTAGACTCCCTCTATTATAAAGTCCCCACCACATACCCCCTTACAGTCACTGTCCATCAGCGTAGTAAGATGCTATAGAATCACTACTTGTCTTCTCTGTGCTATACTGCCTTCCCCATATCCACCCCACATTATGTGTACTAATTGTAAGGCCCCTTTTTCCCCCTTATCCCTCCCTTCCCACCCATCCTCCCCAGTCCCTTGCCCTTTGGTAACTGTTAGTCCATTCTTGGGTTCTGTTAGGCTGCTGATGTTTTGTTCCTTCAGTTTTTCTTTGTTCTTCAACTCCACAGATGAGTGAAATAATTTAATACTTGTCTTTCTCCGCCTGGCTTATTTCACTGAGCATAATACCCTCTAGCTCCATCCATGTTGTTGCAAATGGTAGGATCTGTTTTCTTCTTATGGCTGAATAATATGCCATTGTGTATGTGTACCACATCTTCTTTATCCATTCATCTACTGATGGACACTTAGGTTGCTTCCATTTCTTGGCTATTGTAAATAGTGCTGCGATAAACATAGGGGTGCATATATCTTTTTCAAACTGCGCTGCTGCATTCTTAGGGTAAATTCCTAGGAGTGGACTTCCTGGGTCAATTGGTATTTCTATTTTTAGTTTTTTGAGGAACCTCCATACTGCTTTCCACAATGGTTGAACTAATTTGCATTCCCACCAGCAGTGTAGGAGGGTTCCCCTTTCTCCACATCCTCAGCAACATTTGTTGTTGTTTGTGTTTTAGATGGTAGCCATCCTTACAAGTGTGAGGTGGTATCTCATTGTGGTTTTAGTTTGCATTTACCTGATGATTAGCGATGTGGAGCATCTTTTCATGTGCCTGTTGGCCATGTAAATTTCTTCTTTGGAGAAGTGTCTTGTTGAGCTCCTCTGCCCATTTTTTAATTGGCTTATTTGCTTTTTGTTTGTTGAGGTGTGTGAGCTATTTATATATTTTGGATGTCAACCCCTTATCAGATATGTCATTTATGAATATATTCTCCCATACTGTAGGATGTCTTGTTCTACTTATGGTGTCCTTTGCTGTACAGAAGCTTTTCAGTTTGATATAGTCCCACTTGTTCATTTTTGCTTTTGTTTCCCTTGCCCGGGGAGATATGTTCATGAAAAAGCTTTTGCCTATATTTTTTTCTAAGAGTTTTATGGTTTCATGACTTAAATTCAGGTCTTTGATCCATTTTGAGTTTACTTTTGTGTATGGGGTTAGACAATAATGCAGTTTCATTCTCTTACATGTACCTGTCCAGTTTTGCCAACACTAGCTGTTGAAGAGGCTATTTCACCATTGTATATTCATGGCTCCTTTCTCGTATATTAATTGACCATTTATGATAGGGTTTATATCTGGACTCTCTAGTCTGTTCCATTGGTCTATGGGTCTGTTCTTGTGCCAGTACCAAATTGTCTTGATAACCGTGGCTTTGTAGTAGATCTCAAAGTCGAGGAATGTAATTCCCCCTGCTTTATTCTTCCTTCTCAGAATTGCTTTGGCTATTCGGGGTCTTTTGTGGTTCAATATGAATTTTAGAACTATTTTCTCTAGTTCATTGAAGAATGCTATTGGCATTTTGATAGGCATTGCATTGAATCTGTAGATTGCTTTAGACAAGATGGCCATTTTCACAATATTTATTCTTCCTATCCATAAGCACAGGATGTGATTCCATTTATTGGTATCTTCTTTAATTTCTCTCATGACTGTCTTGTAGTTTTCAGAGTATATGTCTTTCACTTCCTTGGTTAGGTTTATTCCTAGGTTTTTCATTCTTTTTGATGCAATTGTGAATGGAATTGTTTTCCTGATTTCTCTCTCTGCTAGGTCATCATAAGTGTATAAGAATGCAACAGAAATCTGTGTATTAATATTGTATCCCGCAACTTTACTGAATTCAGATATTGGATCTAGTAGTTTTGGAGTGGATTCTTTAGGGTTTTTTATGTACAATATCATGTCATCTACAAACAGGGACAGTTTGACTTCCTTACCAATCTGGATGCCTTTTCTTTCTTTGTGTTGTCAGATTGCCATGGCTAGGACCTCCAGAACTATGTTGAATAAAAGTGGGGAGAGTGAGCATCCTTGTCTTGTTCCTGATCTTAAAGGAAAAGCTTACAGCTCCTCACTGTTAAGTATAATGTTGATTGTGGGTTTGTCATATATGGTCTTTATTATGTTGAGGTACTTGCCCTCTATACCCATTTTGTTGAGAATTTTTATCATGAATGGATGTTGGATTTTGTCAAATGCTTTTTCAGCATCTATGGAGATGATCATGTGGTTTTTATCCTTCTTTTTGTTGATGTGGTGGATGATGTTGATGGATTTTCGAATGTTGTACCATCCTTGCATCCCTGGGATGAATCCCACTTGATCATGATGGATGATCTTTTTGGTGTATTTTTGAATTCTGTTTGCTAATACTTTGTTGAGTATTTTTGCATGTATGTTCATCAGGATATTGGTCTGTAATTTTCTTTATTTTGTGATATCTTTGCCTGGTTTTGGTATTAGAGTGGTGTTGGCCTCTTGGAATGAGTTTGGGAGTATTCCTTCCTCTTCTACTTTTTGGAAAACTTTAAGGAGGATGGGTATTAGGTCTTCTCTAAATGTTTGATTAAATTCAGCAGTGAAACCATCTGGTAGAGGAGTTTTGTTCTTAGGTAGTTTTTTTATTACCAATTCAATTTCTTTGCTGGTATTGGTCTATTCAGATTTTCTGTTTCTACCTGGGTCAGCCTTGGAAGGTTGTATTTTTGTAGAAGCTTGTCCATTTCTTCTAGGTTATCCAGTTTGTTACTGTATAATTTTTCATAGTATTCTCTCATAATTCTTTCTATTTCTGTGGTGTCCGTAGTGATTTTTCCTTTCTCATTTCTGATTCTGTTTATGTATGTAGACCCTCTTTTTTTCCTGATAAGTCTGGCTAGGGGTTTATCTATTTCATTTATTTTCTCAAAGAACCAGCTCCTGCTCTCATTGACTCTATTGTTTTATTCTTCTCAATTTTATTTATTTCGGCTTTAATCTTTATTATGTCCCTCCTTCTACTGATTTTGGGTCTCATTTGTTCTTCCTTCTCTAGTTTCATTAATTGAGAGTTTAGACTGTTCATCTGGGATTATTCTTCTTTCCCGAGGTAGGCCTGTATTGCAATATATTTCCCTCTTAGCACGGCCTTCACTGCATCCCACAGATTTTGCGGTGTTGAATTATTGTGGTTATTTGTCTCCATATATTGCTTGATCTCTGTTTTTATTTTGGTCATTGATCCATTGATTATTTAGGAGCATGTTATTAAGCCTCCATGTGTTTGTGGGCTTTTTCATTTTCTTTGTGTAATTTATTTCTAGTTTCAAACCTTTGTGATCTGAGAAGCTGGTTGATACAATTTCTATCTCTTTGAATTTACTGAGGTTCGTTTTGTGGCCTAATATATGATCTATTCTTGAAAATGTTCCATGTGCACTTGAGAAGAATGTGGATCCTGTTGCTTTTGGATGGAGTGTTCTGTAGATGTCCGTTAGGTCCATCTGTTCTAATATGCTGTTCAGTGCCTCTGTCTATTTATTTTCTGTCTGGTTGATCCATCCTATGGAGTGAGTGGTGTGTTGAAATCTCCCAAAATGAATGCTTGTATTCTATTTCCCCCTTTAATTCTGTTAGTATTTGTTTCACATATGTAGGTGCCCCTTTGTTGGGTGCATAGATATTTATAATAGTTATATCCTCTTGTTGGACTGACCCTTTTATCATTATGTAATGTCCTTCTTTGTCTCTTGTGACTTTTTTTGTTTTGAAGTCTGTTTTGTCTGATACAAGTACTGCAACTCCTGCTTTTTTCTCCCTGTTAGTTTCATGAAATATCTTTTTCCATCCCTTTGCTTTTAGTCTGTATATGTCTTTGAGTTTTAAGCTAGTCTCCTGTAGGCAGCATATAGATGGGTCTTGTTTTTTTATCTATTCAGTGACTCTGATGCATTCAGACCACTTACATTTAGGCTGATTATCGATAGGTATGGACATATGGCCATTACAGGCTTTACATTTGTGGTTACCAAATATTCAAGGGTAATTCCTTATACTCTAACAGTCTAATTTAACTCACTTCATATGTTATCACAAACACAACCTAATGATACTTTTTTGTTTCCTCCTTTTTATTCCTCCTCCATTCCTTGTTTGTTATGAATCATATTCTGTACTCTTTGTCTATCCCTTGGGTGACATTTATTTAGCCTTAGGAATACTTCCATCTGTAAGAGTCCTCCAAAATGCACTGTACAGGTGGTTTGTGGGAGCTAAAATTCTCTCAGCTTTTGCTTATCTGAAAATTGTTTAATCTCTCCTTCAAATTTAAATGATAACCTTGCCAGGTAGAGTATTCTTGGTTCAAGGCCCTTCTGCTTCATTGCATTAAATATATCATGCCACTCCCTTCTGGCCTGTAAGGTTTCTGTTGAGAAATCTGATGGTAGCCTGATGGGTTTTCCTTCATATGTGATCTTTTTTCTCTCTCTAGCTTCTTTTAAAAGTCTGTCTTTACCCTTGATCTTTACCATTTTAATTATTATATGTCTTGATGTTGTCTTCCTTGGGTCCCTTGTGTTGGGAGATCTGTGCACCTCCATGGCTTGAGAGACTATCTCCTTCCCCAGAAGTTTTCAGCAGTTACCTCCTCAATGACACTTTCTATCCATTTTTCTCTCTATTCTTCTTCTGGTACCCTTATTATGCAAATATTGTTCTGTTTGGATTGGTCACACAGTTCTCTCAATATTCTTTCATTCTCAGAGATTCTTTTTTCTCTCTGTGCCTCAGCTTCTTTGTATTCTTCTTCTCTAATTTCTATTCCATTTATTGTCTCTTCTACTACATCTAATCTGTTTTTAAATCCCTCCATTGTATGTTTCATTTCAGATAGGAATTTCTTAATGATTGAATCTCCATATTAAATTTGTTCCCGAGTTGTTGAATATTTTTCTGTACCTCCATGAGCATGTTTATGATTTTTATTTTGAACTCTCTTTCAGGAAGATTGGTGAGTTCAGTTTCATTTGGCCCTTTTTCTGGGGTTTATGAGATATTGGTCTGAACCATGTTCTTTTGACGTTTGTATTTCTGTGTGGTGCCTTCTAGTTCCCAAAAGCTCCAGTCTCTGGAGCTGCTCACCCCCTAGAGTGAGGTTGGGGGTCATAGGGGAGTGAAGCTGGTGCCTGGGGGGAGGAAAGAGCTGTTTTCTGAATCCCGCCTCCAGTGACTATCTCCCATATGAGAGCCAGTGGGCCAAGCACACAGGTGTAAGCCTCTGCTCTGCATCTCTAGCTGTTGTAGGTGGGGCCTCCCTCTGACTGGCCTTATGCCAGTGCAGTGACTGCCGGTTTAGGAGCAGGTGCAGGCAGGCCAGTAGGAAGGCACAGCAGGCTGCCTGTCACAGTGGGGGGCCTGGAAGCTGAGTAGTTAACCAGGGGGATGGAGCACCTGAAGCTCCTCAAAGTTCCCAATCTGCTGGGCAGAGCATGCCCAGACAACCTTGTCCCCCTATCCCTTCTCCCGCTCAGCAAGCCCCATGCAAACCCACCCCTTCAGCAGCCTTCTCGCTGCTAGGGAACTTCTCAGATCACCTGCCTTTCCTTAGTCCCAGAGCAGCTGGGTGTGGATCCCATCCTCCAAAAACGGCCAGAATCTGTCTCTCTAGCACTCTGCCTGTCCGAGCTCCCCATCCTCCAGAGCATCACACAGTGTAGGCTTCTGCTTGCAAGGCCGATCTCCAGGGCTAGGTGTTCAGCAGTCCCAGGCTTCCACCTCCTCCCAACTCCTTTTCTCTTCCTCCTGCCAGTGAGCTGGGGTGAGGGAATGGCCTGGGTCCCGCTGGATCAAGGCTTTCATACGTTACCGTGTTTCATGAGTTCTGCTGTGTTTGTGAGGTCTGTATGCAGTCTGGTGCAGCCTTCTTTCCTGTTGCTGTTTTAGGGTTAGTTGTATTAACTATATTTTTTCACTATCTGTGGTTTTGCAAGGCGTTCTCTGTCTCACCTCTCACAGTGCCATCTGAATCTCTCTAAAATCTGATACACATATTTTTAATGTTTGTTTACCTAAGAAAATGCTGTTTTAATTATTTTCTAAAATTATATGTATATGTATAATTAAAATCATAACCTAATCACAACACTGAAATTCATGATATAATGATAACAAACATATAATGGTGGTAGTAGAAAGATAATTCTGCTCATTTCCCAATGACAGACAATAAAAATGAAATTAAAATAATTCTAAATCTTTCATTACTTTAATCTATGTTGCAATTTTCTGTTGTTTTAGAGGAAGAGAGCAGGAACATCTTAACATAAAATCTTCAAATAATTGTGCCTAGTTAACACAGCAATAATTTTTATATTAAAGTAATATTTTTTTTAATGAAGCCTTGCTGTGCTTGCAGGTTGTGGAAGAGCATCAGTACTAAAAGAGAATATGTTTCTATTTCAAAGAGAAAAAATCATTTTCTCATTGCTGTCTTGCCTTACTCTCTTACACTGTACTCCTCACAGCTGAGCTCATGCCAACAGCACCCAGGCCCACCTGAAGCTTCCACTCACTCCTGCCCATGAACAGGGAGAATTAGAAGAGTGTTTGAGATAAATTAAGAGCCCCAGCATCTGTCCATGTTGCTGTTGTGTCTCATCTGACCTGGCATCCAATGCCAGATACTATCCTTTCCCCATGTTGCTGTGGTAACAAACCACCCCTTTGAACCACGTATCATACCAGTTCCTGTCACTTGGCCTACCTTATTGTCTATCAACATTTCTCTGACTTAATAAGCTACTAAATAACCCCATTCCCTAAAGGCTAGTTCCTACCTTGTTTTTGCTGGTGCATCCAGAATTAAAGTCCCAAACCATCAGATGACTGGGGCCTTTCACTCTGCTCCTTGACCTTATCGATACTGGTGGCCATCCTAGCAATTTGCATTAGTGCTTTGCAGAAAGCCAAATAGCAGTGATATTAATTAAAATAAGGGTCGATTATTTCTGATCTGAGGAAGCTCATTATCTAATGGGGGAACAAAACATGTTAGAAAATGAGAGGTCCTATACCCTAAGGAGTACAGTGACAAGTGTGTAAATGTATCCATCTTCTATGTTCAGTCTATAAGCTGATACAATAAAGTGACAGCCACAGAAGGCTATAGCTATAGAACAGGGTATTGTAAAGCTTGACAATAAAAATATAGTGGTATGGAAGACAGAAATTGGAAGGAGAATGACACAGAAATGCTTCAGCGAACAGAAGGTCAAGTCATGACATAAAGTCTAATGTCAATAAGTAAAGGAAACAGGATCAAGTATGTTGAGTAGATCAACACATTTAACCAAGAGAAGAACTAAAAGTGGAAATATTAACAGAGATCAAAGGTGAGGCAGAAGTCCTTTTATGTGAACAAGAGTCTTCATGCTTCATAAATGGAGGAGACATTGTTGCAAACTGACAAATAATGAAATAAATATATAAGCATATAATGTATACTTAAGAAGAGAACCACTACAAAAATATATGACAGAAATATTTAAAATTGAAAACCCCAGGAGATGGGGATTGGGACTGGATTTGAGCAAAGGAAGGGAGCCTTAGTTTTTATTGGACATTCTCTACCATTTTTGTTATCAAATTTACATATTAGTTTAAAATTATTAACTTATTAAATGAGTTATAAAGCAACTATGAAATTAAATTGTGGAAATGATTTAGGAGCATAAATATATTACTTTGAAATAAGCTGCCTTGAGAAAGAATTATATCCCATGTCTGATGAAGATATTCTCATTATTCACATTTTGCACTTTGAAAAAAAATGGATGCTCAACGATTTTATGTAAATTGTCCAAAGCTTAAAAGGTCACAAAGAGGATTTTCACTCAGTCCTATCTGAACTCAAAATCTATTCCGAATCAAAACCTCTTGCTTACAAAATGTCTGCTTTTGCCACTACCCTCTGTACCAGCCACCAGAGGTCCCAGCAGCAGTAACCTCACCTACCTCAGTTTTTGGTTAATGCTTCTTTGGGCACAACTTTATTATTGAATTATTTATTAAGTGTGTGATCTTGTAATGATATATCTTAATGATGTATCTTACCTTTAAATTTATTTCACTTTAAAACCATTTATTAAATGCCATCTATGAACTAAGCATTTGTTAGATTTTAAAATGGAATATGACAATGAAAAAGATACAAGCCCAGTATCTAAGTACAGTAGGCTACTGCCTAGCCAATGGTACTCCCTAAAGAAGGAGTATTGTTGGCCATTAGTTTACATGGCTTATTTCTGGAAACATGAACTAACTTCAAAGTGTGAAAGGACTTAAAATTATGAAAACAATTTTTCTCAGGCAAGACAACTGAGTCATTTCTCTGTCCTCCTATATATCTCCCATAGTGGGTTGGTTATTACGTCTGGTTTATTCTATTTCTGGTATTTCTTGGATTTATCTTCTCTGGTCTTTCGTCACAGAGCACTCCAACTCAGCTACTCATGATTTATTTTCTTAACTCTTTTTTCCTGCAATAGGTCTCTTTTTACTTTAATTCCCTACAGGCCATCCACAATCTTACAGCCTGTGTTATCTTGTTACATTAAAAATCTGGTATTATTCCATCACTTAAAAAGTCTATGGTAAGTTGCCAACAGAATAGAAAGACATTGCTGTAGACGTGATCACTGTTTCTTTCACCTACACCTTTGCACATGTAGTTTACTCTCTCTGGGATGTTTTGTCCCACCCAACAATTTCCCAGTCTCTCTTCAAGAATCAGTTATAAAATCAATCACTCTGTCAAACCTTCATTGTCTCTTCTATGCAACTTATGAACCCCCTCCATTTTCATTAAGTTTTGCACACCTCTGTTACATCAAATCACACATTGTAACATATGCCCTGACTATACCTTGGCTGATCTATTAGCTTCTCAAGGGTGGAAAGCATGTCTTTCCCTCTTTGTACTCCCAGAGACTGTACCAGCAATGCCTGCCACATGGTAATGCTCAAAAGCAAACAAATAGATAATTTATTAAATCACCGGACAGACTGTTTCTCATTTTTTTTTAATATCTTTGAACTTTAGTGGGAGGAAGCATAATAGAACAGTTTAGATATGGCAAACTATAAAACATCAACTTGGCATCACATGTATTTTCACTATTTTTGACATGAGATTGGGATTGTGTCACTGAGTTATTTTATAAAGGAAGTTTTTATTCATCCATTCAACAAACATTTTGCAGGCCCCCAATATGGGCTAGATAATTCCCTAGACATTAAGGAAACAAAGATTTATGAACACAGTCCTTACTATTAAGGTTTTCAGTCTAGTCAAGGAAGACAAGAGAAAATTGGACAATTAACCATGCAACATGGTAAGTGCTGACATAAATGTACAAAATGCAAAGGGAACAGCCGTATGAGGAGGTGAGACAAAGGTTATATTGTCCTTTTTTTTTAAGTACACGAATTAAAAATAAAGGAAGCCTTCAACCCTCATATTTCTAATTAAATTTTTATGGTGAGGAGCTGATCATAAACTGAACCAATATGTATCTAATACAGTAAAATAACTTTATAGTCGAGATTTGGTATTACAAGCAGGAATTATCTCTGATAAATGAAATCCAAAGATAATACAAAGGCTATTTTATCCATTAATTTCAATATTCTCCACACTCAGTGCTATTTGCCATAGCTTCCTGAGCAGCCAAGATGATGAATTCGGGTTTTATTTATTATTCTGTATGCTTTTTACACAGAAATGGTGGTGTCAACACCCACAAAGCAGACAAAAGAAGGGAAGCTTTAAAATGAAGTTGATAATTAAAACCATTAAACATTTAAGGATCTTAGAGATAATTTAGTAAAAATCTTTTATGTTAGAGATGAAGGCATTGTGGTCCTGTGGGGATCTGGATCAATGTCACTCAGCTAGTTGGTTACAGAGCAGGAACTGTAACCCAGGTGTCTAAACAGCAATGCTCATTAATTTATGGTAAAGAAAATGACAGCTGTGCAACATCTCAGACACATAAGCTTTTCTCTCATTCTCTAATGCATTCCACAGTTCAAGGTCAGTAATTAAAGGAAAGCCTTTCCACAATGTATGCATTCCTGGAGAAAATAACCTAGAAGACTGGGGGATAAGAATGGAAAAAAACCCCAAGGGGTTAGGAATCAGTTGTATGTATTCAGAGGACTAACAAGCACAGACTTTAAATTAAGCTAAGACAATAGAAGTAGCATAAGATTTAAAGAAAGAATTAGGGGAAAAGAATGTTTCAAGTAACAGCTATATTTGCAGAGCTGATATATTAACTAATTTTCATTAAAATAAATTCAGTTTACTAGTGGAAAGTGTTGAATGCTTAGAAAGATGATCTTATAAAATTATGAAAATACTAGTGTTTACGAATGTATAGATCTTTCTCATCTTTCCAAATGCATAGATGTTAATTTTCAAGTAAGTAAAATTATTTGTCTTTGATGTTCACATTCAAAATGTTACACTCTTTCTTAAAAAAAATTTAAGACCTAATATACTTTGTTTAAACTCATACAAAAATATAATGAATCAGATTTTCCTAGTGGTGCCCATTTTCTTATTCATGGGCTGCATAAATCCTTCTTTTACGATTGTCTTCCATATTATTATGCTAACTTCACACTGACATTTTACAAAATGGAAAAATTAGTAAACATACACAAGACCCTCTGTGTTTGAGGAGGTTGTCTCTCTTTCTGAGGCAATAGGATGTGGAAACACCATCTGGATTCTGTAGGCAGAGCCATTCCCCTCAGTCTACCTTTGTGATGCTTATTTTTTTAATGAAAATTAGACTTGACTCCTGTTGATTTCATAATTTATGGGCAGTTCTTCACACATGATTGTACTATCTAGGAAAGTCTCTAACTAATATGCTATATTAGATTTTTTTTAATGACGCCAGTTTTATAAAATTACAATTAGAATTCAGATCATTTTAAAAGGTACTAACTGCCAGGAAAATAAATCCAGCATAAAGACAAAGTAGAGCTATCCTAGGATTTTAAGGTAATATTTCCATCCTAAACAATTTAATACACTAACTACATTTAAAAAAATCATTATTTACTAATAAATGCACAAGTTTTTCCATTTTAATTAACAGTAATTTATGGTACCACTTTTAGAATCATAATTAGGAATACAAATAAATATTTCATCAAACATATGACGAAATAATAGATCTACTTTACCTTGTGCTCTGGAAGATATTTGCTTTTAGCTTTAATCATTTTTTTAGAGATATTAGGCTTCAGAGGCAATGGTTGCCAACAAGGACATAGAATTAATTTTATTCCATCTTTGTATATATCCAAAAATTTCAACCATCATCTTATCCTGCCACTTAACCAAGTGATTTGCAACATGTATTTATTGCTCGATTATCTTTCCAGCTTGATGAGTTCTTTTATGCTGTCAAACCTCTATGTAAAATTCACTAGATTCTATGGAAATATCACATTGTTTACAGTTTTATTCAATAATAAGCATTTTACATTGAACTATTTCTCATAACTATACTTGTCTCAGATACCAATTTATCTCTCTATTCCTTTTTATCCTTTCTTCCCATGGCCTTCATTTTGACTTTATTCATGTATTTATCCATGCATTCTTTTCCATCCACCTTTTGTTTCTGACTCCCTGAAATACAACTTATTAATAATTTTTATTAATAATAAAAAATATGCATTGATTCCTTCCTATGTGCTAGACATTGGACTATTTGCTCCATACACACTGAACAGGGTGGATAATTTCTCTGGTTTCTAGAAACCAGGACAGGGACAGAGAAAGAAAAAAGAAAAGAAAAAAATGAGGCAGAGAAGGAGAAAATAGACAAATGAAACAATCACATGCTGTGATAAAATGCTACAGTGGGTGAAAACAAAGCTGAGAGAAAATAACTGACACAATATAAAGTGGTCAGCAATAAGCTTTTTCTTTGCACGTGATATTGAATCCTAACAGATGAGCAAAAGGAATACCATTTTTTATCCTTTCTGGCTTACTTCTTTGTATCAGTGTAGATTCTTAAATTTCACAGTGCTACTTCAGATTTCTTGCATCGTGCCTCCTTTTAGTTCCTTTAAAGCTCCAAGAACCTTATATGGCCCCAGCTCCTCTAGGCCTCACCTGGACTGGCCTATGTTTAAGGGCAAGATTCAAATTAATCACTGTTTCTTTACAGGCTATTTTTCCCATACCATTATTTTTATTCTGCTATTAGCAGGAATGAAAATTCTCTGTAGAAAATGAGAAACAGGAAAGATAAACAACAAAATAAGTATAAATAGAAATCACCCCATACACCAAAGAAAACCACCAGTGATATTTTGGTATACAACTGTCACAAAACTTTCTTATGAGCTGATATAACAAAGGCAAGTTATTGTTATAACTATATTTTCACATAACAGTAGCTTTTTGTTTCCATCATAGAACACACGCACATCATTTTAATGGTTGCAGGGTTATATAGCTTTTTCTTTGTTTTTTTCTACAAATTCTCAATTGTCGTATTTTGTCCCATTTGTCCACCAATATTAATAAGGTTTGAAGGAAGTACTTGCACATACACATTTTAACAACTCTGATTATTTTCTTGGCATAAGTTCTTAGATTTGGAATTTTGGATCAAATAATAGAGTAAGACATTTTAAAAATTATTAATAAGTTGTATTTCAGGGAGTCAGAAACTTAAATTTTCAACAGTGTGGTATTTGCTTATTTCCCCTTCCACTTATCATGGAAATTATTATTTTTTAATTTATCAATTTGATATATAAAGATAAATTTCCAACATTGTTTAAAATTATAGTTTTTTTTAACTTACTAGTTAGTAAGGATATTTTTGTGTACTTTTTAAATTATTTGTCCTGTTTTTAAATCTCCACTTTTTGTCAACTTTCCATTTGTAGGTCATTCATTCCTTTCATTATTAATATTATTACATATTTACAAAAAAACCTTTGTATTGTGTTTCTAAATTATCTTTCAGCAGTTTTTCTTCCTTTAATTTCACTTATGGATGAGATTTTTAAAGTTTTCAAATATGTGAATTCAGATCTATAAATTTTTCTGGTTTCCATCTAGTGTAGTTTTAAGAATTAACATAAATATTAATTTGTCTTAGTCTTTTTTTTTTCACTTTTAACCAACTCTTTAAAGTCCTGAGAATTTATTATGCAATTAAGCTTGGCCAAGGGAAACAATTTCACTTATCATCATCTCCAAACAGTTGGTTGTCTTAACACCATTTAACAATATATGAACAATCCCAATGATCAAAATCTTCCCCTAATTGTGTACAAAATTTATAAATGTGCATATATGTACATACACAAATATATATTGTCAAAAATGTATACAAATAAAACTAGTCATATATTTTATATTACATACATTATATTTTCTTCCACTGATTTGTGTGCCTATTCTATTGTCACTACAAGAATATTTTAAGAATTAATAATTTAAAATATGATATATAACTGGATTAGATCAGTTTACTCTTTTTTCCTTCATTTCCCAGCTATTCAATGGCTCATCTCACACATTTAGGTGGGAAGACCAATTTTAGGATAATTTTTATGTGATACATCCTCTCACAAAAGGCCTTAGCTGTTTCTCAAAATTGCATTCAATATGTAGAACATTGGATAGAATTTACATCTTTACAAAATTGAGTCTTCCAGTACATGAATATGAAATATCACTATTTGCTATTTATTCAAATCATCTTTTAAAATTCCTTTATAATGGTGAGCATGAATGCATGTGCATGTATGCATGGAAAATTGTGTCTGTGTGTATTTATTACATGTCTTCTTAAATTTATTCAAAGTGATTTACATTTTTATTCATAGTATTAATAGCTTTTTTTTCCCCCCATTGAATTGCCTACTTATCTAAAAACAAAGTTACTGATTGGAATGTTTTTTTTGTGCTGAGCCAACTTATTGTGATGTCTATTCATTAACAGCCATCGTTGAATTGATTCTCCTGAGTTTTGTAGACAATTACGTAGTCTAGGATTTGATGATATTCTTGCTATAACCTTTCCAATCTCTCAGATTATTGCCTTTGTGAATTTATTGCTTAGCATTGCCTGACACAATTAAATAACAGTAGTTATACTAGGCCCCCTGGGCTTGTTTTTGCTTTAATAGGGATTTTTCTGTTTCTTTCATCAATAAACTTAAGGTTTTAAATTTTCAAGGTTTTATGATAAATTGGAAAAAATTCTAAAGAAGAGCTGTTGAATCACCAGAAAAAGTCTGTTGAAATAAAATTCAAATGTCTTTTAAACTTATTAAGATAGTTACATGTTTCATTTTCTCCTTTGACTAATTCCCTTAAGAAATTCCATTGGTAGAATTTATTTTAAGAAATTCGTTAAGAAATTCCTTAATATTAAATAATTTGGGCATTCTGGAGAAAAGAAAATGTTCATGGTCATGATGGAATTGATATTCAAAAGCTTGGCGTAACCTTTCTGAACCTGCGTTAGTGAGACAGGATTGCTCACAAGTGGTGGCCCAGAGGCTGTGGTTGTCCGCTCCTGGTCCTGAGCTACAAGAGCTGTAAAAAATAATTGTGAATATTTTCTTCTTCTTTCTTTACAATCTAAAGATCTTGAGTTCAACCAAAGAACTCTTCTCACTTACTAACACTTTGGAAAAAGAAAAAAGACCATTAAAGACTTTCTGAAAATCCAAAATTTCCAATATAGCAAGTATCCCATTTAAAAATTAATGCCTGGTAGTTTTGTTTGTCATCTACTGTCTGATATTAGCCAAGGTTATTCATTCCCTTTATTTATTCTGAAAGAAGAGATCATTGAACAGAGAAGAAGAGTTGAATCTGCATATTTCTGTATCTCTAACCTGAATCTCTCTCAGATTACTCTTTTACAGCAGCTTTGATTCATGCTTTGAATAAGTAGTATCCAGTTTGTGCTATATACAATGCAATAACTATTAAGCCATCCAAACTATGTTAAAAATAAAAGGAAATAATTAATTAAAAATAAATATGAGACATTTTACTAAAAAGCATTATCAGGAGAAAGTGAATTTCATGACAACATATTAATGTTTTTTCATTTCCAACAGATTTGAAATTGTTGCACCAAGGAGACTGTTTTTTTATATAGGATAGAAACTAATATTAGTTGAATAAGACTAAGGAACTCGCTATAAAATTTGAGACTAGTTATGCCAACTTCTTGTGTAAAACCATATCTTGATTTATCTTAGACAAATTTTTTAAAATTATGCTTGTCATTGATTTATGAACTTATTCATAATTATTCTTCCTTTCAACAAGCATTTTCTGAGGTTTACTATGCATTATACATTTTTTCTAGAAGTGAGATTCCAAATAATTAAAACACAATCTTTGCAATCAAAAGACATCTACAGGTTGGCAGCAGATGTGAGTATAAATAAATACTCTGAAGGGTAGCATATGACACATTAAGCAATTAGTAATATGAGAAGTGTGTGCAAAAGGTACAATGATGACAACTTATGGAATTATTATACTAGAAATCAAGTAACCCTAACCCTATGACCTCGAGGTGCTGTACAAATATATTAATACTAATCCCATATCTGCTTTGATGGTGTTAGTTTTTTTTTTTCTGGTGTGTTTAATTTCCAACATGTGGCACCTGCATCTCTTTACTGTAAGGTTGTCCTTGGATCTCATCTTTCCTGAATGAACAGAAAACCAAAGTGACTGGGAATGTCACATCCCTTAATCAGAACCTGGAGAGTTGACCAGGCTAACAACTCAAGTTGTCCTCCACTGATCTAGACAACTTTGATACATGACTTTCATCCAGAGTTCTCCAGAAGGATTGAACCAAAACTTCCCTCTGTGGGATTCAACTTGAAATCACCACCTTATTTGACTTCCTTCCATTTCTGGTTCCACTTTCCCTACTGTTTTTCTGAAAATATTCCTTAGTAAATTACTTTCACAGGAATTTTTGTCTCAGAGCCTGGTTGAAGGAAACCCAACCTCTGACAATTGCCTTGAAGTATGTCTGCAGCTTTCTCTATTAGCGGGCACAAGTAGAATCCTGCTGTCCAACTGGGTCAGTTCAAAACTTACTGAGTATCTTCTAGGGCAAGATGTTAAATTTTATTAGTTAAAGCTGAACCAATAGCCTATCTACACCATCCTCTTTGTATTGAATATGCATATGTATTTCTCTATATTTTATCCTGTGTTTGGTCCCATTTTATAGAACTCATACCACTCATATTAAAAGAAAATTGAACCAATTTTGTCAAATATAGTAAGAACTTGGAAAAACTGAGGACTCTGTTTTTCATAAATTGCATAATTTCTGCCCAGAAGTACTAGACAAAGAGACAAATATTGGCTGGAACTAGGACTGTTCACCTAATGGGCCATTTCCTCTTCTCTAATAATTGAATTCTGAATTTGGCAACAATCAGGTGGAGAGATGAAGATAACCTCTGTCAAAAGCATTGAATATGTGACAAAGATCTGATCAATTTGATGTAAGCAGTCGGCTAAGTCTTGCTTTCTGATTGCAAAAACCAGTGTGTGGCAAAAACTCGCTGATGATATCCTTTCCTAATATGTCTACTGCGGAAGCTATTGAGATACCTGGAGTGGCAGGAGCTTTCTTGTTGCCATGAGGCACAAGCAGGAGGACAAAAAGCCAGCATGCTTAGGATGTCATAGCAAAAAGATGGAAAGAAATTAGATCTTGGAAGCACTGCTGAGCTGCTGAATCAACCCTGAAATACCTACCACAGAAATTTTTTTTAAGTGACATAATTAAATGTCACTAATGCTTAATACTATGCTTATCATGTTTTCAGCTACAATTGATGGATATAGTGTCATGAAAGGATTTTAGCAGCAAGTAGTACTCACAATCAAGTACAGGAAATGGGTTCAAAGAATGTCGAGCAAGAGCCTATAAATAAGAAATTAGGTGTACCTAGTAACAATGGGCATATGGAGGGAAAGAAAAAAACCAGTTTGGACCCTGGAAAACTGCCTGTAGAAGGGAACTAATGTTAGGAATTATTGAAGTTATGTATGATATATATTGCAGAGGTCTTTATGTCTAATGCTCCAAGGTTTTTGAAAACAACAGCACCTAAAAGTAACACGTATTTAGGAAGTATATCCCTTTTAAGTTTTAAAAAAATACTTTAGGATTTGTCTACATCTACATTTTCTTTGATAGACACATGATTTAATCAAATAGACTTGTCCTTTAAATAAACTGTTTAAGAGTTTAACAGCTTTCTATATTCAGTTTGATTGCAGCTTAATTTTTAACAGATATGATTTAGAATAATACAAATAAAATACTTCTAACTTTTGTTCATAATTCATCCTGGAAATTCAGTATCAGATCAACTACTTATCTGTGTTTAGTAACTATTTACATTTTTAGTTAAAATCAACTAACCACTGAGCATTGTTTTAAATATAAAACTATCCCAAAGTTTTTCCAGTGCAGATAGATCTTTACTGCACATAATTAGTGAATGAATTGATCTTAAATAGATTGAAAACCAGAATTCAATTACTAAAATATACAAAAGAAAGTCACCAAATTCAATATATATGTGTTACATGTGTGTGTTTATACACACATTTGTTAACAACCAATGAGAAGTTAAAATATGGCATTCTATATATTTTAGTACCACACAAACAGATAAAAGTGGTTGTAACAAAACCATTACAAGAAATGAGTGCAATAAAAGAAAATGAAACTATGAAATTCATGAAAGAATACTCATGATTTTAAATCTGCAATTTGAATAATGCACTATGTCATATTCCCAAGTTAATAATAGCTAATGAAATTATAAGCAAAATACATTATTTTTAAGCTTCATGGAATATTCCATGTTCAGTTAAAGAAAATAGACATTTTGAAAACAATGTGTTACATGAATAGAGCTTCTCCAGAAAATAGTAGACATGTTTTTTTGAAAAAGTGCATTAATTAATGTGTTACAGATAAAACAAGAAGAGCAGTATATCAGAGTTGATAGCTCAGACAGAGACAACATGTCTATTTAGTAAATGTAAGAGAAATTTTGTAATGTCACTAGGACTGGGTTGATTAATCATGCAATTTTATGAGAACAACTAATTAAAAGTTTAGTTCAAAATCTATTTTGATTATGCCGATATTTACACCAAAATTAATCTTAAAAAACACACTTACTTGCTTTCTGGATATGTAATGATTCATTAAATTTAATTCTATTGACTACATTTGACTACCTAAGTGAAATTTTAGCACCCAGCATTTGATACATACTCCATTAATATGGGGTCGTTCAATAATTAAAAATAACTACACAGGGCACATAATCATCACATCTTCATCATTATTAAAATTTTCCCCCTTAAATATCATCCGCTTGAATCAAGTGAGCAACTGAAGGCATCATAAGGTTAAGAAATGGATCCTTGTAAGCCATTCAGTTAGTATATTAAAAGAAAAATAAAAGATTGAAGAGCAAAAGAAGAACAAGGGGAAAACAAGCACATTAAAAATTGTTTAATATCCCAAAATAAAGACTGTTTGAAATGATAGAATGCTTGGAAATGCTTAGCCACTACAGGTCATGTACTGAAAAAATATTTAGCAAGTTTAATCTTATATTTTCAAGTTAGAATCTCAATCTGAGTCACATGTGTGCAAGTTTTCAATTTCCCATATCATTATGGAACTTCCATTTACACATCTTTTAACAAGGGGTAAGAATCTAACACATATCAAAGATTAATTATGTTGAAAACTATCCACATACCCTAATATATTTTCTCTCACTTATCACATTAATATATATTGAGCTCATGTGCACCTATGTTGGCTTAATCTATCACAAATTTCTGTGCCTTACTTTTTCATTAATATATCAACCTAGAAAAGGTTCTCTTTCTGTTTAATTGTTAAAAAGTTATATTTGGACCATCTTATTCTCCTCTCTCCCATTTTAAGAATGCTGTTTTCCAATATTTTTGGTTTGCCCCATCCTTTCCTTCTATCTCATATGTGGAAATATCTTGGCATTAAATATTATTCCAAAGACTGCTTGTCCAATATTCCTATGTTTTAATCAGTCTGTATTTCTAATTAGATATACGTTCTTTGTTTTTTTTTACTTTTTTAAATTTTGGTATCATTAATATTCAATTACGCGAGCAATATTGTGGTTACCAGATTCCCCCCATTATCAAGCCACCACCACATGCCCCATTACAGTCACTGTCCATCAGTGTAGTAAGATGCTATAGAATCACTACTTGTCTTCTCTGTGCTATACTGCCTTTCTGGGACCCCACTACATTATGTGTGCTAATTGCAATGCCCCTTATTCCCCTTATCCCTCTCTTCCCACCCATCCTCCCCAGTCCCTTGTCCCTTGGTAACTGTTAGTCCATTCTTGGTTTCTGTTAGTCTGCTGATGTTTTTTTCCTTCAGTTTTTTCTTTGTTTTTATACTTCACAGATGAGTGAAATCATTTGGTACTTGTCTTTCTCCGCCTGGCTTATTTCACTGAGCATAATACCCTCTAGCTCCATCCATGTTGTTGCAAATGGTAGGATTTGTTTTCTTCTTATGGCTGAATAATATGCCATTGTGTATATGTACCACATCTTCCTTATCCATTCATCTATTGATGGACACATAGGCTGCTTCCATTTCTTGGCTATTGTAAATAGTGCTGCGATAAACATAGGGGTGCATATGTCTTTTTCAAACTGGGCTTTTGCATTCTTAGGATAAATTTCTAGCAGTGGAATTCCTGGGTCAAATGGTATTTCTATTTTTAGTTTTATGAGGAACCTCCATATTGCTTTCCACATGTTGAACTAATTTACATTCCCACCAGCAGTGTAGGAGGGTTCCCCTTTCTCCACATCCTTGCCAACATTTGTTGTTGTTTGACTTTTGGATGGTAGCCATCCTAACTGGTGTGAGGTGATATCTCATCATGATTTTAATTTGCATTTCTCTGATGATTAGCCATGTGGAGCATCTTTTCGTGTGCCTATTGACCATCTGAATTTCTTCTTTGGAGAAGTGTCTGTTCAGCTCCCCTGCCCACTTTTTAATTGGATTATTTTCTCTTTGTTGAGTTGCATGAGATCTTCATATGTTTTAAATGTCAATCTTTTATCAAATATGACATTTATGAATATATTCCCCCATACTGTAGGATGCCTTTTTGCTCTACTGATGGTGTCCTTTGCTGTACAGAAGCTTTTTAGTTTGACATAGTTCCACTTGATCATTTTTGCTTTTGTTTCCCTTGCCCAGGGAGATATATTCATGAAGAAGTTACTCATGTTTATGTTCAAGAGAGTTTTGCCTATGTTTTCTTCCAAGAGTTTTACAGGTTCATGACTTCATTCAGGTCTTTGATCCATTTCAAGTTTACTTTCATCCATTTCTAGTTTACTTTGAGTTAGACAGTAATCCAGTTTCATTCTCTTACATGTAGCTGTCCAGTTTTGCCAACACCAGCTGTTGAAGAGGCTGTCATTTCCCCATTTTATATCCATGGCTCCTTTATGGTATATTAATTGACCATATATGCTTGAGTTAATATCTGGACTCTCTAGTCTGTTCCATTGGTCTATGGGTCTGTTCTTGTGCCAGCCCCAAATTGTCTTGATTACTGGGGCTTTGTAGTAGAGCTTGAAGTTGGGAAGCGAGATCCTCTCTGCTTTGTTCTTCCATCTCAGTATTGCTTTAGCTATTCACTGTCTTTTGTGGTTCCATATGAATTCTAGAACTATTTGTTCCAGTCAGTATTTTGAGAGGGATTGCACTGAATCTGTAAATTGCTTTAGGCAGGATGGCCATTTTGACAATACTAATTCTTCCTACTGAAGAGCAAGGGATGAATTTCCATTTATTAGTGTCCTCTTTAATTTCTCTTAGGAGTGTCATGTAGTTTTTAGATATAGGTCTTTCACTTCCTTGGTTAGATTTATTCCTAGGTATTTTGTTATTTCTGATGCAATTGTGAATGGAATTGTGTTCCTGATTTCTATTTCTGCTAGTTCATCTTTAGAGTATAGGAATGCAATAGATATCTGTATTAATTTTGTATCCTGCAACTTTGCTGATTTCAGATATTAGTTCTAGTAGTTTTGGAGTAGATTCTTTATGGTTTTTTATGTACAATATCATGTCATCTGACAACAATGACTTCTTCATTACCAATCTGGATGCCTTGTATTTCTTTGTGTTCTCTGATTTCTGTGGCTAGGCCCTCAAGTACTATGTTGAATGAAAGTGGGGAGAGTGGGCATCCTCGTCTTGTTCCTGATCTTAGAGGAAAACCTTACAGCTTCTCGCTGTTAAATATGATGTTCGCTGTGGGTTTTTCATATATGGCCTTTATTATGTTGAGGTACTTGTCCTCTACACTCATTTTGTTGAGAGTTTTTAACATGAATGGATTTTGTCAAATGCTTTTTCAGCATCTATGGAGATGATCATGTGGTTTTTGTCGTTTTTGTTGATGTGGTGGATGATGATGGATTTTCGAGTGTTGTACCATCCTTGCATCTGTTGGATGAATTCCACTTGATCATGGTATACGATCCTCTTGATGTATTTTTGAATTTGGTTTGCTAATATTTTGTTGAGTAGTTTGCATCTATGTTCATCACAGATATTAGTCTGTAATTTTCTTTTTCTTGTGGTGTCTTTGCCTAGTTTTCGTATTAGAGTGATGCTGGCTTCATAGAATGAGATTGGACGTATTCCCTCCTCTTCTATTTTTAGGAAAACATTAAGTAGAATGGGTATTATGTCTTCTCTAAATGTCTGATAAATTCAGCAGTGAGGGACTTCCGGGAAGATGGCGGTGTGAGCAGGGTGGCAGAAATCTCCTCCCAACACTATATTTATATATGAAAACACAGAAAATACATCTATTCCTAAAAGAGAGATGAGAATACACAGGAAAGCGCACAGCATGCAGCTACACCTGAGAGAACTCGGCACCCCAAGAGGTGGGTAAGATACGGAGCCGTGACCCGGCGGGACCCGAACATTCCCCCACCCCAGCGCACCAGCGGGAGGAGAGGATTCAGAGCCGGGAGGGAGTGGAAGTACACCCCGTGAAGTAGCCAGCCCCGGTGATCTGCGCAAGGAGCCTGACCCACATTGCACAGTGCAGCGGAGATTGGAGAGACAGAGGGGAAGGATCTGAGCGGGGAACGCGCCAGGGTGCTTGCAGCCAGTTGCTGGGAAGAAAAAAAAAGCGCGCACATTCTTCAGCGGTCTTAAAGAGACAGGAGCCCAGTGGAGGAGCCGGATCGCCCCAGCACACTCAGCCCAGCAGGCCGGGAGTCCTGGGGAGTTTCAGACGCCTTAGCTGGCGACTGAGGAAGCGTAGCCAAACTTAACACTTCACACTGAGATCAACAGCCTCCTATTCGTTCCCACCCCTGCCAGAGCGATAAAGGGCCCTGCGGAGTGGCACAGTCACAGATGTGGAATAGTGTGGCAACAGCGCCACCTAGAGCATTCCCACAGAATCTACGTCCGGTGAGCATTTTTTTTTGTTTTTTTGTGTGTTGTTTTGTTTTCTGTTTTGTTTTTGTTTTTTCTTTTCTTTCTTTTTTTCTTTTTTCTTTCTTTCTTTCTTTCTTTTTTTTCTTTTTTTTTTCTTCTCATTTTAAAGTCTTAAAGAGCCCAGCTGACATACGTGGCAACTATCACTAACCAATTATATAGCCATGAAAAGACAGACGAATATGGTTCAGACCAAAATCAACCAGACAACCCCAGAGAGGGAGTCTGAAGGGATGGAAATGCACAGCCTCCCTGAAAAAGAATTCAGAATAAAAGTCATAACCATGCTGATGGACCTACAGAGAAATGTGCAAGAGCTGAGGGAGGAAGTGAGGGAACTGAGGAAAGACAATACGGAAAAAAGACAAGCGATCGACGGGCTTAACAGCAGAATGGATGAGATGCAAGAGACTGTTAATGGAATAGAAAACAGAGAACAGGAGTACAGAGCAGCTGAGGCAGAGGGAGATAAAAAGATTTCTAGGAATGAAAGAATATTAAGAGAACTGTGTGACCAATCCAAACGGAACAATATTCGCATTATTGGAGTACCAGAGGAAGAAGAGAGAGAAAAGGGGATAGAAAGTGTCTTTGAAGAAATAATTGCGAAAACTTTCCCTCGCTGGGGAAGGAAGTAGTCTCGCAGTCCACCGAACCTCATAGATCTCCCAACACAAGGGACCCAAGGAAGACAACACCAAGACACATAATAATAAAGATGGCAAAGATCAAAGATAAAGACAGGGTATTAAATGCAGCTAGAGACAGAAAAAAGATCACCTACAAAGGAAACCCATCAGACTATCATCAGACTTCTCAACAGAAACCTTACAGGCCAGAAGAGAATGGCATGATATATTTAACGTTATGAAACAGAAGGGCCTCGAACCAAGAATATTATATCCAGCACGATTATCATTTAAATATGATGGAGGGATTAAACAATTTCCAGATAAACGAAAGTTGAGAGAGTTTGCCTCTCATAAACCACCACTACAGGATATCTTAAATGGACTGCTCTAGATGGAAGCACACCTAAGGCTAAAAAGATGTCACCAGAGAAAATAAAATCATAGCAAAGAAAGCAGACCATCCAAATACTAACTAAAGGCAAAGAATAAAACACCTATTATAGAAAGAATGGAGGAGGAGGAATAAGAAGGGAGAGAAAGAAAGAAACATCAGACTGTGTTTACAATAACTTAACAAGAAAGTTAAGTGAGATTGTTAGATAGTAAAGAAGCAACCCTTGAACCCTTGGTAACCACGAATCTAAAGCCAGCAATGGCAATAACTACATACCTATCAATAATCACCCTAAATGTCAATGGACTGAATGCACCAATCAAAAGACACAGAGTAACAGAATGGATAAAAAAGCAAGACCCATCTATATGCTGCCTACAAGAAACTCACCTCAAATCCAAAGATATACACAGACTAAAAGTGAAGGGATGGAAAAAGATATTTCATGCAAATAACAAAGAGAAAAAAGCAGGTGTTGCAGTACTTGCATCAGACAAAATAGACTTCAAAACGAAGAAAGTAGCAAAAGATAAAGAAGGACACTACATAATGATAAAGGGGTCAGTCCAACAAGAAGATATAACCATTATAAATATATATGCACCCAACACAGGAGTGCCAGCATATGTGAGACAAATACTAACAGAATTAAAGGAGGAAATAGACAGCAATGCATTCATCTTAGGAGACTTCAACACACCACTCACTCCAGAGGACAGATCAACCAGACAGAAAATAAGTAAAGACACAGAGGTACTGAACAACACACTAGAACAAATGGACCTAACAGACATCTACAGAACTCTACACCCAAAAGCAACAGGATACACATTCTTTTCAAGTGCACAAGGAACATTTTCCAGAATAGACCACATACTAGGCCACAAAAAGATCCTCAGTAATTTCAAAAATACTGAAATCCTGCCAACCAACTTCTCAGATCACCAAGGTATAAAACTAGAAATAAATTTTGGAAAGAAATCAAAAAGGCTCACAAATACATGGAGACTTAACGACACTCTCCTGGTTAATCAATGGGTTAATGACCAAATCAAAACAGAAATCAAAGAATATATGGAGACTAATGACAACAACAACACAAAGCCACAACTTCTGTGGGATGCAGCAAAGGCAGTTCTAAGAGGAAAGTATACTGCAATCCAGGCCTATTTAAAGAAGGAAGAACATTCCCAAATGAATAGTCTTAAGACACAATTACTGAAATTGGAAAAAGAAGAAGAAATGAGGCCCAACGTCACCAGAAGGAAGGACATAATAAAGATTAGAGAAGAAATAAATAAAATTGAGAAGAATAAAACAATAGAAAAATATCAATAAACCCAAGAGCTGATTCTTTGAAAAAATAAACAAAATAGATAAAGCCCTAGCCAGACTCATTAAGAGAAAAAGAGAATCTACACACATAAACACAATCAGAAATGGGAAAGGAAAAATCACAAAGGATCCCACAGAAATACAAAGAATCATAAGAGAATATTATGAGAATCTATATGCTAACAAGCTGGAAAACATAGAAGAAGTGGACAACTTCTTAGAAAAATACAACCTTCCAAGACTGACCAAGCAAGAAACAGAAAAACTAAACAGACCAATCACCAGCGACGAAATCGAATTGGTAATCAAAAAACTACCCAAGAACAAAACCCCTGGGCCTGATGGATTCACCTCTGAATTCTCCAAGACATATAGAGAAGAAATAACACTGATTCTCCTTAAAGTTTTCCAAAAAATAGAAGAGGAGGGAATACTTCCAAACTCATTCTATGAAGCCAGCATCACTCTAATACCAAAACCGGGCAAAGACCTCACCAAAAAAGAAAATTACAGACCAATATCCCTGATGAACGTAGATGCAAAAATACTCAACAAAATATTAGCAAACCGAATTCAAAAATACATCAAGAGGATTATACACCATGATCAAGTTGGATTCATCCCAGAGATGCAAGGATGGTACAACATTCGAAAATCCATCAACATCATCCACCACATCAATAAAAGAAGAACAAAAACCACATGATCATCTCCATAGATGCTGAAAAAGCATTTGACAAAATTCAGCATCCATTCCTGATTAAAACTCTCAACAAAATGGGTATAGATTGCAAGTATCTCAACATCATAAAGGCTATATATGACAAACCCACAGCTAACATCATACTTAATGGCGAGATGCTGAAAGCTTTTCATCTAAGATCGGGAGAAAGACAGGGATGCCTACTCTCTCCACTGTTATTCAACATAGTACTAGAGGTCCTAGCCACAGCAATCAGACAAAACAAAGACATACAAGGGGCATCCAGATTGGTAAAGAAGAAGTCAAATTGTCACTATTTGCAGATGACATGATACTGTACATAAAAAACCCTAAAGATTCCATTCCAAAACTACTAGAACTAATATCTGAATTCAGCAAAGTTGCAGGATACAAAATTAACACACAGAAATCTGTTGCTTTCCTATACACTAACGATGAACTAACAGAAAGAGAAATCAGAAAAACAATTCCATTCACAATTGCATCAAAAAGAATAAAATGCCTAGGAATAAACCTGACGAAGGAAGTGAAAGACCTGTACTCTGAAAACTACAAGACGCTCCTAAGAGAAATTAAAGAGGACACTAACAAGTGGAAATGCATCCAATGCTCTTGGCTAGGAAGAATAAATATTGTCAAAATGGCTATACTACCTAAAGCAATCTACAGATTCAATGCAATCCCTATCAAACTACCAACAGCTTTCTTCAATGAACTGGAACAAATAATTCTAAAATTCATATGGAACCACAATAGACCCCGATTAGCCAAATCAATCCTGAGAAGGAGGAATAAAACAGGGGGAATTACACTCCCTGACTTCAAGCTCTACTACAAAGCCACAGTAATCAAGACAATTTGGTATTGGCACAAAAACAGACCCACAGACCAGTGGAACAGAATAGAAACTCCAAACATTAACCCAAACATATACAGTCAATTAATATTTGATAAAAGTGCCTTGGATATACAATGGGGAGATGACAGCCTCTTCAGCAGCTGGTGTTGGAAAAACTGGACAGCTACATGTAAGAGAATGAAACTGGACTACTGTCTAGCCCCATACACAAAGGTAAACTCAAGGTGGATCAAAGACTTGAATGTAAGTCATGAAACCATAAAACTCTTAGAAAAAAACAGGCAAAAATCTCTTGGACATAAACATGAGCAACTTCTTCATGAACATATCTCCCCGGGCAAGGGAAACAAAAGCAAAAATGAACAAGTGGGACTATATCAAGCTGAAAAGCTTCTGTACAGCAAAGGACACCATCAGTAGAACAAAAACACATCCTGCTGTATGGGAGAATATATTCATAAAAAACGTATCTGATAAAGGGTTGTCATCCCAAATATATAAAGAACTCATGCACCTTAACAAACAGAAAGCAAATAATCCAATTAAGAAATGGGCAGAGGACATGAATAGACACTTCTCCAAAGAAGAAATTCAGATGGCCAACAGGCACATGAAAAGATGCTCCACATCGCTAATCATCAGAGAAATGCAGATTAAAACCACAATGAGATATCACCTCACACCAGTGAGGATGGCCAACATCCAAAACACAAACAACAACAAATGTTGGCGAGGATGTGGAGAAAAGGGAACCCTCTTAAACTGCTGGTCGGACTGCAAATTAGTTCAACCATTGTGGAAAGCAGTATGGAGGTTCCTCAAAAAACTCAAAATAGAAATACCATTTGACCCAGGAATTCCACTCCTAGGAATTTACCCTAAGAATGCAGCAGCCCAATTTGAAAAGGACAGATGCACCCCTATGTTTATTGCAGCACTATTTACAATAGCCAAGAAATGGAAGCAACCTAAGTGTCCATCAGTAAATGAATGGATAAAGAAGAGTGGTACATATACACAATGGAATATTATTCAGCCATAAGAAGAAAACAAATCCTACCATTTGCAACAACATGGATGGAGCTAGAGGGTATTATGCTCAGTGAAATATGCCAAGCCGAAAAAGACAAGTATCAAATGATTTCACTCATATGTGGAGTATAAGAACAAAGAAAAAATACTGAAGGAACAAAACAGCAGCAGACTCACAGAACCCAAGAACGGACTAATAGTTACCAAAGGGAAAGGGACTGGGGAAAATGGGCGGGAAGGGATGGATAAGAGGGAAAAGGGGGCATTACGATTAGCACATGTAATGTTGGGGGGGCATGGGGAGGGCAGTACAACTCAGAGAAGACACGTAGTGATTCCATAGCATCTCACTACGCTGATGGACAGTGACTGTCATGGGGTTGGTGGGGGGGACCTGATGAAGGGGTAGTTTAATAATCGTAATATTGCACATGTAATTGTAAATTAATGATAATAAAATAAATTATATTAAAAAAGAAAGATTCTTCATGTGCTATATTCCTGGTTCCTAGAAGAGAGCCTGCTACATAGTTGCTGCTCAAAAATATCTGTTGAATAAGTTTGTTGAATAAATGAAACTACCAACTCTTTTACTACACACTTCACAGGCATTAAAAAATATAATGATTGCATAAAAATCCAAACCTACAGTTTCTCAGCCAGGCCTTGATACAGGTGGGCCACCGGCCGTGGCATAGTGCAAGCCGAATAGGAGTGCCCAGGACGCATTGTCCTTTGGCCTAACGCCAGCGTTATTTATCCCCTCCAAAAAAAAAAAAAAAAAAATCAGCAGTGAATACATCTAGTCCAGGATTTTGTTCTTCAGTAGTTTTTTGATCTCCGATTCAATTTCATTGCTGGTAATTGGTCTGGTGAGATTATCTGTTTCTTCCTGGGTCAGTCTTGGAAGGTTATATTTTTATAGAAATTTGTCCTTTTCTTCTAGGTTAACCATATAATTTTTCACAGTATTCTCTAATAATTCTTTGTATTTCTGTGGTGCCATAGTAATTTTTCCTTTCTCATTTCTGATTCTGTTTATGTTTGTAGATTCTCTTTTTTTCTTAATAACTCTGACTAGTGGTTTATCTATTTTGTTTATTTTCTCAAAGTACCAGCTCTTGGTTTCATTAATTTTTTCTATTGTTTTATTCTCAATTTTATTTATTTCTTCTCTGATGTTTATTTTGTCTCTTCTTCTACTGGGCCTCATTTGTTCTCCTTTTTCCCATTTCAATAATTGTGAATTTAGACTATTCATTTGGGATTGTTCTTACTTCTTTAAATCAGCCTGGATTGCAATATACTTTCCTCTTAGAACTGCCTTCGCTGCCGCCCACAAAAGTTGGGGTGTTCTGTTGTTGTTTTCATTTGTCTTCATATATTGCTTGATCTCTGTTTTAATTTGGTCACTGATCCATTGAGTATTTAGGAGCATGCTGTTATGCCTCCATGTGTTTGTGAGCCTTTTTGTTTTCTTTGTACAATTTATTTCTAGTTTTATACCTTTTTGATCTGAGAAGTTGGTTGGTACAATTTCGATCTTTTTGAATTTATTGATGCTCTTTTTGTGGCCTAGTATGTGGTCTATTCTGGTAAATGTTCCATGTGCACTTGAGAAGAATGTGTATCCTGCTGCTTTTGGGTGGAATGTTCTATACATGTCTATTAGGTCCATCTGTCCTAATGTGTTGTTCAGTGCCTCTGTGTCCTTACTTATTTTCTATCTTGTTTATCTGTCCTTTGGAGTGAGTGGTGTCTTGAAGTCTCCTAAAATGAATGCACTGCATTCTATTTCCCCCTTTAATTCTTAGTATTTGTTTCACATATGTAAGTGTTCCTATGTTGTGTGCATAGATATTTATAATGGTTATATCCTCTTGTTGGAGTGACCCCTTTATCAATATTTAATGTCCATCTTTGTCTCTTTTTACTTTCTTTGTTTTGAAGTCTATTTTATCTGATACAAGTACTGCAACACCTGTTTTCTCCCTACAGTTTTCATGAAATATCTTTTCCATCACTTCACTTTTAGTCTGTGTATGTATTTGTTTTGAAGTGAGTGTCTTGTAGGCAGCATATAGATGGGTCTTGCTTTTTGTCTATTCTGTAACTCTGTGTCTTTTGATTTGTATATTCTGTCCATTTACATTTAGAGTAATTATGTATAGACATTTACTTATTGCCATTGCAGGCTTTGGATTCGTGCTTACCAAAGATTCAAGGGCAGCCTCTTTACTGTCTAACTGTCTAACTTTGACTCACTTATTACTCTATTATAAACACAGTCTGATGATTCTTTATTTCTCTCCCTTCTTTTTCTTCCTCCTCCACTCTTTATAAGTTAGGTGTTTTATTCTGTACTCTTTGTGTTTCCCTTGACTGATTTTGTGGATAGCTGATTTTATTTTGCATTTAGTTAGTATTTGTTTGGTCTACTTTCTTTGCTGTGGTTTTATTTTCTCTGGTGGTAGCTATTTAGCCTTAGGCATGCTTCCATCTAGAGCAGTCCCTTTAAAATACATTGTAAAGATGGTTTGTGGGAGGTAAATTCCCTCAAATTTTGCTTATTTGGGAATTGTTTAATTCTTCCTTCAAATTTAAATGATAATCTTGCAGGATACACTATTCTTGGTTCAAAGCCCTTCTGTTTCATTGCATTGAATATATCATGCAATTCCCTTTTGGCCTGTAAGGTTTCTGCTGAGAAGTCTGATGATAGCCTAATGGGTTTTCCTTTGTAGGTGATCTTTTTTCTCTCTCTGGCTGCTTTTAATAGTCTGTTCTTGTCTTTGATCTTTGCCATTTTAATTATTATGTCTTTGTGTTGTCCTCCTTGTGTCCCTTGTGTTGGGAGATCTGTGGACTTCCATGGTCAGAGAGACTATTTCCTTCCCCAGATTTGGGAAGTTTTCAGCAATTATTTCTTCAAAGACACTTTCTATCCCTTTTTCTCTCTCTTCTTCTGGTACCCCTATAATGTGAATATTGTTCCATTTAGATTGACACACAGTTCTCTTAATATTCGTTCATTCCTAGAGGTCCTTTTATCTCTCTCTTCCTCAGCTTCTCTATATTCCTGTTCTCTGATTTCTATTCCATTAACAGTCTCTTCCACCTCATCCCATCTGTTCTTAAATCCTTCCATTGTTTGTTTCATTTCTTTTATCTCCCTCCTGAATTCATCCGTTAGCTCTTGAATATTTCTCTGTAGCTCCATCACCATGCTTATGGCTTTTATTTTGAATTCTTTTTCAGGAAGATTGTTGATTTCAGTCTCACCAAGCCCTCTCTCTGGTGTTTGAGGGCTTTTGGACTGAACATGGTTCTTCTGCCTTTTCATGGCAATAGGAGTAGTTGCTGGCAAGTGGCACATGTGTCAGCTAGGAGAACAAAGTCCCTTCCTGCTTGCCGATCACCTTGCCTGTCTCCACTTTCTGTGCTGGTCAACTGCATGCAGGGAGCAGCCTCTGGGTTAATCCCCTAAACTGCTATGGGCAGGGTGGCCCTCAGGATAGCCTAGGTCACTGGCAGGGGTTGCAGGTATGTGATGCGTTTTCTGCAGTAAGAACAAAGCCCCTTCGTGCCTTCTGAAGTCTGCTCCCATGTTCACTGTCTGTGCCCATTAACTGCACACAGGGAGCAGCCTCTGGGTATGGATTGGTTAGCCACGTGCAGGGAGAAGCCTCTGTGTTAAGCTGGATGGTTGCTGTAGGCGGGGCTGCTCTCTGGTGGCTGGTCTGCAGCAATGGCGGGTCAGCTGGTTTGTTTGCAGTGCCAGCAGGGAGGAAGGAATGGCAGGCTGCTTATTGCCATTAGGGGTCTCGGAGCGCATTGCCACCCAGGGGTATAGGGCGCCTGAAGTTCCTTAAAGCTCCCAGCCTGCTGGGCTGAGTGTGCCAGGACGATTTTGTCCACCTGTTAGATCCTTGTCCCTGTAAGACTTTTAAAGTGCCTGCTTTTCTTTTGTCCCAGGGCAGCCGGCTGTGGGAAACTGTTTGCAGTCTTAATCTCGGATTTTGCTTTTCCACTCCTCTAAAATCCAGAGCACCATGCAATGTGTGTCTGTGCTCCTGGGGCACATTATTAGGGGTGGTTATTTACGAGTCCTGTGCTTCCACTCCCGCCCCACTCTGATTCTTTTACTTCTGCTGATGAGCTGGGGTGGGGGTAGTGCTAGGGGTCCTGCTGGGTCTCAGCTTTGTATTTTACCCTTTTCTGTGAGATGTTGGGTTCTTGCAGATGTAGCCTGGCTGGTGTGCTGTATCTTCTGTTCACTCTTTTAGGAATAGTTGTATTTGTTGTATTTTCAAAATATATATGGTTTTGGGAGAAGATTTCCACCACCCTACTCATGTTACAATCTTCTCCTCTCCCAGAATCCAGATATATGTTCTTAACCTGCTATTTACCATTCTGAGCCATTTTATCTATATATAATTAGAAAATAAAGTGAAGTGATCTGTATAGCCTTTTGATTGTTTATCCACACCCCTTCATTCTACATAGAATTCGGCTTTTAACCAAGCTTGTAATAGGTATTGGACTTCAGCAATTCCAAGGTGTAAATATGTAGCATGAAACTAGAATGTTTCATTACTGAGCAAGAACAGATGACATGCTTTTATGCTTAATTGGATGGAGAGCTAAAGTCCTTTCATAAAAGTCATGAAGTATCCATCCATATGTCTTAAAAGGAGGGACGATGCATCAAGCCCAGAATTCAGCGGAGAGTCCCCTCACTGCAGGGCAGCTTCTCATTTTAAAAGCATAAATGGGAAATTATGTGTTTTCCTTTTAGCTATTAAGCCCTGTATGTCTATTTTTTTATAAAGCATTTCCTAAGTCTGCTTTCCAAATACAAATTCTCCTTCTTTTGAACAGCTAGTAATGCCTTCATTTTATTTTATTCCACATTGAATTATAGGTTGGTGAGCAGTGTATTTGATACAAGTGAAAAGCACAGGTTTTAACGAAGAAACAACTTGAATTCAAATAGCCTATGTTTCTTGTTGGTTTGCTGGACTTTCTGTCCTAGGGGCTCACAATGCAAGAGAAGCCTAACTTCTGAATCACAAAGTCTGGAGTTTAGCAGGTAAAATTGGAAATTGGCTCTGTACATGGAGGGCAAGGAGAGACTGGAGAAAGGGTCAAGCCACTCCAGATTGGTAGGTGGCAGGTGGAACAAGTGAGGGAACTTTCGAGGCTTGTCCTGGGCAGCTGCCAGATGAATAGATCTCTACACCCACCATCCAGAATCTTAAAAGTTTATATAGAGGCCTTTCCTGGATTTAGTCGTCACACATACTGCCCAGATGTCTCAGCAACACGCTGCTCTCTCAAGACTGCATCTTTGAAAATATTTCCCAGTAGGGGAATGGTGGGCAGATTGCACGTTTCAAGGATAGGGCTGGGGGATTGAGGAGTCTCAGATTACCCTTGTCTAGGCCATGGGTCAATGGGTGGTCAGGTCTTTTAGATTACCTCCTTCAACACCCACACAAGGAAGAGGGAAAGCATATATTTGACAAAAATCTAGCCTTCATGCAGACCAATATCCCTGATGAACATAGATGCAAAAATACTCAACAAAATATTAGCAAACTGAATTCAAAAATGCATCAAGAGGATCAAGTGGCATTCATCCCAAGGATGCAAGGATGGTCCAACATTCAAAAATCCATCAGCATCATCCACTACATCAATACAAAGAAGGGCAAAAATCACATGATCATCTCCATATATGTTGGAAAAGCATTTGACAAAATTCAACATCCATTCATGACAAAAACTCTCAACAAAATGGGTATAGAGGACAAGTACCTCAACATAATAAAGGCCATATACAAACCCACAGCCAACATCATACTTAACAGTGAAAAGCTAAAGCTTTTCTTCTAAGATCAGGAACAAGACAAGGATGCCCACTCTCTGCACTTTTATTCAACATAGTATTGGAGGCCCTAGACAAGGCAATCAAACAACACAAAGAAATAAAATTCATCAAGATTGGTAAGGAAGAAGTTAAATTGTCCCTGTTTGCAGATGACATGATACTTTACATAAAAACCCTAAAGAATCCACTCCCAAACTACTAGAACTAACATCTGAATTCGGCAAAGTTGCAGGATACAAAATTAATACACAGAAATCTGTTGCATTCCTACACACTAACGATGAACTAGCAGAAAGAGAAATCAAGAAAACAATTCCATTCCAATTGAATCAAAAAAAAAAATACCTAGGACTAATCCTAACCAAGGAAGTGAAAGACCTATACCCTGAAAACTACAAGACACTCTTAAGAGAAATTAAGGAGGACACTAATAAGTGGAAATTCATCCCATGTTCTTGGGTAGGAAAAATTAATATTGTCAAAATGGCCATCCTGCCTAAAACAATGCAATCCCTACCAAAATACTGAGAGCATTCTTCAGTGAACTAGAACAAATAGTTCTAAAATTCATATGGAACCACAAAAGACCCTGAATAGACAAAGCAATCCTGAGAAGGAAGAATAAAGCAGGAGGATTATGTTCCCTGACTACAAGCTCTACTACAAAGCCACAATAATCAAGACAATTTGGTACTAGCACAAGAACAGAGCCATACATCAATGGAACAGAATAGAGAGCCCAGACATAAACCCACACATATATGGCCAATTAATATATGATAAAGGAGCCATGCACATACAGTGTGGAAATGGCCGTCTCTTCAACAGCTGGTGTTGACAAAACTGGACAGCTACATATAAGAGAATGAAACTGGATTACTGTCTAACTCCATACACAAAAGTAAACTCAAAATGGATCAAAGACCTGAATGTAAGTCATGAAACCATAAAACTCTTAAAAGACAACATAGGCAAAAATTTACTGAATATAAACATGAGCAACTTTTTCCTGAATGCATCTCCTCTGGCAAGGGAAAAAAAAGCAAAAATGAACAAGTGGGACTACATCATACTAAAAAGCTTCTGTACAGCAAAGGACACCATCAGTGGAACAAAAAGACATCCTACAGTATGGGAGGATATATTCATAAATGACATATCTGATAAGGGGTTGACATCCAAAATATACAAAGAGCTCACACACCTCAACACCCAAAAAGCAAATAACCCAATTAAAAAATGGGCAGAGGATCTGAATAGACACTTCTCCAAAGAAGAAATATGGGTAGCCAACAGGCACATGAAAAGATGTTCCACATTGCTAATCATCAGGGAAATGCAAATTAAAACCACAATGAGATAGCACCTCACACCAGTTAGGATGGCTACCATCCAAAAGACAACAACAAATGCTAGCAAGGATGTGGAGAAAGGGGAACACTCCTACACTGCTGGTGTGAATGTAAATTAGTTCAACCATTATGGAAAGCAGTATGGAGGTTCCTCAAAAAACTAAAAAATAGAAATATCATTTGATCCAGGAATTCCACTCCTGGGGATTTATCCTAAGAAAACAGGATCATAGATTCAAAAAGACATATGCAACCGTATATTTACCGTAGCAGTATTTACAATAGCAAAGAAATGGAAGCAACCTAAGTGTCCATCAGTAGATGAATGGATAAAGAGGTGGTACATATACACAATGGAATATTATTCAGCCAAAAGAAGAAAACAAATCCTACCATTTGCAACAACATGGATGGAGCCAGAGGATATTATGCTCAGTGAAATAAGCTAGGTGGAGAAAGACAAGTACCAAATGATTTCACTAATCTGTGAAGTATAAGAATAAAGCAAAAACTGAAGGAACAAAACAGCAGCAGACTCACAGAACCCAAGAATGGACTAATGGTTACCAAAGGCAAAGCGGGTGGAGGTGGGGTGGCTGGGAAGGGTAGGAGAAAGGAATTAAGGGGTATTATGATTGGCACACATAATATGGGGGGGCATGGGGAAGGCAGTATAGCACAGAGAAGACAACTAGTGACTCTATAGCATCTTATCATGCTGATGGACAGTGACTGTAGGGGTATGTGGTGGGGACTTGATAATAGGGAGAATGTAGTAACCACAGTGTTGCTCACGTGAAACCTGAGCATAAGATTGTATGTCAATGATACATTAATAAAAAAAAATCTAGCCTTCATGCAATCCCCTTGATTAACACTGGGTTGAAATGGTAGTTCTTGGCTGAATTGTAACCACTAATCAAAAATACCTCTTTCACCTTTTAAGTCTGATCACCAATAAGAACACCTTTTGTTCATTTTTTGCTCTCCTAACCAAAAACAAGACACACTAAGGCTGCTTAAAAAGCAAATAAATTTGGCATGTGAGAATAATTAAAAATGTGCACATATACACTTACAAGTGCACAAACATATCATATTATCTCCTTCTTATTGGCTTAGGATTGAGCCCTCTTTGAAGAAATGCTATGTATTTGTTTTTAGTATTGTCTTTCCTAATGGGCTAACTGTGGAAATATACATTTAAAATATACCTTCTTTAGGAAAGCAAAATAGCAATTACTTCCATGTATAACCATGGAGAAAAAAGATAATACCTGGAAAAATCTGCTCTGAGAACCAGAATTTATTTTCTATGAATAGAAATGGAATCCAGCAGTATGTAGCCTGTTTTACATATGTGCTGGCTAATGTATATCAATCATACCTCAATAATCTGTTTAAAAATAGATTATATAATGTAAGGCAGTAGAAAGTAAGGAAAGTAAGCTTTGTAAGAGGATGGAGCATGATGGGCACTTGTCTCTCTTATAGATGGTAATGGCTTTTATAATCTGTACTTAGGTACAATTTATTGATAGAGTATCCCTCTGTGTATTTCTAAATTATATTTATCACAACAGAATTCTTAATATCTGTAAGAGTTCTGAATTTAGTCATGGAAAGACAATAGGCAATAATTTTCCTTTGGTTCAGTCTTCCAAATTAACATATACTGCCTCACAATTATCTTCATAAAAAATACATATCACACACATATATACATATACATACCTACAAATGTATATGTGTGTGTGTATATATATATGTGTGTGTGTGTGTGTGTGTGTGTGTATATTTCCCCATGTGTGAGACATATACATATGGAGAATGCTTGATGCACTTAACCTACATGGTCTAATAATTAGTTCTCAAATCATCAAGAAAAGCATGGACTTTTATCTGTATCTATATTAGTAACTCAAATATTTTGTATAAAAAATTATTCTATTAAAGAAAAATGAAGGTGGAAAGACTTCTCAGCATGATTAATATTAAATTCATCTCAAAGCCATACTTCTTATACTAGGTACATAGAATAATATATTAGTGCCCTCATCAAAGAATACACAGAATAGAACTGAATTACATTTACTAATTTTAATACAGTGAAGATTATTTTTGCATTCATCCATGCATTCATTTAACGAACAATTTTTCAAATATTATGAATCAGATATTGACTGGACTGGGTCAAAAAGGATAATTACATAATCATTTAATTTCACTGTGCTGTCATAAATGCTAAAGCAATATATACCAAGTGTCATAGAAGTTCAAAGAAAGGGTTTAATTATTTCCTCTAGGGATTTGGACATTGGATTTGGACATTCATCTTTGAACACAATTGAATCTACCAAAAAGGAGAAACTGTAAAATATTTCCACAGAAATATTTTAAATCAAATGTACTGGATTATTAATTTGTGGAATTAGAAACCATACCCACTTCTAGGTATCTAGAGACAATGCAAATGGAGAAGTGTTGAATAGGGCTACTTTATGATTAAGCAAAACTCAAGTAATCCATAACACTGAAAACAATTATGATTATATATCAAAGACAAATTTCTCACTTATTCCTGCCATAAAAAGCCTGTTAATGCTATCCTGAGGTATCAAGAAATATAACTTTATAAAATGTTTGATTTCAGATTGCCCACCAAATAGCAATTGTGCCTGCCTACACTCATCACATCCTTTACTTCTTCAAATAAGAAATCTGAATTATTTTGAAGTTCATGCTCAGGAACTTGTGATTTGTTTGATAGGTGCTTAAATGTTCTTTGATCTAGGAAGAACATGAAATATAGTACCTAGGGAATATTATTCCAAGAGAGATTTGAAGACTGGAATAAAAGAGGAAAGGATTGAAGCCCAGAGCACCATCAACAGGGTATTGCTATACTATAAATGCAAGTAATAAGAGCTCATCTCTTACGACAAATAGAAGCTTAATAGGAAAGGATAAAATGTCTCAAAAGTTTTGAATTTTTATTATCTGTAGAATGGTAGTCTTAGCTTAAAATTACGTAAATTTAAGAGGAAAGATGTGTTTGGCTTTTGTTGTCTTGCTTTTAAGAAGAGAAAAAATGAGTTTCAAGGTTGAATGTGAAATTATGAAGAGAAGAATATTCAAGTAATTTGATAATGAGCACTAATATTTTTATCTACTTACTATGTTCTAGGCACAAATTTAAGTGCTCCTTTGCTGTTTGCCACAAACTCATTTTCGAGATGAGGAAACTGTAGTCCAGAGAAGTAATGTGTCCAGTGTCAACTAGCTCATCAGTGTAGAACCAGGACTTGCAGACATTTTGGCTCTAAGAGACTGTGTTCTCATCCAATTTATCATCCACACAAAATTCTCTCAAGTAGTGCTTATGGAAAGCATCTGAGCTGATTTACAGACTTTGCATAGAGGAAATCAAGTTGTGAGAGAGAAGACAAAGCAGTCATTCTTAACAGTGGCCAACTGTGTAGCTTTACAATCAGATTCATGCGTGCAGTTACCATGGATCTACAATCAGTAGGTTTTCAGGAGAAACTGCAATTTCTATTTAAAAGAAGATCCACAGTGATTCTGGTTTTCAGGCAGGGTGAGAATCACAAATGTAGGAAGGGAAATGTAGAGGGCAGAAATAGAAACCTTGGGAAACATCCACACGCATTAGGAACACTGAAGTGCGTCACCAGCCCGGTTACACAATCTCTACATCTCAAGCTTATCAAAGAGAAACCAAGTTTAAGCTACATCCACAGTTACACAATTTCTAAATGTTGAGACAGGATTCAAGGCAAAGTCTGATGAAGTCTAGTCTGATTTTTCCCACTAGGCTAGTATTTCTTTGAGTTTGTGTTTTCAGAGACGAAGGGTTTTAAAGAGTTGCTGTGGGGCCACCTTGGTGGAGAGATACAAGGTAGATTAAAGGGTATAGAACAGGGACAGCTGAGAGACCTCCATCCACTCACTTCTTATATTTCAATCACAACATCTCTGCTATTATGTAGAGGGATTCCATATATTATTTATTGTAAAAGGGGGTCCAATGAGATAAAGAGTTTGAAAGCTACTGAACTAAGCCAAATAGACAAAGTCAGGGTAATAACAGTAGATAAGGGTGTTCAGAAGATATTAACACTAGAGATGTATATAAAGGTTTTTTTTACCAACTTACACAAATCAAGAAAAACTGAAAAATTCAGAAATTCAACTATAAGAATAATTGAAATGTTAAAGAGATTATTCCCAATGAAACAATGATATTGATACTTTCTCTTTCTCTATTGGGGAAATTACATTTCTCACAAAATGAACAATCTTCTCTCTGCCTCCCATTATGAGGATTCTCACTCCTTCTCCTTCATCACCCTAGCTCAAAATCTCTTCCCCCCAAAAAAGCAGAATTCCAACTCACCATATCATCAGTGCAGCTCGTACTATGATTTCCACTATTCTCTTTTATTGGGCATAATAAAACCCAGCACCATACCAGTAGCTGGTAAACAATGAGAACCCTATATCAATAGTTGTCTTACTACTTGGCTAAATTTTACACACCTGACCTAATATTATATTTTTAAGTAAAGTCCAGTTAAATGCTAGCTTTGCTGAATATGTGTGTCATAAAAAGTAAATGGAGTATTATTAGAAAAACTGGCATTTTAGAACATGAGTGGTACACAGAACTGTTAAGGTTGCTATTTTACCATCTTTTATGTTGGAGAATTTGAACATAAGCACAAAGCCATAAACAAGAGAACAAGAATGAGAATAATAAATTACGGAAATCAGAACTAATTGCGCTTTCAGGGGTTTGACAGATTATTTTTTAAAAAGGGGGGAGAATGGTTGTGCAATGCTGAGATGAATTACCCATGACCTTATGTAAACCGAAAGCTTGTATTGACCTGTTGAAATGGGAAAGCTTGTAACCATGGCAACAGAGGACAAGTAAAATAGGTTTTTTGCTGCAGTTATAAATAAGGTGGAGGAACAGTGAATGTTTCCGCCCTCAATCTGTGATAAAGACAACACAGAAAAATTTAAAAAGCAAAAAACATCATTTTTCTGTCCGTAGTTTTTCCAGTTGCAAAATGCACTTTATATTTTGGATGAAAACCTCAACAAAAGTAGACAATGACCTACAAAATGGGGAGGAAGTGAAGTTAGAGACTGGGATTGGGAGAATGAAGAAGAGCAAGAAAGATACAGAAGATTTTAGGCAATTCCACTGTTTAAAGAATTCTTTCTTAGATGCATGTTGTACATAATTGCAGTTTAGGCTGTGCATATCAGAATACCTTAACATCACTGAGTCCGGGTGAGAGAGAAAAATCCATCAAACTGTTGCAAATTGTTATGCCATACCTCTCTTCTATCTACAATAAAAAGGATATTAAGTGTAGTATGTTTTTAACTATATCCATTCTTACTGTGTTCAAAATCTGTGATAAATGAATAGTAGTATATAAGCCTTCAGAATATTAAACTATACATGCTTAATGGCCTTTCTGGTTAATTTTGCTAATTCTTTTAAATCAGAATTTTCATCAAATATCTTTCAAAAATTTGAACCTCTTTCACTCAACACTTGGTGGCACTACTACTTCATAAGGCAAGGCCTTGCAAATAATTCCCAAATCTTCTGTTTTAAGGCTTTAGAAAACACCTTGTCTGCTATTTGATGGTGTAACCCATCAGCTATAATGCCTTGAATATGTCACCCAAGGCATTAATAAGTCTCTGTTCTTACTATGGCAGTATTGCTGTGGTTAATTGAAAAAAAAATTGGACAAGCATGAGTTTTCATCATATTAGGTTCATAGGGATGAAAAAAGGAGGAAAGGCCCAATTATAGAATCGTAGTTGGGTTGATGCTCTAGAGTCTACACTGTCTAATGCAACCATCTGAGGTGATAGAAATTCCTACGGAACATTGAGGTGATGGAAGTCCGTTGTCTGACTTGTTGCCATTAGCCACATGTGGCTACTGAACACTTAAAGTTAGCTAGTGCAATAAAGAAACTGAATTTTTTTAATTAATAAAATTCTACTTAAATTGCAATAATCGTAAGTGTCCAGAAGCTCCCATGTTAGACTATAGATGGACCTTGCTATGCACGGCGCTACACTGTTGGCTCAAGAACGTTGGCTCAAGAAAGAGGGTAGGAAAGGATCCAAAGTATGATAAGAAAAGTGATGACACCAACAGCTCCCCAGTCAGTGGGGAAAACAAAACAAAATTAAGTGAAACAGTGCCTGAAATAATAAAATAAGCTCATTACCCTTTCCCTGGTAACCTAAGAAAAGGTGGGGTGTTTGTAGTCATATATAAGCTGATTAGGTTTCTCTTCTAAAAATTTCTCCTTTTCAGTGTTTTTTTTCTCTTTTCCATCTTCATAGTAGCCAAAGGAGAAGAAACACATTTAATGACAGTTGCTTTTAATTGTGCAAGCCTGTGGATGGTCCCATGCAGGTCCTGGTCACTCAGCCCATCCCAGGTGACCTGGACTCAAGGCAGAATGAGGCTTTCCAAATTAGTTCTCTTTTATACCATTGAATGCTAGGCAGTTTGAAGAGGTGAACATCATGCAGTGAGTTGCCACCATGAGGGGTGACTCAAAGATAGTTTGTCCCCAGAAACGGGGACATATTTAGAAGAATGATAACAGTGATAGACACAGTGCCATTGTACCCTGTACTGGATCACCCACAGTTCTAGCACCAATTTCTCTCTTTACTTCCTCCTGGGGCTTATTCAAATATTAAATTGGATTGTGTCTTCCTTATTAGGAGTTAAGCTTTCAGAGGAAAGGGGTTGGCTTTTTTATTTCATTTTTTGCAGCCTCTGGCCCCTAACCCTACGGTGCTTTCTTTCCTTTTGGTAAAATGAAGGGATTAGGAGAATTGAGGTGTCACAAGTGGGAATTCCTTGTTATAAAGCAAAGTGCAGATAACAGCCTCCTAATAGTGACAATGCAATTACTGTACTGACAGTTACGGATGTGGGGAAATTAATGCCAGAATCTTGTAAGAAAACCATTTTGACTTCTAAATTTAAGCAACTGTATTGCTGTGATAAAATATACTGGGGCATATCAATAGTGACTCTACAGGTAACCGGTTATTTTTAACATACTTATTCTGCAGCTCTTTTCCTTGCATTTATTTATAAAAAAATCTTTCTGAAAAGATATTATGTTTTTCACTCATCTGTTTCCTGTTGCCTTCAGCTGGTCAAAATCTGTACTTTATTCCTACGGACCGTATGTCAAGACTACTCCCCCACTTCTATCACATAAATTTTTTTCCTTTTTCTCTTCCACTTCCCTATAAATAATCATTTCTCTTTATAATCTGTTTCTGATTCAAAATAGGTACAGAATGGACTTGATGATTACTTTACATCTTCACCATTATTTCTCACATTTTCACTAATATTTTCACTGCTCATTTTCTGACTTCATCGTGTTCCTAATCATACATCTCTAAGAATTACTGAATGTTAGAACTTACATGAGTTTAGAGAACTACTTAGTTAAGCACTTCTTAACCTGGAATCAATTAACCTCTTGAAAATTAAAGAAAAGAATTTGTTTGTGTGAAAGTATTTACCAGTCAGGGCCCTTTAGACTGAAACCACACCAACTACTTGGAGAGAATTAAAGGAATTGTTAACTAAGTATAAAGAATTAAAAGAAAATGCTGAGCGTTTATCATGGCGGTAGCAGCTTTAAGAGCAGCACAAACACCAGGGCTCAGAAAACAGGGGAGCGACAGCAAAATCCTAGAGACCTAAAGGAGGGGACCCGGGTAACTGAACCTCTGACCTCGCAGGGGGTCTGAAGTGGGATCCCTGAATGGGAGCTTAGATGAGGCTGATTGTGCAAGTGTCCGCAAGATTGCTGACTGGATTTAGCCGCTGCTACAGAAATAACTGCTGCCACTGGGGTGAGGAAATGCAGCAGCTATGCTCACAGGAACTACAAGCAGGCCGGAAGCCCACGTGAGGCAGAGCGGAAGCAGACAGGAAGGAACAAGTCTCTTCTTCCTCCTGCAGCCTTGCAGCCTCCCTCTGATACCTTTTCTTGGCAAAGACCAGCAGGCATGACAGAACAGAAATACACTGGTCTGAGTTCCAGCTCCATATCCAGCAAGCAGATTGTACAGGGTGGGCCTAAAGCTGAGAGAGGATGGCTTAATAATTGTCACAGTGTGTGTGTGTGTGTATGTGTGTGTATTTTATGGGGAGAGACTCATATTTTTATTAGCTTCTCAAAGAAATATGTGACTCCCAAATACTTAAGAATCAGTGAGTAGTGAGAAAAGACACAAGGATCTCATGACAGCAAGCCTGGAGTCTTTCCACGATTTTACACTGCTTCTTCCAAACTGCACTCTCGCTTAACAAGAAGACAAATCTTAATGCAAATTTCAAAACATCATTAATTCTCAGAATGTATCAGGTATTAGGATGTGGCAACTTAAACGCAAAACAGAACAAAAACAAACCTTTCTCATAACCGAATTGATTTTTATGTCCCCAAGAAGATTTACAAATTCCCCAAAGGTCAAATCATTCTTTTAATTATAACACAGTCTACAACTTGTCTTTTGTATTCAAGCATTATTACTGTATCAAAAAACTAAAAGTATATTGGACATATGAATCATTTAACATATCTTGACCCAATTAGAATGAGTTTTAAATTAGTAATTAAATTGCGCTATCTGCTGTGTCCTATCTTACAATGCCTGAAGAAGTTCCTTTGCAATGCTTGTTGTTACACATGCACAGGTCAGAGGGTAAAAAAAAAGAAAAGCATCAAGGTTAGGAGTATTCAACCATTTGTATCACGATGACCAATATATCATATTAATGTCTTAGATGGTCTGGTAACCTTGAACTTGATACTAAAATGGTCCAATAAATTATGTGTAATCAGTTCATACCTGACATTCAAATAGGACCAATATGATATTGTGGAGTGTTCCTTTCTGCTGGTAGACATAGAGGTGCTCAAGGGGTAAGATGGAAAAGCTGCTTTATTTTGGAATGATTCCTTAATTTCAAGAATAAGGCACTGCTGAGAGTTCTGGGAAGAAGATTGTGATTAAAGAGAAAGCTGGCAAGAGTTAGAAAGTCTATTTGGGCTTAAGCAAATGTACTGCTTATAATTGCTGATCTCTAGTCCCAAGGTAGAAACTGTAAAAGGAAGAGGAAACTCAAACTGTAAGTGCTGTCACATGCACCAAAATAATTCAGGCAGGATTAAAACAAAAAACTGCAGCTTAGCTTGTACTGACCTTGGCCCAGCGCACTGGATACGGATTTTGGACCAGAAAGATTAACCTATCCACCACTGTTGAAGAAAGGATTCTAATACACCATCAAGTTTTGTTCACAAATTAGAGTGAGCTTATAGGTGGCATTGAACAGAACTGGAGGGGGAAAGGACTGACGGTCATAAATTCAGTTCTTTGGAAAAATAACAGCAAGACTGCTTGATAGATCTAAATATAAAAATAGAGCATTTCATTAGCTGAATTGAGAAATACACCACCCTAGTGATTAGAACTATAATATTGTTTAGATTTGCTGCTGTAGGTAAACTTCTCTGAGAACATTTCCCTACCTCACAGGCAGAGCAATTCCTTACGACATCTTTTCATTTATTATGTCTGAACCTTTCGTGTTCTTTATATTATAGATACAGTACATAGATTTGTTTGCCACAGCAATCTCATTTACAAGATTATAAAAAGCCCCAGGGCAGGGCATATGCCTTCATTTTGGAGCCCTCATTACCTGGCACTGAGTCTGACATCCAGCAGGCATCCATACAGTTGGGTGAATTTGTTGAATTTCAATCTGTTTCCAAAACAGATTCAATTGAATCAAACAAGTGAAAATGTCCACTTTATCTCAGTGATTTCTTATCACTCTTACATAATATCGAATTAATTAAATGCTGTATTTCAAGGTATTTGAAAAGGATACTTGAAAGAATCTGAAATGCCATCTAGCCTTTGAAATCCTGAACCTCATTTCTTCATCTGTTTGTATGTATAAATACAGATATGGATACAAAGTGAATATATATGTCCATACTTACACTTTACACTTTACACATACACATACACACACATAGATAGATAGATTTAAGTTTGTATTTAATGGGGTGATTTTTCCCTAAGCTTTAATGATTTGTTTTATTCATTTGTTTAATATAGAAGGCTTGTGCTCAAATTCATCTTTAAAGAACCATAAAAGGTCAAAAGTACTCGTTAGGTTTTAAATAATTATCATAAATTTCTAATTGCTTTTAGAGAAAAGGCATTGTCAACCAAGTATATGATGGATTGTTTTATATTTTGAACCCATCTGTAAATGCTATTGACAACAGTATTACTGTGGGTCCAATAAATGGATGAATGGCAGAACAACATATTAATGAAAATGATACTTTAAAAATAAAATGCCCAAAACACTGAGAATAAAAATAAAAATACAGGTAAATAATAGTAACAAGTTTGCATTTATTTGATTTTAATTTTTTAAGAGGAAAAACTGGAAATTTAATCTGCAAATTGATGATTGTTTCTGGAAATATTATTCCCAACAATCCACATTATGAACTATTACCTGGACAACAAATATTCACTCATTGGTTGACTATCTACCAATTCGTTGACTCTAAAAATAAAGTAGTAAGTCAGACTAGTGAGGTTCCTGAACTCACTGAACTTACATTTAAGTGGAGAAAATATAGAATAGACATTAGCTTCAAGTGAATTAAGCTTCACATAAATTAATTTCTGAAAATTGAAGGCACTATGATAGAAATAAACAGGTGCTATCTTACTGGAAAAGAGCTTATATAACTCTAGGTTCAGGGACAAGCAGAAGATTGGACCTAAAGTTAAAAGGTATGTAGGAAAGAATTTGGGAATATTTGGAAAGCCTGGGTACATCCTGAAGCTTGGAGTGAAGCATAGGAGACGGTATGAGGTGAAGAGGAAGTGAGATCAAAGAACCTGGCATTAAAATGGGCTTTCGATTTTATTCAAATGGGAAAAAAATTGAACCTTTAAGCAGAAGAATGACATGATATGATGAGTGTTTAAAATATGCTCCTAGATGTTTGTGAAGAAAAATTGTAGAAGAATTGGGGTGGATATAAGGAGACCACATAGAAGGCTATTTCAGAAATCCTGGTGAAAGATCATTTGACTTTCAATAATATTCTGGCATTGGAGATAGAAGCAATTAGTAGAAGTAAGATATATGTTGGCAACAAAACTAAGAAATGGCTAATTCAGTATGGAGTTCATAAAAAAATCAAGAATAATTCCTGAATTTTAACTTGAGTATCTGAATAAGATGGTGAATAATTTGAGGTAGATAGGTTCAGGAGTTGGTAAAACAAAATCTACATCTAATGTAAAAAGTTGGGCAGCCAAATCAGGAGCATCAAAGTTTAAGCGAAGGAACACATTTAAGATTTTTAACACACAGTAGAGTGGACAAGATGGCAGATATAAAAGAAGATGCTACCCTAAACCCAGCCCTAATAATCCTGACGTTTAGAAGCCAAGTAGTGCAAGATGTTCCATTATAGGAATTTGAGAAGGAAGAGGATCATTGAGTTAGTAGTTAAAACAAGGACCTATAGAATCCTGAGTAGGAGAGCATTTTTAAAATAATGAAGGCTGAAATGAGGGTGAGAGATGGCTTCATGTGAGGAATTAGGACAACCAAGATCAAATGCCCTTTATAAGAACAGTTACAGTAGGTCAATGGGAAGAGGGGCTAGACTTTGTGGGTTGAAGGGTGGATGGGAAATGAGAAAGTGGGTAGAGTGGGTATCGACAATTGAGAATGTTGTTGATGTACATCAAGTGAAATTGTGCAAGAATTGAAGAAGAGTGTGGGATGGCTAAGGCTTATAGCCCACATTCACCTTCAAGCTATATTTTTCAACATTTTCTCACACTATTCTCTACAGGGCACCAGAGACTCAGACATTTTTCTGTTTCTGTGCCTCCTTTCTTCTGGTTTCACTTCTGGTTCAGTATCTTAAAATACTCTCCCACCTCCTAGTTGCCTGCCCTATGCTAAAACTCAACTCTCACCTCCCGTTCACCCTGAGTCCCTCCCCTTGAGTACAATCGGCAGTGACTCTCTTACAAGCACTGACCACATACTGCCTGACCCTTACTAGAGGCTAAAGAGCAAGAGTGAATGAGGGTCATGATTTCAGGAATTTCTAAACCCCATACAGCCAAAACCTGAGAGAGAGACAGACAGAGAAATCCTTTACTTGGGAAAACATAACTTGTTTTCCTACCCAGATGAGGTAGAAAACATAAAGAGAGACACTTCCTAGATATATTTATGACATGGGAAACAGAAAGTATGAGAAGTCATTTACAAAAGAAAAAATAAAATTAGAAGACTAGAGAGTCCACAAACTACTAGAGACCAGTTTGGAGCACATAGATTATTTCTACTTGTAATCTCTGACAAACCCATTTATCCATCTCCGACCCAGAATATCAGCAAGCCCTCCTCTCTCAGAATATTCAAGCCAAGGTGGGTCTGTCATGGAAGACGGGAGAAGTCTTTCCTTTTCCTGGCCATGTTTTGGCCTTCACCAACAGGTCTTACAGTAACTCATTTAATATGTTTATCTTTTCCTTTAAATAACATAAACATATTGTGAATGAAAAAAATACTATGATCCACCTGTATAAGCTTTTTCTTTTTGCTTGTGTGTTTTTATTTCTGCAGGGTTCTGTAAACTGAGTGGTGTGATCCATCAACAAATTTAAAAGTTATAAATTTTATCACTATATAGAAGGCACACTTACTGGTAGGAATAATTTCCACTGTAGTAATGGGTAATTTTATACTAGACATAATCAAAAGGCATACCATTAGACTGCCATTAGTTCCTTGGAACTCCTTGAGAAGCAACTTATTAAGCATCTTTTATTTTTTAATCTGCTAACTCAGGCATTACATATGCATAGACTGATGGATGGATTGAAATGCTCCCTGAAGTAGGTTGGATCTCCTGAGAAATACATAAAAATGTGAACTATCCTAATATCTTCCTCATTTGTGTTCATCATCTTTTTGGGTAGGTAAATTTATCTAGTTGAATTAAGAATGGATAATTAAGAGCTGTGGTTATAGTTAATATAGCAATTGAATTCACTAAAAATTAAGATGTAGAAAAGCATCTCCCAAATTGTAATTTCTGGAGATGTGAGGCGGTTTACAGAAAAAAAAGCTACAAATACAGTGCATGTGTTAATAGACTTGCAGTGTACATTAGCAAAGCACATGGTCTGAGAAGAAACCCAAGTGAGAAGCATTGAGTTAGAAAAATCTCTTCCACTGATTTTTAGACATGGTCTACTTGTTCATTCTAATTTTAGTGTCTTTGCCCAAGTTGTTCTTTGCATCTGGCCCCTCCTCTCAGCTTCTCTGAGTTTTTCAGGTTCAGTTAGACTACTGGTGGCTTATCACAGTAATTCCCCTGCCAGAGGAGATGACTTCGTAGGGCAGGTGCCCTCCCTATAGCATTCCATGACAGCAACCATCATGTAGCTCATCCTCTTCTATCTTGCTGCTAGGTCATTTGACCATAAGACCTGCATTTTTGTCATGATATTGGAAGAAAAAGCCTTGAAAATTGCCTAGCAACTTACAACCGCACATCCCTACTTCTCATTTTCTTTGGACAGAATTAGTCATTAGTCCTGCCTAACTTCAGTGAGGCTGGAAGTATGCTTTTTCTTATGGCCAAGAAGGAAGAAGGAAGGGACAACCAAATATTGGTGAGAACCAGAAATGTCTACTTCATTCTATAAATTTCACCTGTATTCCATGATTAAGTCACTCCATGTGCAACTTGTAGAGCCACTATTCCAGAATCATCCTTGCCACAGTGAAATGTGTTTTCAAACACAGTTATAGAACTGATTGTATCCATTCTCTTCTAATTAAAGATCAAATCATCAGGCCTCAAACCCTTATTACTTGCAATTACTACCCTAAATACAACCTATCAATTCATCCATCATTATTCTTAATGTCACCCTATTGCAGTAGTGTGTATTCCCAGATCAAAGCCAGGCTTACACTCTTTTTGGCCAGATGGATTTGCAGTTCAGAAGCTGGAGTCAAATGGCCTGAGCCTGATTTTGAAAACAGAGATAACGATAGCTTCTATCTTACTGAGTGATTATGATAATGAAATAAGAAAACATATGTCAATACTAATGACTGTTATTACAGGTCCTTTGACTCTTTCTTAAGATATTTCCTCCACCTTTGTTAACTGAGAGCTGGCTTTCACTTCATGAAGCTGGGTTTTCTGTTTAACTTGTTTTATGCCACAAGGACAGAAAATATGGAAAAGGTTATCCTTACTCTCAGTTTTCATCTCTAAATAATTTCTTCCTCTCCCTCCTCCCCTAAGGAAAAAAAAGCCTGCCTATTTGAGGCATATACTTTGAAGCATACTGTTCCTCTTCCTCAGGTATAAAGCAGGTATATCCTGACATATGCTAACACCCTTTCCTCTCCATCTCCTTATATTAAAAACTCTAAGTCCTGACTCCTATCGCTTCTTGATGAGCCCCAAATTCATGTGGGTGTCTTTTTATTATGTACTTCTTCTCCACCCTGTACCTCTAGGTGTCAAATAACTTTTACTTCTATTCAGTTCCCAGTTCTTCTCCCATACTTATGACTTACATACTTTTATCACCAAAAATATCTTACTTAGAAATATCCGATTTACCTACTGTCACCCCTTTTTAAAAAAAAAAATCATTCTTATGTCTTAACAAAGCTTTCACTTCATTAAGATACCCAATCCATTCATCCTATCAATTTCTTACCATCAATAGCCTCATCCTATTTTCATGTATCTCCTTGTTCAGGTTATATTTCAGTTATTACAATTGCTCCCCTGAAGAACCCTTAATTCCATTACCTCCTCTCTCCTTTTACTCCAGCTAAAAAAATAAAATCAACCCCAGATGAGACCAAATATCATCCTTTTCCTTTACTGAATGGAAGCATCTAATTATTTTCTAAAGAAAAATCATACAATTAGCTGAGCTGTTGCACCTTAAATGCTTGATCAAAAACATCAAAAGGTTTCAACATTTATTGGAAATGCTTTGTAGTTTATTTTGTATTTTCTTTTATTCTCTTCCAAAAGTCTGCATTTACCACCCCAGCCCTCCAAACACACACACATTCAGTTAACAACCTTATTTATTCCCAGACCCTCTGTTACAACAATATATACCTTTTCTTAAGCCTGGTCAATAATTTCCTTAGGACTCTGAATCCCCTATTTGATAACTTTCTCAAGGATTTCAGTCTTATGGTTTTCTCTTTTCAGACTTACATTGTTCATCTCTTTCTTCTCTGATTATTCACTTTAGAGTCAAATATGCTCTACCATATTCTATTCTAATAATACTCTCTCGTGCACCATATCTTGCCTCCAGCATCTTTTGCATCCTAAAACTGGTCTGAACAATGGAGTTGTCTCTTCACAAAATCTCCAATATCTCATCTCCAACTCACTCTTAAATATGACTCCGACACAAACTCTTACAGTAAAAGTCCAAGATATGATATCAAGACCTCTAGGCATCTCCTTGATCTGTGTGTGTTCCATATTCAGTGGAATATTTTTGTCCTAACTTCCATTTACTGCTCAGTAACTTGACACCACTGACCACTACTTGGATTTGTCTGTCTTGACTGTCACGATGCACATTTTTCTTGTTTTCCTTTTCTCATACTGTCCCTTTTTCAGAGTTCTTTACTTACCCCTCATTCTTGGTTCAGCATCTATATTTAGAGTTCCACAGTGGTTGTTTTTACGCCTCCTTATCATTTTTCTCACATGCCTTTCTCCATGACCTTACTCACATGGCATCAGCTCTCATTTATATCTTTATGACTCTTAAATTTAATATACCCAATCTAGATATTTCTGTGAAATTCTGACTTATATTCCCAATAATGCTTTTGTCATCTCTACCAAAATGTCTTACAGATGCTTCAACATTATTATATCCAAAACTCAGCCCTTGATTTCTCCCTTAAATCCTAATAGTGTCGTACTTTTCCTCACCTGGGTTATATGGCACATCTCTCTAGGGAGTCATTCAACCAGAAGCCTTAGACTTGTCTTGTTCCTCCATTTCCCTCACTTCAACATCTCATCAACAAGCCCTATTAATTCCTTCTGGGGAATGTCTCTGTAATCTCTCCACTATTCATTGTTTCAGCATCACCTTCTCAACTCAAAAATCTCATCTTTTGAATTGTCTGGGAAAAAGATGATGGTATAAGAAGGCAAGGCAAAAACCTCCTCCAGAAATCATATAGAAAAAGAAAAAAACAGCAAATACAACTAAACCTGAAAATGACCTGAAGACTACAGAACTGATTACCTACATCTGGGGAAGAAGAGAAGACAGTACAGAAAAAGATAAAGTGGCAAAGTCATGATCTGATGGGACCCACGCTATCCCCCAACCTCAACCTACAGGCAGGAGGAAGAGGAATGGAGTGGGGAGGGATTACAAGCCCAGCACCACTGAACACCTGGCCCTGGAGATCTGCTCCAGGAACATGAACCAACATTACATGGTGGCCTGGTGATTAGCGGGGCTGCAAAACAGAGGCAAGCAGAACACTCAGGCAGGTTGAGATTCCAGCCACTAGTGGGGAACAGACCCACTCAACTGGGTCCCCTGAGAAAAAAGCAAAGCAGGCCATTTGAAAGACTTCCCAGCAGTGAGAGGGGCACCAGAGGGACAAGGATTACACAGAGCTCTGTGGACAATATTTCCCCAGCCCACCCTCAGCCTGACAGGTTAGGAACTCTCAGGAGCTTCAGATGCTCCATTTCCTTTGCTGGCAACACAGCCCTGAGGCTCCTTTAATCAGAGGGAGAACCTCCCAGCTTTCTTAGCCCTATTTCAGGCCAGCCAGGTAACTGCATGTGGAAGCCTGCCCCAGGAGCTCTTTCAGCTCAGCAGGCACTGGTCCTGCCCACCAACAGCCCTCTCCATTGCAGCAGGCCAGACAAACAGGGACTCTGCCCATGGCAGCTCCAGCAACCCAATACCAAGCCTCTCCCCTCACCCAGGTGCATGTGACCCACTTGACCCAGCAGAGGAGGCAGGCATTGCAGCAGGGAAGGCAGAGGGAGCTTCTCGGCCCTATTTTGGCCTGGCCACATAAGTACTGGGGGAGCCAATCCCGGGAGCTTCTTCCTCCCAGCAGGCAGCTGTCCTGCTCACCTGTGGCCCCCACAATTGCTACCAGCTGGGCTATTCCCACAGCAACTCCAGCAACATAGCTCCAAGTATTCCCCCTCCTCCGTGATCAGATGACTGCCCACACAGCCTACCTAAAATCAGACTACAAGGTAGACAGGTGCCCTGCTGACCACATGCCAACAGACTGTTAGATAGTAAAGATGCTATCCTTGAACATTTGGTAACCACAAATCTAAAGCCTACAATGGTAATAAGTACATATCTATCAATAATCATCTTAAATATAAATGGACTGAGGAGTTCCAGGAAGACGGTGGCGTGAGCAGGGCGGCAGAAATCTCCTCCCAAAACCATATATATCTATGAAAATACAGCAAATACAACTATTCCTAAAAAAGAGACCAGAGTATACAGGACAGCACACAGCCTGCATCTGCACCTGAGAGGACTCGGCACCCTGCGAGGCGGGTAGTATACGGAGCCGAGACCTGGCGGGACCCGAGCACTCCCCGACCCTAGCACACTGGTGGGAGGACAGGATTCAGAGCCAGGAAAGAGTGGAAGAACAGGCCTGTGAAATAACCAGCCCTGGTGATCTGCGCCAGGAGCGATGACACACATTACGCAGTGTATCGGATATTGGAGAGGCAGAAGGTGCAGGTTTTGAGCTGGGAACGCACCCGGGTCCTTGCAACAGGCTCCCCGGGACAAAAGAAAAGTGCATGCTTTTTTTTTTTTTGGCAGTCGTAAAGAGGCAAGGGCCCAGGATTGTCCCACCACACTTGGCCCAGCAGGCTGGGAGTACTGAGGAATTTCAGACCACTTGTCTGGCAACTGGGAAAAAGTAGATGCACTGAAACTTCACATACAGAAGAACAGCCTCCCATCCGTTCCCACACCGGCCAGAGCTACAAAGGGCCCGGCGGAGCCACGGCTGCGGAATAATGGAGCAGCAGCGCCACCTACAGCATCCTTACAGAATCTACTCCCTGTGGGCGTTTCTTTTTTTTTTTTTGGTTCTTTTTTCCCTTTCTTTTTTCTTTCTTTTTTTTCTCTTTTCTTAATCTTCCTTCTTTTTTTTTTAAGTCTTAAAGAGCCCAGCTGACATACATGGCACCTACCAGTGACAATTTCCATCGCCATGAAAAGACAGAGGAATATGGTACAGACCAAGCTCATCCAGACCCAGACAACACCAGAGAGAGAGACTGAAGGGATGGAAATGCAGCATCTTCCTGAAAAAGAATTCAGAAAAAAAGTCATAACCATGCTGATGGATCTACACAGAAATATGCAAGAGCTGAGGGAGGAAGTGACGGAAGTCAACAAAGACAATGCAGAAATGAGACAAGCCATTGATGGGCATAGCAGCAGACTGGACAAGATGCAAGACGCTGTTAATGGAATAGAAATCAGAGAACAGGAATACAGAGCAACTGAGGCAGAGAGAGATAAAAGGATCTCTAGGAATGAACGAATATTAAGAGAACTGTGTCAATCTAAATGGAGCTATATTTGTATTATAGGAGTACCAGCGGAAGAAGAGAGAGAAAAAGGTATAGAAAGTGTCTTTGAAGAAATAATTGCTGAAAACGTCCCCAAACTGGGGAAGGAAATAGTCTCACAGTCCACGGAAGCCCACAGATCTCCCAACACAAGGGACCCAAGGAAGACAACACCAAGACACATAATAATTAAAATGGCAAAGATCAAAGATAAGGACAGAGTATTAAAGGCAGCTGGAGAGAGAAAAAAGATCACCTACAAAGGAAAACCCATCAGACTATAATCAGACTTCTCAACAGAAACCTTACAGGCCAGAAGAGAATGGCATGATATATTTAACAAAATGAAACAGAAGGGCCTCGAACCAAGAATATTGTATCCAGCATGATTATCATTTAAATATGACGGAGGGATTAAACAATTTCCAGACAAGCGAAAGCTGAAAATTTGCCTCCCATAAACCACCTCTACAGGATATCTTAAAGGAACTGCTCTAGAGGCAAGCACTCCTAAGGCTAAAAAGATGTCACCAGAGAAAATAAAATCATACCAAAGAAAGCAGACCATCCAAATACTAACAAAAGGCAAAGAATAAAACACCTAGTATATAAAGAATGGAGGAGGAAGAATAAGAAGGGAGAGAAATATAAGAAACATCAGACTGTTTTTACAATAACGTAACATGAAAGTTAAGTTAGATTGTCAGATAGTAAAGAAGCAACCCTTGAACCTTTGGTAACCATGAATCTAAAGCCAGCAATGGCAATAAGTACATATTTATCGATAATCACCCTAAATGTAAATGGACTGAATGCACCAATCAAAAGACACAGAGTAACAGAATGGATAAAAAAGCAAGACCCATCTATATGCTGCCTACAAGAAACTCACCTCAAACCCAAAGATATACACAGACCAAAAGAAAGGGATGGAAAAAGATATTTCATGCAAAAAACAAGGAGAAAAAAGCAGGTGTTGCAGTACTTCTATCAGACAAAATAGACTTCAAAATGAAGAAAGTAGCAACAGATAAAGAAGAACATTACATAATGATAAAGGGCTCAGTCCAACAAGAGGATATAACCATTTTAAATATATATGCACCCAATACAGGAGCACTGACATATGTGAAACAAATACTAACAGAATTAAAGGAGGAAATAGACAGCAATGCATTCATTTTAGGAGACTTCAACACACCACTCACTCCAAAGGACAGATCAACCAGACAGAGAATAAGTAAAGACACAGAGGCACTGAACAACACACTAGAACAGATGGACCTAACAGACATCTACAGAACTCTACACCCAAAAGCAACAGGATACACCTTCTTCTCAAGTGCACATGGAACATTTTCCAGAATAGACCACATACTAGGCCACAAAAAGAACCTCAGTAATTTCAAAAATATTGAAATCCACCAACCAACTTCTCAGATCACCAAGGTATAAAACTAGAAATAAATTTTAGAAAGAAATCAAAAAGGCTCACAAATACATGGAGACTTAACAACATTCTCCTAATTAATCAATGGGTTAATGACCAAATCAAAACAGAAATCAAAGAATATATGGAGACTAATGACAACAACAACACAAAGCCACAACTTCTGTGGGACGCAGCAAAGGCAGTTCTAAGAGGAAAGTATATTGCAATCCAGGCCTATTTAAAGAAGGAAGAACATTCCCAAATGAATAGTCTAAAGACACAATTACTGAAATTGGAAAAAGAAGAACAAATGAGGCCCAAAGTCACCAGAAGGAGGGACATAATAAAGATTAGAGAAGAAATAAATAAAATTGAGAAGAATAAAACAATAGAAAAAATCAATGAAACCAAGAGCTGGTTCTTTGAAAAAATAAACAAAATAGATAAAGCCCTAGCCAGACTCATTAAGAGAAAAAGAGAATCTACACACATAAACAGAATCAGAAATGAGAAAGGAAAAATCATGACAGCCCCCACAGAAATATAAAGAATTATAAGAGAATATTATGAGAATCTATATGCTAACAAGCTGGAAAACCTAGAAGAAATGAACAACTTCTTCGAAAAATACAACCTTCCAAAACTGACCAAACAGGACACAGAAAAACTAAACAGACCAATCACCAGCTACAAAATTGAAGTGGTAATTAAAAAACTACCCAAGAACAAAACCCCCGGACCGAATGGATTCACCTCTGAATTCTACCAGAGATATAGAGAAGAAATAACACCCATTCTCCTTAAAGTTTTAAAAAAATAGAAGAGGACGGAATACGTCCAAACTCATTCTCTGAAGCCAGCATCACTCTAATACCATAACCGGGCAAAGACCTCAACAAAAAAGAAAATTATAGACCAATATCCCTGATGAATGTAGATGCAAAAATACTCAACAAAACATAATATTCACAAACGGAATTCAAAAATACATCAAGAGAATCATACACCATGATCAAGTGGGATTCATCCCAGGGATGCAAGGATGGTACAACATTCGAAAATCCAACAACATAATCCACCACATTAACAAAAAGAAGAACAAAAACCATATGATCATCTCCATAGATGCTGAAAAAGCATTTGACAAAATTCAACATCCATTCATGATTAAAACTCTCAACGAAATGGGTATAGACGGCAAGTACCTCAACATCATAAAGGCCATATATGACAAACCCACAGCTAACATCATACTTAAAGGCAAGAAGCTGAAAGCTTTTCATTTAAGATCGGGAACAAGACAGGGATGCCCACTCTCTCCACTGTTATTCAACATAGTACTGGAGGTCCTAGGCACGGCAATCAGACAAAACAAAGACATACAAGGCATCCAGATTGGTAAAGAAGTCAAATTGTCACTATTTGCAGATGACCTGATATTGTACATAAAAAACCCTAAAGACCACTCCAAAACTACTAGAACTAATATCTGAATTCAGCAAAGTTGCAGGATACAAAATTAACACACAGAAATTTGTTGCTTTCCTATACACTAACAATGAACTAACAGAAAGAGAAATCAGAAAAACAATTCCATTCACAATTGCATCAAAAAGAATAAAATACTAGGAATAAACCTAATGAAGGAAGTGAAAGACCTATACTCTGAAAACTACAAGACACTCCTAAGTGAAATTAAAGAAGACACTAACAAATGGAAATATATCCCATGTTCTTGGCTAGGAAGAATAAATATTGTCAAAATGGCTATACTATACTATGTAAAGCAATCTATAGATTCAATGCAATCCCTATCAAAATACCAACATCTTTCTTCAATGAACTCTAACAAAGAATTCTAAAATTCATATGGAACCACAAAATACCCTGATTAGCCAAAGCAATTCTGAGAAGGAGGAATAAAACAGGGGGAATTATGCTCCCTGACTTCAAGCTCTACTACAAAGCCACAGTAATCAAGACAATATGGTATTAGCACAGAAACAGACCCACAGACCAGTGGAACAGAATAGAAAATCTAAACATTAACTCAAACATATACAGTCAATTAATATTTGATAAAGGAGCCTTGGATATACAATGGGGAGATGACAGCCTCTTCAGCAGCTGGTGTTGGAAAAACTGGACAGCTACATGTAAGAGAATAAAACTGGACTACTGTCTAACCCCATACACAAAAGTCAGCTCAAAATGGATCAAAGACCTGAATGTAAGTCATGAAACCATAAAACTCTAAGAAAAAAACAGGCAAAAATTTCTTGGACATAAACATGAGCGACTTCTTTATGAACATATCTCCCTGAGCAAGGGAAACAAAAGCAAAAAATGAACAAGTGGGACTATATCAAGCTGAAAAGCTTCTATACAGCAAAAGACAACAACAGTAGAACAAAAAGACATCCTACAGTATGGGAGAATATATTCATAAATGACGTATCTGATAAAGGGTTGACATCCAAAATATATAGAGAACTCACGCACCTCAACAAACATAAAGTAAATAATCCAATTAAGAAATGGGCAGAGGACATGAATAGACACTTCTCCAAAGAAGAAACTCAGATGGCCAACAGGCACATGAAAAGATGCTCCATATCACTATTCATCAGAGAAATGCAGATTAAAACCGCAATGAGATATCACCTCACACCAGTGAGGACGGCCAACATCCAAAACACAAACAACAACAAATGTTGGCAAGGATGTGGAGAAAAGGGAACCCTCCTACACTGCTGGTGGGACTGCAAATTAGTTCAACCATTGTGGAAAGCAGTATGGAGGTTCCTCAAAAAACTCAAAATAGAAATACCATTTGACCCAGGAATCCCACTCTAGGAATTTACCCTAAGAATGCAGCAGCACAGTTTGAAAAAGACTTATGCACCCCTATGTTTATCGCAGCACTATTTACAATAGCTAAGAATTGGAAGCAACCTAAGTGTTTATCAGTAGATGAATGGATAAAGAAGATGTGGTGCATATACACAATGGAATATTATTCAGCCATAAGAAGAAAACAAATCCTACCATTTGCAACAACATGGATGGAGCTAGAAAGTATTATGCTCAGTGAAATAAGCTAAGCCGAAAAAGACAAGTACCAAAAGATTTCACTCATATGTGGAGTATAAGAACAAAGAAAAAACTGAAGGAACAAAACAGCAGCAGACTCACAGAACCCAAGAACAGACTAATAGTTACCAAAGGGAAGGGACTAGAGAGGATGGGTGGGAAGGGAGGGTCAAGGGGAAAAAAGGGGCATTATGATTAGCAGATATAGTGGGGGGGGGGCATGGGGAGGGCTGTGCAACTCAGAGAAGACAAGTAGTGACTCTACAGCATCTCACTATGCTGATGGACAGTGACTGTAATGGGGTTGGTGGGGAGGACCTGTTGAAGGGGGTAGTTTAATAACCATAATATTGCACATGTAATTGTAGATTAATGATACCAAAATAAACTATAAAAAATATATATAAATGGACTGAATGCACCAATCAAAAGATGTAGAGTGGCAGAATGGGTTAAAAAACAAGACCCATCTATATGCTGCCTACAAAAGACTCATTTAAAACCCAAAGGCATACACAGACTAAAAGTGAAGGGACGGAAAAGATATTTCATGCAAATAATAGGGAGAAAAAAGCAGGAGTAGTAGTACATATATGTCAGACAAAATAGATTTCAAAACAAAGAGCGTAACAAGAAACATAAGGACATTACATAATGATAAAGGGGTCAATCCACAGTAAAATGAACCCACAGTAAAGGTAGTAGACCAAAGCAATCCTGAGAAGGAAGAATAAAGGGATTACACTCCCTGACTTCAAGCTCCCTGACTTCAAGTTCTACTACAAACCCACAGTAATCAAAACAATTTTGTACTGACACAGACCACACCCACAGATCAATGGAAAAGAATAGAAACTCCAGATATAAACCCACACATATATGGTCAATTAATATACAGTAAAGGAGCCATGAATATACAATGGGAAAAGATGGCCTGTTCCACAACTGGTGTTGGCAAAACTGGACAACTACATGTAAGAGAATGAAACTGGATTATTGTCTAACTCCATACAAAAGTAAACTGGAAATGGATCAAAGACCTGAATGTAAGACATGAAACCATAAAACTCTTAGAAGAAAACATGGGCAAAAATCTCTTGAATATAAATGTGAGCAACTTTTTCCTGAATATATCTCCCAGGAAAGGGAAAGAAAATAAAAAATGAGTAAGTGGGACTGCATCAAACTAAAAACTTCTATACAGCAAAGGACACCATTAGCAAAAGAAAAAGGCAGCCTACAGTATGGGAGAATATATTAGTAAATGACTTATCCAATAAGGGGTTAACATCCAAAATACATAAAAAACTCATACACCTCAACACTCAAAAAACAAATAACCCTGTAAAAATGGGCAGAAGACCTGAACAAACGCCCCTCCAAAGAAGAAATATGGATGGCCAACAGGCACATGAAAAGATGCTCCACATCACCAATCATCAGGGAAATGCAAATTAAAATCACAATGAGATATCACTTCACATCAATTAGGATAGCCACTATCCACAAGATAAGAAACAACAAATTCTGGTGAGGATGCAGAGAAAAGGAAACCCTCCTACACTGTTGGTGGGAATGTAAATTGGTTCAACTACTGTGAAAAGCAATATGGAGGTCCTCAAAAAACTAAAAATAGAAATACCATTTGACCCAGTAATTCTTCTACTAAGAATTTACCCAAAGAAAACAAAATCCCTAATATGAAAAGATATATGCACCCCTATGTTTATTCCTGCACTGTTTACAGTAGCCAGGATATGGAAGCAACCAATATGTCCATCAATATATGAATGGATAGAAAAGATGTGGTACATATATACAACAGAATATTATACAGCCATAAAAATAAAAGAAATACTTGCATTTGCAACAAGGTGGATGGATCTAGAGGGTATTATGCTTAGTGAAATAAGTTGGTGGAGAAAGACAAATACAAAGTCATTTCACTCATTTGTGAAGTATAAAAACAAAGCAAAACAGAAGGAACTAAAAACCAGTAGACTCATATACACCAAGAAGGGACTAGTGGTTACCAAAGGGGAGAGGTTAGTGAGGGAGAGTGGGAAGGGACAAGGGAATTAAGGAACACTATAATTCACAATCACAATATAGGTAGGTCCCTGGAATAGTAGTACAGCATGGAGAATATAATTAATGGCTCTATAACATATTACTACCCTGATAAACAGTGAGCACAATGGAGGGGTTGAGGACTTGATAATATGGGTAAATGTTGCATATGTGAAACCATCATACGATTGTATATCAATGATACTGTAATAATAAGAAAAAAAATCTCAGCTCTCCTCAGCCCTGACATCTCTTTATTAGTGTGCGTGGTTCCACTCTCACTCCCTTCTAAGCCATTTCCTCCCAATATCAACGTGATATTTTGAACATATATAAGTATTCTAATATTTAAGAGCCTCCTTTAACTTATTAGCCCTCTAGGATAAACTGAAAACAGTTTTATTAGACCCTGCTTAAAATGGATCCAGCTTAAATATCTGCCTATCTGGTAATATCCAGCCTGCTCATTTCACTGGCTTTTTAGGAGCTTCATATCAATGATCAGTTCTTTCCTAACTCAGAACCTCTGCTTAAATCTCCTAGTCCTCTCTCTCCCCTTAGGTCTCAGTTTAGATGTCACCTCTTTAGAGGAAACAAGGCAAATGATGTAGCAAGTGTAGCTGGACATGCCGTTGGGATGGTCAGTTCCATGATCTGAACAGGGAACAGATTACTCAGCTCAGGTGCTTTTGTTTTGGGCATGTTCACCAACTGTGCGCCTTAAGACTTAACTATGCTTCCTGGTTGAATTGGCAGAATTCAGGGTTAAGGCAGTTCTAGGTGAAATTATGTAAAATTAATCTGGGTCATCTAGGTGACTGCTTTGTAACTCAAAGAAGAGAATTTTCAGACCTCTAGAAACATATTTCAGCAAATGCCTGTATCTTAAACTGTTTTTTATTTAGTATGTCAGTGAAAGAACATGTAGTTAATAGCCTTCAGCCAGATCATGGCTGATAAGATCTGCGTCAACATTTGCATCTTACAGAATCAAGGAAAATGAACCTTCTTTTACACACATTAACCCAAAAGCCATTATTTGGGAAATAAATAATATGCTACATCCTTTCATAGGATTTCAAGTCTGCAGAGGTGTTTGCAAGGTGAGAGAATATTCTTGTCAGTAAAAAGCATATAATTTCACCAGCTTAAAAAAAGAGAGAGAAAGAATGAGAAACCCAGAGTCAAGAAGGTTGTTTATCTGAATGAGGGTTTTCCCATCTTTTAATTTCTGATGACTAATCTTAGAAGGTAGTAGAAGATAAGTGAACAATGAGTGCTAGAGAAGGAAAGCAGTGCTTATGATTTAAGCATTTAATTCACAGTGGTAGAGGAAGAGAATAGGACAAAGTGATTCAGAAATTTTGACAGAGCTACTCCAGACATGCCAATAGCAGTGCATGGCATGAAAAGGGACAGCAGTGGGAGGAGAAACTGATGATGTAATAGAAACACCAGACAAGCTGTCATTCCAATCTTCCTAGAAGAGACACAGTCAATTTGGTTATAATATTTTAGAGAAACTGTCCAGGAACACAGAATAATGTGAAACCTGACAGGGTTTGACTACTCATACCTGGATTGCATAGAAATGTTAAGAGGTTGGATAAGTAAATCAATGTAATTATTAAAATGATTGGTAAGGTGCCCAAGAAGTTGAACATAAACTTGCCATTATCAGTTTCTGCCACTAACCTCTGTTGATGCATTGGCTAAGCTCCCATAGCAGGCTGTATTTTTACAATCTCATAAATGTGATGTGGATTGATTTCTGATGTGATAGTCCTACATATAGAATTTCATTAAACACACATACTTCAGATAATAAATATAGTGTGACAAAGGGGGCTGGGGGAGTTAAGGGAACAGCTGGAGGAAAAAGAGAAGTGGCAACAGAATAAAAATGGATTAGGCAGGAGATCGTGTTTAAAATTTTCCTATGAAGTGAGGCCACCTAGATAGTGAGAAATCAGAACTGAAGACATTGCTCTTTCATAATGAACAATGATAACCGGCTGCTGTTTACAACCTATTTGATTCTATTAAAATCAGTCAATATTTCATCACCTCTGACATTTATTTTAGCCTTAGCTTGTGGCAGCATGGCACATGAAGGCACACCATGTCTTGTTTTGTGTATTCTGACTTGATAGCATTGAACATTTGAGCGTTAGATGTTATTTGGATGATAGTTATAGAATTCTGCAATTAATTGAAATGAATTTGGAAAGGGGAACTGCCTCACTACCACAGCTTCCTAAAATGGTATCTATAATGAAGAAAAGACTCCTCTGAACTGTAACTAATTGCACACGTATCTAGTGGGTAGCAAGATGCTAAAATGTTCAAATAGAAAACACTACCAAGACTTTCATTCTATAATAAATTGATTTTAATTTTTCATACATTTTTACTGAATATTCCATTAAAAAAGCGATTGATGCCTAAACGTGTGATCCTCCAATATAGCCACTCAGATCCAGGCTCTCTTTGGTTACCTAGGAAACCATTTCATAGACATCCACATAAATAAACTGTAGACAGTGGGAGGAAACACCATAAATATAGGAACAGGTTCACTTGAATTTTTATTTCCCTGAGAAAAACTCTCTTCCTGTAATCATACATGCACTGAAAAAAATATAGAAATGTGAGTGGAATACCTTGTACATGATCATCACACTTGGGAGAAAATTTCTGGAAGAGAATAGCAAGTGCAAAGGCCCTGAGTCATGAAGAGCACGGTGTATTTAAAAGGGTCCAGGTGGGAACTCACTTGAGGATGGCATTTTTGCGAAGCAGAAGGAAGAGAAGGAAGAGTTCCTCAGAGCATTTATCACCCTCTGTATTCCTCTTTATTCATTAGTCACTTCCTTTTACCATAATGCAGTTTCCATAAAGACGGGAACTGGTCTATCATTTTTATTTTTAATAAATATTAAATATATTTCATTTTAGAACAGTGTGAGATTAAGTTGGGAAGGAAGGAAGGTCCAGTTAGCAAAGGGCCTTGAAGATTGTTGGAATTTTGTATTGTATTCTAAGTGAGAAGTCACACAAAGATCTTAAAGCAGGGACATGATGTTATCCAATTAATATTGTCAAAACCTCCCTCTGGGTCTTTGAGTAATTGCAAATGAGGATGGAAGAAGTGGCACAATCAGTTGGAGACCGCCCAGTATAAGCTCGATTTGCTCAAATTCATGATGGAAATGTAGTTTTAAGGAATACTTGCAGGTGCAAAATTCTTTTTTAGAAGAAGTTGATTTTAAATGCATCAGAGAGGCCTGCTTTAGCCACAACTTCTAAAAGTCCCCAGCCCAACACCATTATCTACAAGGATAGAGCACAAGCTTTCCTCCATCCTCAGAGCATTTATCACCCTCTGTATTCTTCTTTATTCATTAGTCACTTTCTTTTACCATAAGGCAGGTTCCATAAAGTTGGGAACTGGTCTATCATTTTTATTTTTAATAAACTTTTAAATATATTTCATTTTAGAACAGTTTTAGATTTACAGAAAAATTGAACACAAAGTACTGAAAACCCCACATATCCTCTTGCACACACCTTGCGTTCATGCAGGGTATCTTGAATGCGTGTGGTACATTTGTTGCATGATGAGCCAATATTGAATTGTTGTTATTAACCAAAGTCCAAAGTCACTATTTGTGTTGTTCATTCTATGAGATTTGACAAATGTGCAACAGCCTGTATCCACCACTACTGCATAACATGGAATCCGTATACGACACTGTCCCACCTGTTCATTCCTCCCTTCTTCACCCCAATTCCCTGGCAACACGGCCCTCCTTGAGTGGAAAGAAAATCTTAATCTCATCTCTCTGAGGCTTCTTCCTGCAAGAATGATATTCTCAGTTACATCCTCCACATCATTTAAGTGCAATCTCGTTTTCTGCCCATTTTTGAAGCATCTTGTTGGCATTCAAAAATTTTTTTTGCCCAAAATATCCTTCTATTGAAGCTAAAATTATTTAGCTTTATCCAGTTCTACTTTTATATAGTTTTCTTTCATAAGTAACACTCCTAGTATAAGGAGACTCATCAACTCACTTATGGATGAGTTTTTTCCCATACAGAGGCGTACCTACTAGAAAGTGTTAGAGTCAAAATCTGAGATCAGGTCTCTGAACAAGAAAAAAATTATCTTTTAGGAAAGAGATGCAATGAAATACACAGAAAAGCATTTGGACATGAGCCTTAGTCTCATGAACTACCCAAATTTTGCCCCCATGTATAGCCTGTTTTGTTAATCAGGGACAGAAAATCCATTTGCAGAAATCATCTATCAAGAAGTTATATATTAGGATTATTTGCCTTCCAGGGTTCCTTTCATACAATTCCAACAAAAGGAAAATGTCATACTGCCAAAGCCTTAACTGGGCCAGGCAAACCCAAGACCAGCTGCTTCTATTTTCTTGATTCACATCTGTGTCTAATAATTATTCATGCTTGACTTTGATGTAGTCATTGGCAAGTTAACATTTCCCAAAATCCAGGATTTAGCCCAAGAATAAAGTTTCATGCTTTGTATTTTTAAGAACTTAAACCATTTTCTCCACTAAAAGCCCCTTCTCTCTCTTAACACAACTACATATGACTGAAGTGACTCCTTCTTTCTCTAACACCAATGTATATCATTTGTCCAGGTAATTCATATGCCCTCTAACCTGTATGGGTTCCATTTGTTCCCAAACTTTCATAAATACTCAGAATTTTATGCTTACAACAGTTTATCTAGTTAGATCTATCCTAATAGTTAACAATTTTTGACTGTGTTCTTTTATCCAAACTATCAACTCATCTAAACTTCATAGGATATCATCTCATTCATTTATTTATTCAGAAAACTTGTAATGAAAGCCCAGAATTTTTCAGACACTGAAAGGCACTAAAGATAAAATAAATTATATGATTCCCATGCCTAAATCCATGTTGAGGGGAAGAAGAAAATATTAAAGTTACTAATAATGACAATCACCATCAAATAAAAACAATAACTATTATTTCCTGCATCTACTGTCTCAGACATGTGGAAGAGGCTAGAATTTCAGCCATGATTTTCCAGAATCCAAAGATGGCTCTAGGCTTTATTTATCACTCAGTGAAGAGTGGCAAAGGGAAAGTTACCCATATATAGGAAACTTGGGAGGAGGTCAAGAGAGGGACATGGAGAGACTGAGACCTGTATGGAAAGGTTCTCATATATGCAAAGAATATTTTGGATTTATTTTTTCCTAAGTGATTTCTGTACATTCATTTTAATCCATCTCTACATTTATGTTTTTATTACACTGAACTTAAAATAAAATGCCATGTCATATTTAAAATAGCTGTGAACTATTAACTAAAACAAGGTCTCCAAAACGCCATTACAAATGTCTCTAGTGTGGCTACTCAGAAATAATTTTCTTTAATTAAAATGACTGAATATTATCTCAACTGCATAGAATTTTAATCTTTATTTCTTTGCTTTATGTATAAGACGTGATAAGAAAGCCTGTCAAATCATTTGCTTTCAACCCCGACGTTCCCCTGGCCTAATAAAAGAAAATTTCAGCTTTTCCATCTTCTCATTTTACTCCTATGAAATATTTCTTCATTAACGCTTAGAATTCAAACTCTAGTAGTTTTTTGCTGTGTGTTTTATTCAATGCCTTAATACCATACTTAAAGGAGTGTCTGGCACAAAGTAGGTGCTCTTCTAATGTTGGTTGAAATAAATAAGTAAATGAAGCCTGCAATAATTTATTCCAAAGCAAAAATACTAGCTGATCTAGTGTTACTGAAATACAGTTCCCTGTTCATTTTGAAAATCAGAGCATTACCTCTTTTTTTAAAAAATATATACTTAGTCTCTTTATATGTTTGCAAATAGAGTTTTGTAAATGATGCTGCATATTCAGAGGGTCACCTTGATAAAATTAAGAACTTCAATGTGGTATAGTGAAACTTTGGTGTCAGAATGTAACTCAGGGTGGGTAGGGGAGGGGAATCCCAGGGCAAAACACCTTTAAAACTGATATCAGTCAAAGGGAGAAATAAAGTGGGAGAAATACGTTTATTTCTTACAAGCAGTCCACTTCTGCTCTCCAGTGTCTCCAGGGACAGGGCTGCAGAGAAGAGGCCCCAACCCAATCTCTCAGGTCTAGATAAGCCCTCCCTGGCCCCACCCATGCATTTACCTATTGCTATGGAGATAGCTACTTCTCTCCACCCCTTGGAAACACCTATTGATGCGGAGATGTACTAAGGCCAGGTCAGAGATTCTGGAAATATTGCATTTTTACCCACACAGAATTTCTGATTTGACTATCTGTTCTACAATTTACTTAAGTGTCTCCAAGCAATACCATACTCTGGGCCTTCCTTTCTTCATCTATAAAACATACCTCGCAAAGTGATTCTAAAGAGAGAGAAATTTACACTTTCAACTAGAAGCATGTACTTTCAATATTCAACTAAACTTATCAGTATATATTTTTCCTTTGTTTTGGGGGGTTTTTTTGCTTTCCTAATATTTTTTAGATTAATCCCGCCAATTTGCACAAAAATGATTTCAACTGCAATTGTTTTGAATAAATAGATCAATTCAGTGCCAGAGGAACTGATGACTTAACAATTTTGAACTTTCAGATTGAGACTTCCATATGTAAATGTGATATCTCTACATTTATTACATCTCCGATTTAATTCATCAATGCTTTGCTATGTATGTGTCTTTTTTGTTTATATTTTAGCACATACACAGATCTTGTATATATTTCAGAAGATTTATACCTATTTCATGTATTACCGCTTTTGGTAAGTACATCATTTTATTTTATTTCAATTTCTAATTATTCTTTGCTAGCATATAGAAATATAATTGACTGAATATTAACCTCATAACTTACCATCTTGCTAAACTCACTTTTTAGCTTTAGTATCTTTTTGTATATTATTAGAATGATCTATGCAGAATATTTTGGAAAAGTCTCAGCTGTTATTTCTTCAAATATTTCTTCTTCCTCGCTCTCGTTTTTCTGGTCTTCTCATGACACAGTATTTCAGATGATTTAATTTTGTGCCAAAGTTCTTAGATGCTCTGGTCCATTGTATTTTTTTTTCCACACATTTCTTTTTGTGCTTCATTTTGTGTAACTTCAATTTGACCTATTGTCAAGTTCATTGGTAATTTCCTCTGCTGGGTCAAATCTACTATTAGCCCATCAAAGCCATCCTTCATCTTTGTTAATGTGTTTTTCTATTTGATTCTTTCTTATACTTTCCAGATGGCCGCTGAAATTACCCAGTGGGTTATGCATATTTTCTACCTCTTACACAAGAGACTTTAACACATCCATTAGAGTTATTTTAAATTTCATGTCTGCTGCCATATCTGTTCTTATTGTTTGGATTCTTGACTGTGTGCTGGAGAGCAAAGATCTTGTATTGAACAGTAGAGGGTGAAGCAAATTAATTTTGAGGACTACAAAGGACACCCTTTCCTTCTGTTTGACCTTGACTGTGGGAGGCTGAGTCAATCTAGTCAGAAGTTAAGGTGTGTTTTTTATTTCTTCTTGCTACAGTTACCGTTAAGAGCCACAGGCCTTATGTGTAGAGGTGAGACTGGTTTTTAGAGGGCCCCCCATGTCCATTCCACCCTCAGCTAAAGCTCTCCTCTTTGTGCCGTGCTGGAGAGTGGCCCTCTCCGTGTTCTTTCCTTTCTACGAGTAAACCTGGCACTGACTGTTGTTCAGCCTTATTAGCCTGGTGGTGGGTTTGGAGGAGCAAAAGATGAAGCATCCCTGTTATTCTGCCTAATCTGCAGTCATCAGCAGACTCCGTGCCCCTTGGCCCCAGGGTGAGCTCCTTCTGAGTTATCTGGCCCTGTCCCCAGCTGTAGCTCTGGGCCCAGTCTCTCTGCCTGCTCATCCTCACTGGTAGGATTTTAAATTTTTTCTATTCTATTTCTCTAGATACAAGAGATTTTCACCTGTATTCTAAAAACAACCAGTTCTGTTTTCCTTCCCAAGTGTTTTAGAACTCTATTCTAGAAGGGTCCAGGCCATGCTCCATGTCTTTCCCAAAGAAGCTGAGATTCTCTTCCCTGGGTCTTTACTGCAAGGAGGTGGAATCTTTATGGGACTCTCATTCTGTTCCTAATGCTATTAAGAAGATCCTACAAGTAGAAATTAAATCTTTTTGATTCTCTCGGTTACATGTGGTTTTGTATTCTCTTACTAGGTCTTTCTCCACTCTTTGCAGTTAATACAATTTTCAGTTGAATTCTTATCAGCATCTGGCAACATCTGCCCCTGTGATCAAATGTCCACTCCCAGTCTTTCCTTAGCTTTTGGATTAGCTGACTCTGCAACCTCCGCTCTCTGATGGGTTCAGGAAACGTTCTGAATCTGCTGATTGTCCATACTGGACTTGACGGCTGTCATTGTTGTAAGGGTAGGAGTAATGCTCTCTCCAGCTTTCTACTTCCTAACCTAAAGCTGAAAGTCCACATGAACGGGAGTTTTACAATCTTAAAACAAGTTTCACTTTAAAAAACAAACAAAGAAGGCCAAGAAACCAAGTAACCAATGTTTTTTTGATTTGACACATTCCTTCCAATGACAGGTTCATTTCTGACCTCTCCTTTACAGCCAAATATCTTAAGAGAATTGGCCAGTCTTACTGTCTCTATTTCATGTCACATGCACATACATATCAGTCCAATTCAGTATGCTCTCTGTTCAATGTTGTCACTAAAATAGTTGATATTGTCACTACTAAACCTACTACATGCAATGGACATTTTCTGTTTCCACTGTACTTGATCCTTCAGCAACATAGGACAGTCCTAAGTTTTGCTTTCTTCATAAATCTCCTTCCCTTAGCTTCATGACCCCAGTCTCCAAGTTTTCCTTCTACATTTCCACTTGCCACTTCTGACTCTCTTTTGCAGGCTAATAATCTTCCTCCAAGATATTAGACAGTAGAGTCCCTCATGTTTGGAATGAAGGTTCCCACTCAGTTCTCATTCATTCATTCTTATGGTTTCAGTCACTCTTTTTACACCAAGGATTTCCAGATTTATATATCCAATCCAGGCAGAATTCTATTTATAGCTTTCATTCTTTATTCCCCAGCTTTACTGATGTATCATTGACAAATAAAATTGTGAGCTATTTAAAACATACAGCACAGACTTCCGGGAAGATGGCGGTGTGAGCAGGGTGGCAGAAATCTCCTCCCAACACTATATTTATCTATGAAAACACAGCAAAAACATCTATTCCTAAAAGAGAGACGAGAATACACAGGAAAGCGCACAGCGTGCAGCTACACCCGAGAGGACTCGGCACCCCAAGAAGCGGGTAAGATACAGAGCCGTGACCCAGCTGGACCCGAGCACTCCCCAACCCCAGCGCACCGGCGGGAGGAGAGGATTCAAAGCCGGGAGGGAGTGGAGGTACACCCCGCGAAGTAGCCAGCCACAGGGATCTGCGCGGGGAGCGCTGACCCACATTGTGCAGTGCAGCGGAGATTGGAGAGACAGAGGGGCAGGATCTGAGCAGGGAACGCACCAGGGTGCTTGCAGCCGGCTCCTGGGAAGGAGGAAAAAAAAAAAAGCATGCACTTTCTTCAGCGGTCTTAAAGAGACAGGAGCCCAGCGGAGGAGCCGGATCACCCCAGCACACTCAGCCCAGCAGGCTGGGAGTCCTGGGGAGTTTCAGACGCCTTAGCTGGCCACTGAGGAAGCATAGCCATACTTACACTTCTCACTGAGATCAACAGCCTCCTATTCATTCCCACCCTTGCCAGAGTGATAAAGTGCCCTGCGGAGCGGCTCAGCCACAGCTGTGGAATAGAGGGGCAATAGCGCCACCTACAGCATTCCCACAGAATCTATGTCCGGTGGGCATTTTGTTTTGTTTTGTTTTGTTTTTGTTTCCTCTTTTCTTCCTTTTTTCTTTTTTTCCTTTCTTTCTTTCTTTCGTCTTTTTTTCTCTTTTTTTTTCCTCTCTTTTTAAAGCCTTAAAGAGCCCAGCTGACATAGGTGGCAACTATCAGTGACCAATTATATAGCCATGAAAAGACAGAGGACTACGATTCAGACCAAAATCAACGAGACAACCCCAGAGAGGGAGTGTGAAGGGATGGAAATGCAGTCTTCCTGAAAAAGAATTCAGAATAAAAGTCATAACCATGCTGATGGACCTACAGAGAAATGTGCAAGAGCTGAGGGAGGAAGTGAGGGAACTGAGGAAAGACAATACAGAAATCAGACAAGCGATCGACGGGCTTAACAGCAGAATGGATGAGATGCAAGAGACTGTTAATGGAATAGAAAACAGAGAACAGGAGTACAGAGCAGCTGAGGCAGAGAGAGATAAAAGGATTTCTAGGAATGAAAGAATATTAAGAGAACTGTGAGACCAATCCAAACGGAACAATATTAGCATTATAGGAGTACCAGAGGAAGAAGATAGAGAAAAAGGGATAGAAGTGTCTTTGAAGAAATAATTGCTGAAAACTTTCCCTCGCTGGGGAAGGAAGTAGTCTCGCAGTCCACCGAAGCTCATAGATCTCCCAACACAAGGGACCCAAGGAAGACAACACCAAGACACATAAAAATTAAGATGGCAAAGATCAAAGATAAAGACAGGGTATTACAGGCAGCTAGAGAGAGAAAAAAGATCACCTACAAAGGAAAACCCATCAGACTATCATCAGACTTCTCAACAGAAACCTTACAGGCCAGAAGAGAATGGCATGATATATTTAACGTTATGAAACAGAAGGGCCTTGAAACAAGAATATTGTATCCAGCACAATTATCATTTAAATATGATGGAGGGGTTAAACAATTTCCAGACAAATGAAAGTTGAGAGAGTTTGCCTCTCATAAACCACCACTACAGGATATCTTAAATGGACTGCTCTAGATGGAAGCACACCTAAGGCTAAAAAGATGTCACCAGAGAAAAAAAAAATCATAGCAAAGAAAGCAGACCATCCAAATACCAACTAAAGGCAAAGAAAAAAACACCTATTATAGAAAGAATGGAGGAGGAGGAATAAGAAGGGAGAGAGAGAAAGAAACATCAGACTGTGTTTACAATAACTTAACAAGAAAGTTAAGTTAGATTGTTAGATAGTAAAGAAGCAACCCTTGAACCCTTGGTAACCACGAATCTAAAGCCAGCAATGGCAATAAGTACATATCTATCGATAATCACCCTAAATGTAAATGGGCTGAATTCACCAATCAAAAGACACAGAGTAACAGAATGGATAAAAAAGCAAGACCCATCTATATGCTGCCTAGAAGAAACTCACCTCAAATCCAAAGATATACACAGACTAAAAGTGAAGGGATGGAAAAAGATATTTCATGCAAACAACAAAGAGAAAAAAGCAGGTGTTGCAGTACTTGTATCAGACAAAATAGACTTCAAAACGAAGAAAGTAGCAAAAGATAAAGAAGGACATTATGTAATGATAAAGGGGTCAGTTCAACAAGAAGATATAACCATTATAAATATATATGCACCCAACACAGGAGCGCCAGCATATGTGAGACAAATACTAACAGAATTAAAGGAGGAAAAAAAACAGCAATGCATTCATCTTAGGAGACTTCAACACACCACTCACTCCAGAGGACAGATCAACCAGACAGAAAATAAGTAAAGACACAGAGGCACTGAACAACGCACTAGAACAGATGGACCTAACAGACATCTACAGAACTCTACACACAAATGCAACAGGATACACATTCTCCTGAAGTGCACATGGAACATTTTCCAGAATAGACCACATACTAGGCCACAAAAAGAACCTCAGAAATTTCAAAAATATTGAAATCCTCCCAAGCAACTTCTCAGATCACCAAGGTATAAAACTAGAAATAAATTTTAGAAAGAAATCAAAAAGGCTCACAAATACATGGAGACTTAACAACACTCTCCTAATTAATCAATGGGTTAACGACCAAATGAAAACAGAAATCAAAGAATATATGCAGACTAATGACAACAACAACACAAAGCCACAACTTCTGTGGGACGCAGCAAAGGCAGTTCTAAGAGGAAAGTATATTGCAATCCAGGCCTATTCAAAGAAGGAAGAACACTCCCAAATGAATAGTCTAAAGACACAATTACTGAAATTGGAAAAAGAAGAACAAATGAGGCCCAAAGTCACCAGAAGGAGGGACATAATAAAGATTAGAGAAGAAATAAATAAAATTGAGAAGAATAAAACAATAGAAAAAATCAATAAAACCAAGAGCTGGTTCTTTGAAAAAATGAACAAAATAGATAAACCCCTAGCCAGACTCATTAAGAGAAAAAGAGAATCTACACACATAAACACAATCAGAAATGAGAAAGGAAAAATCACGACGGACCCCACAGAAATACAAAGATTCATAAGAGAATATTATGAGAATCTATATGCTAACAAGCTGGAAAACATAGAAGAAATGGATAACTTCTTAGAAAAATACAACCTTCCAAGACTGACCAAGCAAGAAACAGAAAAACTAAACAGACCAATCACCAGTGACGAAATCGAATTGGTAATCAAAAAACTACCAAGAACAAAACCCCTGGGCCTGATGGATTCACCTCTGAATTCTACCAGACATATAGAGAAGAAATAACACCGATTCTCCTTAAAGTTTTCCAAAAAATAGAAGAGGAGGTAATACTTCCAAACTCATTCTATGAAGCCAGCATCACTCTAATACCAAAACCGGGCAAAGACCTCACCAAAAAAGAAAATTACAGACCAATATCCCTGATGAACGTAGATGCAAAAATACTCAACAAAGTATTAGCAAATCGAATTCAAAAATACATCAAGAGGATCATACACCATGATCAAGTGGGATTCATCCCAGGGATGCAAGATGGTACAACATTCGAAAATCCATCAACATCATCCACCACATCAACAAAAAGAAGAACAAAAACCACATGATCATCTCCATAGATGCTGAAAAAGCATTTGACAAAATTCAACATCCATTCCTGATTAAAACTCTCAACAAAATGGGTATAGATGGCAAGTACCTCAACGTCATAAAGGCTATATATGACAAACCCACAGCTAACATCATACTTAACGGCGAGACGCTGAAAGCTTTTCATCTAAAATCAGGAACAAGACAAGGATGCCCACTCTCTCCACTGTTATTCAACATAGTACTGGAGGTCCTAGCCACAGCAATCAGACAAAACAAAGACATACAAGGCATCCAGATTGGTAAAGAAGAAGTCAAATTGTCCCTATTTGCAGATGACATGATACTGTACATAAAAAACCCTAAAGACTCCATTCCAAACTACTAGAACTAATATCTGAATTCAGCAAAGTTTCAGGATACAAAATTAACACACAGAAATCTGTTGCTTTCCTATACACTAACGATGAACTAACAGAAAGAGAAATCAGAAAAACAATTCCATTCACAATTGCATCAAAAAAGAATAAAATACCTAGGAATAAACCTAACGAAGGAAGTGAAAGACCTGTACTCTGAAAACTACAAGACACTCCTAAGAGAAATTAAAGAGGACACTAACAAATGGAAAAGCATCCCATGCTCTTGGCTAGGAAGAATCAATATTGTCAAAATGGCTATACTACCTAAGCAATCTACAGATTCAATGCAATCCCTATCAAACTACCAACAGCTTTCTTCAATGAACTGGAACAAATAATTCTAAAATTCATATGGAACCACAAAAGACCCCGAATAGCCAAATCAATCCTGAGGAGGAATAAA
>JAVSCE010000200.1:0-19139 GCA_032199065.1 Smutsia gigantea
AGGATTTGTTTTCTTCTTATGGCTGAATAATATTCCATGGTGTATATGTACCACATCTTCTTTATCCATTCATCTACTGATGGACACTTAGGTTGCTTCCATTTCTTGACTATTGTAAATAGTGCTGCGATAAACATAGGGGTGCATGTCTTTTTCAAAGGACCCCCAGATTTTAATAGTCCTAGAGACTTAACCTCAAAAGCTGAGGAAGAACTTAAATGGATAGAACAACATATTCAAAAAGCTCAATTATCAAAAATTGACTTACACAAACCTTTGCTTTTATTAATTTACTTTACTCCTCATTCTCCCACAGGATTGCTCTGTCAATGTGATGGTTGGATAGAATGGATATTTTTACAGTATCAAATTAAACCTTCATTACAACCTTACATTGACAAAGTAGCCTCCATTATCCTTAAAGGAAGACAGAGATTAAGACAGATGATCGGTTAAGATCCTCACTCTATTAGTCTTCCGTTGTCTAAACAAAATATCATGCAAGTATTTCAAGAAAACACTCATTGGCAAATTGCACTTTCAGACTTTTTAGGAAATATTGACTGTCATTACCCTAAGAATAAATTATTTTCCTTTTTTCAATATCATCAATGGATTCTCCCTCAGAAAGTTTCCATAAATCCATTAATACATGCTACTACTTGTTTTACTGATGGAACCAAATCGTTTAAAGCAGCCTATATAACTTGTTCTGGTTTATCAAAAACTTTTCATACATCTTTTACTTCTGCACAACAAAATGAGCTTTATGCTGTATTGCAAGCTCTGCAAGATTTTCCAGATCCTCTCAATATTGTTACTGACTCTGCTTATGCTGCCTTCTCTGTTCCTTTTTTAGAAACTGCAACATTAGGAACTACACACTCCCCTATTAACACTTTGTTTTCTCAATTACAAGCATGTATTTGCCAACGTTTACACCCTTTCTTTATTACTCATATATGATCGCATTCTAACTTACCAGGTCCTTTATCGTATTATAATGATAAAGTAGACAAACTTGTTTCTGTAGTTATTATTCACCAGCTCAATGCTATCATGACCTGACTCATGCTCCCTCGTTTACCTTACAAAAACGTTTTTCTCTTTCCGCTTCTGAAGTTCAAAATATCCTGAATTCTTGTTCAATTTGTTCTCAAATGAACTCTCCTCATTTGCCAGCCGGAACTGTTCCCAGGGGAACGCGTCCTAATGCCCTCTGGCAAATGGGTGTTGCTACTGTTCCTCAATTTGGACCTCTCAAACATGATCATGTTTCCACAGATACTTATTCTCCTGCTTCATGGGCCACAGCTTTACCAGGAGAGCGATCTCATCATGTTATTACTCATCTTTTGCAAGCATTTGCAGTACTAGGCATCCCAGCCACTATAAAAACTGACAATGCTCCAATTTACCTCTTCTCTACACTGAAAAAAAATTTCCAACTATATAATATTACTCATAGAACAGGTATTCCTTACAATTCTACAGGCCAAGCTTTGGTTGAACATCATCACCTTACTCTTAAGCATTATTTATTAAAACAAAAAGGGGGATTACTCCCTGATATGATAAAATTAACAGCTAATCAATGATTAATGCATGCTTTACATATTCTTAATTTTGATCTTTTAAAGGATGACGGACAATCAGCTATGGAAGTGCATTTTTCTGATGATATTTCTTTTTCTAAAAGAGCAGCAGTCCCTGTATGGTGGTCTCCAATAGGTTCTTCACAATGGTATAAAGGTCATGTCAAAGTGTGGGGCAGAGGGCTTGTTTGCATTGTTGCAGATGACCAACGCCTGATTTGGCTGCCCAGGAAAAGAATTAAACTATGATACGAAGAACTCCCAACATCATCACCTCCAGGAAATCAGCAGGTTCCACCCGCTGGAAAATGAAGCCTCACGCATAAAGATGCTTCAATTCTTACTCCTGATGGTGATGTTTATGCCTACACACACTACTCTAGCTTGGGAAATTACAGCTAGTATCAGTAATCCTCCATATTTAGGTCATGAAGTTGTTCTTCGTTGTTTATCTACTTGCTCCACTCCTGTAGGTCCTATAATATGGAAAAAGGATGGTGAAGAAATATATAAACAAACATCTGGAGGAAAATTCGGATGGCATAATGCCACTGATCAATCTAAAAAAGATAATAATCAATATGATATTTACAAAACAGTATTGACCCAAGAAGACATTGGCAAATATACCTGTGAAAAATTTCAGAAAGGGAATCCTGATACATTATTTAAAAGTAGTTACTTGTATTTAAATATATCACTTGCCCCAGAACGTGAGTACTCCTCACCTAATTTGTGGTTACAGCTCGCAAGTCAAGGCTTACAGAAATCATCCTTCTGCATAGCAGGAGATTCTTCCATTAGTGGATTACTGAAAAGGAATTTAATAGGCATAGGACTTCCTTTTTCGGTGTTTACTAATATTTCAGGCATAAATATAATTAATCCTCCTAGGATACTTATTCGTGATATTCAATTGAATTTACCTGTTAGCACTACTATAGTGTCAGATTGCTCAGGCATTAATTGCACACAAATGCCTTCTTATTGCAATTGTGTTACTCAAGTAATATGGCCTTTTGGATATCAACTTCCAAATGGCTGGGTGTTTTCATTTAATAATAAAATATATCAAGCCCTTTCTTCCCATTATCAAGGCGTTTGTGGTGTGGGACGCATTCTTCCAGCTTTAATAGATCATCCTGGATATCAGCATACAAGGTCACTTCACTCCTTGTCATCCAGCTGTGATGACAATCTGAAGTTATTGAATCCTGCTGCTATTGCTGTTGCAGCTGCATTTCTTTTGCCAACTCCTGGACTTGTTGCTGGAATGCAGAATGAACTAAGTTAGCCTGTGCTTATAGTAGAACAACAAATGTGACTGCATTCATACTATCTGAACTTAATCAAGAGTTAGGGGAAGTACAAACTGCAGTACTTCAGAATCGTGCTACTATAGATTATCTGTTGTTAAAAGAACATATGGGATGTGAACAATTTTCAGGAATGTGTTTTAATTTGTCTGATTTTTCTCATACTATTCAAGATCAAATAGATGATATTCACCATGTTATTGAAAATTCTCTCAAATGCCTGGATTATCTTCTTGGTTTTCTTGGTTTCATTGGATATGGTCTATAATTATAGGTCTAATTCTTTTATGTATTTGTATTCCTGTTCTCCTAGTGTGTGTACGAAGTGCAGTTGCAAATCTTTTAAAACCAATACATGCTTATGCTACTTTTCAAGAATTAACTTCAAGAAATTAGTGATTCCTTTCAAGCAACCTTTTGAAATCATATGCTGATTCTCCACCTGCATCTGCTGCAATAATATAATCATGTATATATTATGATTTTATCCAGAATTATAGCTGCTGGCTGTCCTCTCTTTTATATTTTATCTCCCTGTTTGGTCCCAGGAGATGGCTGGTTAGTCAGAGACGGGTAAGATTCCTCATGGGAGGAACAACCTAAGACAGGCACAGTCGCAAGGGACCTCAGGTGAGCAACGTGGGGGCAACTGAGGTGAGGCTTAGAACCTCACCCCCCCAGATGAGAGACATTCCTTGTGACAGGCTGTGTCACAGGTCAAGCCCAGCTAATCATTATTCTGGTACCTTTCTACAAATATATTCACATATATTTCTATCATTTAAAAACAAAAAAGGGGGAAATGTGGGAAATCATATTAATCACTTACAAGTTAATCGTTTCTCACCTCATATTAATCACCTTCAAGTTAATTGCTTCTTACCTGCACTACTTCCCTTACCTATGACTCTTCGTGCATAAAGGAAATTGGTATATTACAGTTATGCTAGGAAAACAGTATATTACGGTTATGCTTGTTTTCATGACGTGACTGTACTTACATTGCTTCCTGTAAGTAGAAGTAGATCATCAATCACTATGTAATGGGGTCTTTCCCGGACCTCTATTAATTATTATGTGGTATGATTTTCCCTGGACCTCTATTGTGTTTACTGATCAATAAATGTGAGAGGTGCTCTCTCAGCATCACTCTTGAGCTGTGATGCGTTGAGTCCCCCCTCTGGTCCTTTCAGGTCTTCGAAATCTCATCGTGTTGCCTCCCTTCCCTGCCGGTCGGTGGCAGGGAGGAGCCGACATTAATGCCTTCATTTATTGATCAAACATTCATCTAGGGTTTGCCATGTGTCAGGTTCTGCTATTTTCCAAGATGCATAATCTAGTAGAGGAGACACACATACAAATGGATAATTATAACACAAGATGGTTCATAATTGCAATGATAGATATATGGATAGGATATAATAGAAATACATTTTAAAAAACAAAGTTTATTTTTAAAATTCACAATATGTGTGACAATATACACATGAATCCTAGTTGCTAAATATATATGAGTACATATCAGTTTTATATAGCATTATTAAAGTCTTTTGAGGATTGCAAGAGTACATATATAAAGAAAAGAAAAGGAGGCAAGAGATAACATCTTGATTCCATGCCACTTTTGTCAACTCTCAGTCCCTATGATGTGGATAGAGCCCACTGCACCCCAATCTCACAGGGGGGAGTGTGTGATCCAGGCCGGCCAATCAGACCACTGCATTCTTCTGGCCAGAGGGACTTGTCCAGGGATAGGTATATGACCCAAGAAAATCTAGTTAGACCAATTTCTAGGACTTTTGTGGAGTTGCTGTAAGGAGAAAAATCCCTCTTTTTTCTTGTGGTTACTCAACAGAATGGGCATAACCCTGGGCTGCTGGAGGCACAACAAGGAGCTTCAGAATAAAAACAATTTTGAAGGAAAGGCTGGGACACAGAGAGAAAACTAATGGCATTTGAGCCTCCAGATCCATTCATGCTAGATCTAACAGCCTGCACTTCACCAGTACATTCAGACTCATTCATTCTCATCCATTCTCTCTCTCTCTTTCTCTCTCTCTCTCTCTCTCTCTCTCTCCTTTCTGCACTCTGCTCCCTCTCTTTTCCTTCAAAGTATTAGTGTGGGGTGTTTGCCACTTGTCACTAAAAAGCTCTAATAACTGGTAAAGTACAGAATAATCAAAACTCAAGAAGTATGTCTGAGAAAAATGTACCAAAAAGAAAGCAGGATTACTGAAGCTAAGGGCCTACAGGGGCAAGTAATGGGCAACAAATGGGATATGGTCCGAGGAGCCCACTGGGTGGTAAGGAGCCTTGAAATCCAGAAGAGCTCAGAAGTGACACAGTAGTCTATTAAGTAGACAAAAGAGAATCAGTGCATTTTCCCATGAGTACATACTAAAAATATTAGTAAGTTACAGTAGCATCAACTGGAGTCAGGCAGAAGCTACAGTCATTCAGAGGGTAGGCAGGAGGACCCAGATCTAGACCATGGCAGTGACAGTCTAAGTATAAACAGATGGATCAACAGGGATTAGGAACTGCCCGAGGACGGGAAGGCCAATGATTAGTAAGAAGACATACAAGTGGACTAATTTAATCAAAGTGGCCAAGTCCACATAAACTAAATCTAAAGAACAGTCCATGTACAGTTGATTGACAGTATTCTCAGTATGCAACAGGAAAACATAAAATAGTACCTATTACTTAAAGACTTTAGAAGCCTATTTTAACTCCCAATTTAAGAATAGAATAAATTAAGTAAACATATTGTCCAACCTATGACATAGGGCTGAGAGTATGTAAAAAACAAACTTCCTGAAACCTTCAATCAGAGCTAAAAACTATTGTGAATTTAGTTTGGTTTTATGCTGGCCGGACAGGACTTTTAACAATGAATCACTCTCATGAATAACTTTATTTAAAAGCTCCTTGTTAATAATTAATTGTTCTTCCAGAGCCCATAAGGGACTTAAATCACTTTTTGAGTTTCTTAGTTCACTAGCCAAAACTACATACTAGGGCTAATCCAATTGGATTGGAAAATGCCTTCTTGTCTCACTTAAGTTAGCCTATTTTAAGAGTTTAGAAAAACGTTAGCATACACATATACACACACACACAAAAACCCAACAATATTTCAGAGTAACATTCATTCTGAAAAAAATGGGATGTGTCAGGACTGACAGGTTTTGTGTATATTAAGTAATTATGGTTTTAACTTTTTAAAAACAAGATACTAAAGCAAAATTCAAGGAACTGCTTATATGTTTCTTTAAATCTGCCAAGGAATCAGGATATCTCCTTACATTTCCTCCCTCAGGCTTGTGGGGTTTGGAGATCTTCCTGCCTAAACTATATATTCTTTGATCTAACTTTTTATTTTGAGTTCCTGTTAGGAAAATTCTTGCTATTAGTTTCTCTGAGAAACTTCAGTACTTTATATGTTCCTTCTGAACCACAGGGATATTCTCAGAGCAGTAATGTAGGCTAACACGTCCGGTGGGAATATATCTCAAGGCAAGGCCATAAAGCATCTTTGAAGATATAGGTTATTAGAAACTGTGCCCAGTGTTCTAATCTTAGCAGAAATTAAATTTAGTTATATTAATTAACAGGTTTTAACATGTGCTGTCTTAAACAATGTTTTAAAACCATGAGGATTTGGTTCAAGGTCTGCTGCTCTCTGAGACCTGACCAAAGGAAGAAAAAAATTGCCCCCAAAGGTCTGAAAAGCACAGATTTGTAATAACCTAATCAGGAAGCTTGAAGACTTGTATCAGTTCTCCATCTCCCAGAAGCACTACCTCTTTCATATAATTCAGACTTTTGAGACCAATATATATAAGTCATGTGTAAAGTTTACAGCTCAGTTGAAGTAAAATCCTGTTTGTTAAAAAAGCAGGTTTCAATAAAGGCTTTCTTGGAATTGCTGACATACATAAGTACCTAATGCTAGGAAGATTTTTAAACTCCAGAGTCTTTCCTAATCACAAAGAAAATTGAAAATATCTTCAATCACAATTTCTGAAATGTTATTTAAATTTTTAAAATTTTAAATGAAAAAATTTAAAATGAAAATTACAAATAATGATAATGAATCTCAATTATTTGTTTTCCACTGGGAAATTAGGCAACATACACAAAACCTCTTAACTATTAGTTATTAGTAATTTTTAACCATTTTTATTATTGTCATTTCTATAATTATTAAATTTTATATAGCTAATGCCTGAAAGATGCAAAAATTTTAACATATTATTTCTAAGATGGCTTAAAATAGATATATAAAAATCTGTCATGACCTAGTTGGTCAGATATCTTAATTTTCCCCCAAAGTATATCTAAACTGAGAACATAAGGCCTAAGAGAAGATTCTTAAATAAAAGTTTATGGCCACATAAATGTGGGAAATGCTACATATTTCATTCTTCTCCTGGAGAGTCACAAAACACATTAGCATATTAAAGACTGAGAAGTCTCTCAGAAAACCATTAAACTAATTTCACCCAAAGTTTTCAAATGTACTTGACAAAGGAATTTTTTCTTCATGTAGTATTTATGATGATCCCTTGAAATAGGTGTTCTGTGGAAAACATTTGGGAAAAATGAATCCATCGAAATTCCTCCTACAAGTTGAGCATGTAATATTTTGATGGGTCTTCCTTTCCTGCCAGCTGAGCCCCTGCTGTGGACGTGCTTTGAAATGTCAGGCAACACAGTAAAGTCTTTCTGACACTTCACTGTTAAACCCAAGTTTCTCTTAGGCTTTTCCAACAACAGTACAATATCCTTTCTACTGCTCTCCATAGTGCAAATCACAGATAAAATTCTAATCCCCGCCTGAAACTCCTGCTCACAGTATTTCTTAGATCTCCTCGTAGACCTTATCTTCAGCACTATATTCAATGGCTTCTAAAGTTTTGTTGACTCTAATTTAAACTTTATTGCTATTTAATTTGTCATGTGCTTGTGAGTCCACAATTAAATTGTAGGTTCCTTAGTGTCTGCAACCATACACTGCCCTGCCGTGTATCCCTAAAAGAGCATGAACACAGTATATTGCTCATTAATTCATTCAACAAATATACACTGTTAAAGTTGAGAGGTCTATAACATAGCCAGGAATATGTGCCAATTTTATTTACTGCTGAAGCTGATGGGGAAGGGCAGGGCTAGATGTATACATGTGGGAGTCCTGAGTATAAAACTGTATTTAAAATCATGGAACTGTCTGAGATCACCTAGGATGACAATGCAACCCCACGACACCTCAAAATTTGGAAGTGGTACAGGAGAAAGAGTCAAAAAAAAAAAAAAACAGACCGAAAAAGGGATGCCAAAATGATAGGCGGAAACCCAGGAGAATGTAGTGTTAAGAGTCCAAGAGAATAAAGTGCCACCGAATGAGGAAGTAGTCAGCTGAGCTGAACGTCAGAGAAGAACCATTGTAGGCAATAAGAGCAGGTTCAGTGGGTGGTGATGACTGATGCTGGGAAGGGTGGGTTGAAGGAAAGAGGGGTAAGGCTGTAAGACCCAGAAAATAGGCCCTGCTCAGCCCCGGGATGGACAGTGACCCAAATACTCACAAGAGACCGGTCTTGATGCAAACAGCAAGAGGTTTATTGATTCCATCAGCGCGCTGGGGTCAAGACTCATAACTCACGCAGGAGCAGAGTCCGACCTCGAACAGAAATTACAGGAGGTTTTAAAGGAAAAAGGGACCATAACCAGGGGGAGGCGAGGGGGAGGTCTGCTGATGATTCGATAGCAAAAATATTTCAATTAGGGTCTCACAGGGCTTTATCTTCACAGTAGGGTCTCACAGGACTTTATCTTCACAGTAGGGTCTCACAGGGCTTTATCTTCAGAATCTATCAGTTTTGGGAAGGATTACCTAGGCACGGGTTTGCAAGCTATTGTGTCATTGTGTTCAGGCCGGTTTTTATGACTCAGGCCAAGGGTCAGAGCCTACTTAAAATTTTCCTATTCTTTCAGGTGGTTTCGGGGAAACTGAAACTCAGGCCCTCTGATTTCTGAGGCTTTCTGGGGCCTGTCATGGCATTAGTTTGGTCCTTTCATTCCCCACTTCTTCTTATGCATAGTTCTAATCATAGAACTAGAATTCCGTATTATCATAAAATTCTTTTTCAGAATCAGGTACGGACTGGTAATGTTGTCTTAACATTAAAATTTGTACTGCCCCAATCCGTTCTCTAATAAAAGTTACTAATCTGTTCAGAATGCAAGGGTCAATAGTGAGTAACAGAAGCAGAATCAGAATAGGTCCTATAAGGGAAGATATTAAAGTAGTAAACCAGGGAGATTTACTAAACCATCCTTCAAACCATCCTTGTTGAGATTCTCGTTCCCGCAGGTGTTTATCTAACCTTTCCCTCAGCTTAGACATGGAGTCTTTTATAATTCCAGAATGATCTACATAGAAGCAGCATTCTTCCCTCAATGCAGTACACAGTCCATCATCCTTCAAAAACAACAAATCTAGCCCTCTCCTATTCTGCAATACTACTTCAGACAAAGAAGTCAGGGATTCCTCTAGTTTGGAGATAGATTGTTCTAAGGCTCGTAAGTCCTCATCCATTGCGGCTCTCAACATCTGGAAGTGCTGAGGCCCTTGTATCAAAGCTGCAGTTCCAGTACTTACTCCAGCTGCTACTCCGAGACGGCGTAAGCGAAGCTTAAGAGGATTATCAGTCTTTTCCACGTGCCAGGACTCATCTTCTTCTGCCTTTGGTGCAGCTTTTAGGTGGGAGGCGTGGATCCAGGCGGCTATTCCTTCGACCTTCACTGCAATGGGAGTTGTCAGCAGGACTAGGTAGGGTCCTTTCCACCGAGGCTCGAGATTCCCAACTTGGTGTCTGCGTACGTAGACAGCATCTCCCACTTGGAACCGGTGAGGGACAATGGTGGTCTCAGTGGAGTAGGCCTCTTTCAGTTGTTCCCATGCCTGCTGGCGAACTACTTCTAGGGCTTTTAGGTGGACGAACAAGGATTGAGAAAAAGCAACATCAGGGTTATGTATTCCTCCTGCTTCCACAAGGGGGGGGGGTCCTCCACATAAAAGCTCATAGGGGTCAGTCTAAATCGCCCTGGGGTGTTTCTCACCTGGAACAGGGCAAAGGGAAGGAGAGCTGTCCAGTCATTCCCGCCGGTCTCTAAGGCTAATTTAGTCAAGGTCTCTTTTAGAGTTCTATTCATCCTCTCTACCTGTCCTGAGCTTTGGGGTCTATATGCACAATGTAATCTCCAATCAAACCCCAGTTGTTTGGCCAGTCCCTGACTTACCTGAGCAACGAAGGCGGGCCCGTTGTCAGATCCGATTACCTTGGGGATTCCAAACCTGGGAAAAATTTCTTCTAGAATCTTCTAGGCCACAATGTTGGCAGTTTCCGTCTTAGTTGGGTATGCTTCTACCCATCCTGTGAAAGTATCTATAAAAACTAGTAGATATTTATTCCCATATCTGACAGGTTTTATTTCAGTAAAGTCTACTTCCCAGTAGGCTCCAGGTCGATCACCCCGCAATCTTTGTCCAGGGGGGCATTGGTTGGAGCCTGTATTCGTTATGGCACAGGGGATACAATGTTTAACTATAGCATTGACAACTTCAGGAAGTCTAATTACATCGTAGGGGGACGATTTTACTGTTTTCTTCAGGTGTTTGGTCCCCAGATGGGTGAGCCGGTGGAGCTGTTTCACATATTCTCTAGCCTCCCTCTGGGGGAATATGATTTTCCCATTTTCTGTCTTTCTTAATCCTTGAGGCGTCTCTATAGTGCACCCTTGGTGATTCATGACTTGGCAATCTTCTCGAGTATACTGGAATCCCTCCGGGCTGGGCTCTGTCTCATAGTCACTCATTGCTGGCAATATTGGGGTTCCGTGAGCAGCTTTCTTTGCTGTCTGATCAGCCAACTGATTTCCTTTAGTTATCTTATCGGTGGCTTTTTGGTGCCCAGGGCAGTGTACGATGGCCACCTTTTTAGGCAAATGCACTGCCTCTAATAGACTCAGAATTTTTTCTTTATTTTTATTTTTTTTAATATAATTTATTTTATTATCATTAATTTACAATTACATGTGCAATATTACGATTATTAAACTACCCTTCATCAGGTCCCCCCCACCAACCCCATTACAGTCACTGTCCATCAGCGTAGTGAGATGCTATAGAATCACTACTTGTCTTCTCTGAGTTGTACTGCCCTCCCCGTGCCCCCAACATTACATCTGCTAATCGTAATGCCCCTTTTTCCCTCTTATCCCTCCCTTCCCGCCCATTTTCCCCAGTCCCTTTCCCTTTGGTAACTATTAGTCCGTTCTTGGGTTCTGTGAGTCTGCTGCTGTTTTGTTCCTTCAGTTTTTTTCTTTGTTCTTATACTCCACATATGAGTGAAATCATTTGATACTTGTCTTTTTCGGCTTGGCTTATTTCACTGAGCATAATACCCTCTAGCTCCATCCATGTTGTTGCAAATGGTAGGATTTGTTTTCTTCTTATGGCTGAATAATATTCCATTGTGTATATGTACCACATCTTCTTTATCCATTCATCTACTGATGGACACTTAGGTTGCTTCCATTTCTTGGCTATTGTAAATAGTGCTGCAATAAACATAGGGGTGCATCTGTCCTTTTTCCTCTTTATTTTTAATCTCTTTACCTGCCGATGTCAGTAATCCTCTCTGCCGATTGATGGCACCATGTACATGTGCTGTGGCAAAGGCATATCTACTATCCGTGTAGATATTGATGGCTTTCCCCTCAGCTAGCCTCAAAGCCTGTATCAAGGCTATGAGTTCTGCCTTCTGAGCTGAGGTCCCTTCAGGTAGACTGTTTGCCCACACTGTCTGCTCTCCATCTACTACCACAGCCCCAGCCATCCTCTTACCTTCAACTACGAAGCTGCTGCCATCCGTGAACCAGGTGGTACCGTTAGGCCAGGGGGTGTCTGTAAGGTCACTTCTGACTCCAGTTTCCTCAGCCAGTATGTCTGCACAAGTGTGAACAACTGGCTCCTCAGTGTCCTCAGGCAGTAAGGTAGCGGGGTTAAGGAGGGCAGGCTGGCCAGAAATGATTCTCTCCGTCAGCAGTAAGCTTTGGTAGTGGGTCATGTGAGCATTCGTCATCCACCGATCAGGAGGCTGGCGGATAACACTTTCTAGGGCCTGGGCAGCAATTACAGTCACCTGTTGTCCCATAGTTAGTTTGTCAGCGTCCTTGAACAGGATCGCGACTGCTGCAATGGCCTTTAAGCAGGATGGCCATCCGCTGGCCACTGGGTCCAGTTTCTTTGACAGGTATGCCACCGGCCTCTTCCAGGGTCCCAAGGCCTGGGTAAGAACTCCCCTGGCTACTCCCCCTCTCTCCTTGCAGTAGGCACATTGATCTTTGTCAAGGGATGGTCTGCCCATGCTTCTCGTTGTCTTCTGGCCCCTGTTGCTCAGGTTCCCTACCTGCCTAGGCCCTTGAAATCCTCTTTCTTTCTCTCCTACCACTGTGGCCAAAATTCTAGATAAGTTTTCCTCCTGTCTTCTGTCTCTTCTATCCTCCCTTTCCTCTCTCTCTCTATTCTCCCTTTCTGTTGCCGTCCATCCCGGGGCTGAGCAGGGCCTGTTTTCTGGGTCTTACAAGGCCTAGAAGCATTTAATACAAACTCTTCAACAAGTTTTGCTGTGAAGAGGAGCAGAGAAATGGGCCAGTAGTTAGAGGGGACAAGGGGTCCTGAAAGGGCTGACCCCAAGATGAGAGGCACTGTAGTTTATCTGTACAGAGTCAGACGGAGAGATCAACAATGCAGAAAAGAGGGACTAATTGAATACATAAACCTCTGTTTAATTGTTGTAGATTTTTAAATGTATTTAATTCAAAGTAGAATGAATAGAAGGTTGTTTCCCAACATATGAGTTGTAATTGTGATAATCTCTAGGAAATAAAACTGAGTAGTGATAACAACATGAACTTGTATTTATACGCTTTACATATATATTACTTTGTGTGTTCCTCCAAATAACAACATTTTTCTCAGGTTACACTTAATGATGAATCTGAGATGCAGAGAAGATAAGTAATTGTCTACTGTCATGTACACAGTAAGTGACAGAACCAGGATTCTCACTCAAATAATCTGACTCTAAACCTGAACTAGCAGGATAAACTGGCGATTCACATCTGCTGCATTGCCTCAGTTCATGATATGTTTTGTAATTAACCTCCTCTCAGTTACTCTTCCTTCTTCAAAGGTATATGGTTATAGAACAGAATGAAAGGGAATTATTTTTCAACCCTTTCTCTAGTTGGGGCAATCTCATGAAATGACCAAACCAACTGGCTGTGGGCAGCGATTCTACCAAAACTGTTTCTTTTAGAATATTTATAAACATATACTACACATTGAAATGTAATTTTTGACAGTATAGTTTTTTCACACACAAGCATTCCTTCCATATACACATTTAAAACATGTTTATTATTACTTCAGTGGCTATATGGAATTCAATTGTTGGGCTATACCACAGTTAACTTCAAATATATATGTGTGTGCTTATTAATTTATATAAGAAGTCCATGTTCTTGGCAGAAAAATTAGAAAAGACAGCTCAGCAAAAAGAATTCCATTCATTGTCATATAATACATATGACTGCATGTTCTTTTCGTGCCATACAACCATTACAAATCATGCTTTCAAATGCTACTTAAAAACACGAGGAAAATGCAAGGGAAAAATTTCAGGATACAAAACTGTATAGAAATATGTGAAAAATTAGTAAAAAATTAAAGGCACATGCACACATGAGAGAGAAAGAAGGAGAAATGTAACCAGTAGTTATTTCTGGGTGATGAGATACTGAAGATGATTTTTATTTTCTTCTGGTTGCTTGTTTTTCCTTCCTTTTCTATAATGAACATACTATATTGTTTTAATACTCAGAAAAATGTTTCTTCAAAAACTAAATATTTCTACATATTATGCTGACAGAACATGCATTTTCAGACATCTGAAACTAAAATGGAATACATTAAGATAGTAAGGCATTGGGGATATTAGGACATTTTTATTATTTCAATTACTCAATAATAATGCTCCAAATTATTCCCCTGCCAGAAAAGCACTGTTCAGGATGAGTGTGTGTGTGTGTGTGTGGGGTGGGGGGTGAGGCATTACATAATTATCCATGCTAATTAGTATATATTTAACAAATGATGGACAATTAACATGGAGCTTTGCTTCTTGCCACTAGAACTAGCAGAGAAAGAAACAGAGGGGGGATACAAGAGACATTTTAAAGGAAAAAAAAATTCCCTAAAAGCATAGGTAAAATTCAGAGACTTTCCTCTGTCCCTTTGTTCAGGCTACCCTTTAAACTGCCACTTTCCTTTTGAAAAATCGTAAACATAAAGTTTTTGTAATAAAACATGTATATTTGAGTGTGCAAAACTATGTACAATAAACCCTATGTTCTTACCACCCAGTTTTGGTAATTATCAACATTTTTAAGAACTTTTTTTCCCAAATTGCCTATCTTGCATCAGTAGGAAACAATAATACTTAAGGACAGGAAAACTCTGTCTATATAGAAAAAATTTTGAGCTTTAAACAAAACAGAAATGTTTTTTAAAAAACTCACCTCAACAAAACCTCACTAAGCTTTGAAGACAACCCCAAACAGTTTCTCTTACAGCCTGCTGACCCAGGTACCATCTCTCCTATCCAATTTGCCCCTCCTCTCCAATAGCTATTTGAATGCATTATTTTACTTGGAAACGGAGGAACTAAAATTAAGAAAGTGGTAAACTAGGGATTGTGAAGCTATAAGGACATAGCTGGGGGTAATAGGGAGCAGGGCCCCAGAGAAAATGTGACCAAGAAGACAGCCTGGGGACAAGCCGGCAGCAGGCTGTGCAGGCCACTCCCATGCACAGAGGTCCCCCGGGTGGTGGGACACTATCAAGCTGCCACCTGGTTGTACCTACCCAAACTGTTGTCACTCCTCGTGGGCCAGGAAGTAATTCATCCCTCAGTTTCTTCTTGTTACAGAAGTTGCCTGACTTCTCAAAAAGGCCTACTTCCTCCTTCCAAATTTCTCAAATGAGCTGCATGCGGCACTTCCGTAAAATCCTGAAAGGAAATATTCCCATTTTCATCTGTGCCCCGTGGGTTCATGATCTCAGCCAAGACTCTTCCATATTCAAATGGCGACAGACCATCAACAAGTCATTTCTGCAGGAGGGGTTGAACAGAAGAAAACTTGTTAGGAGAGACATTTGAGCCAAAGGAAGTGGGATTTTTTCCGGCAGGGTGGGAGTATATCTTAAATACATCCACATAGAGTAAACCTATTTCCAACTTTCTCATTGCTTCTAGAAAAGTGGCAAGTGGGCAAAACAATCTATTTCATCTGGGTTATTCTAGACAAGAATTTCATTATTATTGGAAGAGTGAGGCAAAAACAAAATCCTTTGTTCCCTTTTTCTTCCTGTCTCCATGCCCTTCTCTCCCTTTCCTTTGAGATTAATGGAGCACCTGTGGAGGCAGCTCTGTAATCTCACTGTAAGATGAAGTTTCAGAACAGAAAAGACATTATTTCTGCTCTTGGCAGAGCTTAAAATCTAGGTGGATTGTAAAAGAACAACAAAGATTTTAATCAGCTCTGTTTTCAGCCCCCTGAACCAACAGCTAATCTTAGCACTTCTTTGAAAGGTTGTTTAGTCCAGATTTTCAATGCAGTGCCCTCCTACCTCTGGTTTTTCCTGATTTTCCTTGATTACTTTCCACCTTCCCATCAGCCATTAGTGATGCCGGGGTTCTTGTTCACAAAGCTGAAGAATGAGCTTCATAAACAGTCAAGGTAGGAGAGCAAGGCACAGGCTTTTATTTAGAGATAAAGTGAAAGGACAGAGCTCCTGGCTCACGCCAGGAGGGGACAAGAGAGTCCGGGGTGCTGCGTTGTCTAGGGGTTTTATAGGCAGATGAGGATTTTTTGAGAACATGAAAAAAAGTTTAGGGGTGCAGACCTGCTAAGTGGTGTCTGAACATCTAGAATTAACTTAACAGGAGGAATATCTTGCCCCATCTCTCTCTCTGGGATACTGGCTTCTTGGTCTAGGGGCATATCAAAAGGCAGCCTGCCCAACCCCCAAGGTGGGCTGAGGTATTGTCTGTTTGCTAAAGAGTAAGTTAAGAATCCTGCTTCCCAAACTTCCTGGGTGTTAAAATGCAATCTTATCCTTAAGGTAGAATCTTTCTTGCCTTTTAATATGTTGTTTACAGCTGGGTCTGCATGCTAAATTAGTTGCCTAGTTTGCAAAACCACCCCATCAGATCTGAAAGAGGAAAGACAGCACAGAGGCCTGGGCCTTTTAGCATGCTAAAGTGAATCTCACAAATGATTAGCATAATAAAAACATGTGCTAATCTTCATTATGTGGGGAACATTAACTGATTTTACTGATGAACGACCCTGGAGCTTAATGTTTAACACAGAGTTTTGGTAAGGGGTTTCCTTGCATGTAGTTACATTGCTCTGACTGCAAATATTCCCTCTTGCTTTTTCTGGAGGCCCTCCCCCTACTCTGACTACACCCACAGTCCCTGTCTCATTCCCCTCTCTACAGATGGAAACCCTAGCTGCTGCTAGGGAAAGGGGGCAATGACTGCTCTGGCTGCTTCATGCTGAGAGGGGGCGCAGTAAGGGGTGCAGCTAGGTCTCCATCAGTGGTCGGTCAAGAGGGCCTCGGAAGATGGGCACTTCCATTCTGGGTTCTATTGCTATGACCATTTGCAGTTGCGTGGCTTCTAGGCAAGATAGAATAAATCATGTTATTAGGTTAAGTTGTAACATCTGGAGTTGGATTTTCTATTCTAGAAGAACAGACTTGACAAGGAGATTGATGAATGCATGGCTGAACATGAGGATTAGAAATAGTAAATTTCTAGTTGAGAATCATAGCCAGATATCTTGGGGGAAACTAGAATTCTGGATCTAGTTTATGTCCCAATGACTAGTATTAGGACTCAGTATAGATAAGGCTGCATTATTGAAACAATACTTTTCTCTAAAATCACCCTCATTTCTATTAGAAGTAACCAAATTAAGAAAATAATTAATACTTGGCTTGATTATTTGCATAAGTGTGTAAGGCCCGGAAAACAGGCCCTGCTCAGCCCCGGGATGGACGGCGACCCAAATACTCACAAGAGACTGGTCTTGATGCAAACAGCAAGAGGTTTATTGATTTCACCAGCGCGCTGGGGTCAAGACTCATATCTCACGCAGGAGCAGAGTCCGACCCCGAGCAGAATTTTACAGGAGGTTTTAAAGGGAAAGAAACTATACCTAAGGGGAGGCGAGGGGGTGGTCTGTTGATGATTCGATAGCAAAAATATTTCTATTAGAGTCCCCCCACAGGGCTTCGGCATTCTTTACTTTATCTTTACGGTTCGTTGGTTTCTGGTATATACTCAGGTCCTGTTTTGCAAATATGTCCAGGCCGGTTTTTATGACTCAGGCCAAGGGTCAGAGCTTACTTAAAATTTTCCTATTCCTTCAGGTGGTTTCGGGGAAACTGAAACTTAGGCCCTCTGATTTCTGAGGCTTTCTGAGGCCTGTCATGGCGTTAGTTTGGTCCTTTCAAGTGCAGCAAGAAGAGCAATTGATTACACAGGCTCTTTTAAATGTGCTTTGCTAGAACTTTTTATAAGGAACTTCAGATTGGACTTTTAAAGGCCTCTTAAGGCCAGAAAGCCAAGCCAGACTTGCTATCAGGTTTTGCCTGCAGTACCTCTAGATTTGGGTGAATTCCTCTCTTCGTGAGGTCCCCAAGACATTCTGAGGTGCCTGCACCTGCCAGGAAGTGACCTTCTTTACTCACTTGGTAAGGCTGCTGGGAATCCTGTAAGCAAGGTACCAGGCCAATTCCTCCAAGGGGCTCTGTTGGCTTTATAAAGTCAACTTTAGTTCCTTAAAGCTGTTCATATCTGAGTTTATGCACAAATCTCTCAGGTATGACATTCCAGTCAAAACCTTGGTAATATAACCAGTGTTTTTAATTGGTCTTCTTACAAGGAAAGCAGATTCTTATTGAACTTATGCAAATAAGCATACTGCCATGAGATATAAAAATAGTGAGTTTTTAAATTCTGGAGGGATCAGGTAGAGAAAAAGATAAATGTTTCAATTCTGCTTACAAAGGTATTGTTATTTACTAAACTGTTGCCAGTCAGCTTAAGAGAAAAAGCTTAAAACACTATCAGTGACATCTGAAACGAAAAGCCACAACATCATCTTCTTTAGTTTAATCTTATGTAAATACCTGTTCTGCTAAAATCTAGTTCTTTACTAGTTTAGGAATAATAAAACAGTGACTATAAATGACAAAAGACTTGCAAATAAATGACAATGGCTAAAAATCTGATGAGAGCTTATTATAAGACAGTTGACATAAGGAAATTTAGATATTTCTGCAACACAAAACACTTAGTAACAAAGTTTAGCATCATTCCCTTTGACAGTGCTTTCCAGGTGGCTGGAAATGCAAGTACAATTCTAACGCTAGGCTGTATTGCAGAAGATAAATTTCTTGTATTTCAGGGAGTCTAGTTTAAAAACCTCCTAATTTTTGAGGATAATGATGAACTCAATAAGTACAATAGATTTCTACTAAAATAATTTAGAAAACTAGTTCCATATTGTAGCAGTCTACAGGACTTTTGACTATTTTCCCTGTGGCAAAATATATTTAGCTGCATAACCTTATTATATTGTATACTTATCTCAAGGACCAAGCCTCTCCATTAGAGAGTTTGTATTGAGGCCAGACTTGTGTGCAGAAGATAAGGCATTTTTTTTTTAGGGTCTGGGGATCAAATTGTTCTGTTTTTCACAGTGCATGCCAGAGGCGTGTCTGGCTTTAAACTTGAAGAGGATCCGCCCTTCTGGAAGAGAGAGAAAGACGGTGTCCAGCACCTAATTGGCTTCTCTCTCTGTGAGGGTGTCCCCTCGCCTTGGAGCCTAGGTGACAGTGGTCAGTCACCCCCTCTGCCGGCCTACTGGAATTAACCACTCCTTACCAGCATGGCCTGCACTTTGCCTTCATTTCCCTCTTGCCTTCCCACTAAGCAAGAGTTGCTTCAGAGAGCCCTGGATCTAGTGGGAACCTCACCAGTATGCTCTTACTTTATGCCTTTTGCGAGTTCTAATTTTCTCT
>JAVSCE010000201.1:0-10460 GCA_032199065.1 Smutsia gigantea
GTGCAATGACCTCACCGGGTTCTACTCTGTTACCCCTCCCCCACGTGGTTGTTGCTGTAGGTAGCCAGGAGTAGGGAAGTTTGGGGTGGGGGGGAGGGGAGGAGAACGAGTGATGTCACCTTTCCCCCGCTTGATTGGCTGTCGGGTGGCTGGGACTGTGACCAATCAACAACCTCGGAAAGTCTGGCGCGGCCCCTGCGGAAAGCCCTGTTGCCACCGGCAGGGAGAGAACGTTTGCGTGTAGAACGGTGCGAGCTTCAATGTAGTGAGTGCGCGCGGCCTAGGTTTGGGGACCCTGGGGACGAGTCACCTCCTCCAAGATATTGGTATTTAGGAAGGTGCAGTTTTCTGGTAGCCTCTCTAGGTAGGAGGAAGGAGCACGAGATGGGGAAATGCAACGCTTCCGTGGGGCTTCACACTGCATTCCATGGAGGGTACACTTTGTGGTTGTTTACACCTGGCGGAAGCGAGATTTTTTTAAGCAGAGGAGGAATTTTCACACTGGGGGTAGGGAGGGGTATGCCCTGTCCGTAATAGATTCCTGCTGTCAGGGGCTTGACACCAGGTGTGAACCTGTTGACAGTACATCCATACTCTCCACACTGGATTTGCCCTGAATAGAGAGGAATGGGGGAGCTACTAACACAGGCTGTAAGGGAGACGTCTGCTTTTTATGCTGGGTTCCCAATATCCATACGGGATTCATATAAGTTGTGTAGAAAATACACCCAGACTATTGCAGGTACATACTGTCTGTAACATTTCCACTACCAGTGAGAGAGTGCTCTGTGACATATGGCCAGTTCTCGAAGGGCTAGGAAGAAATATCAGCTGTCCTATGGGGTTCACTGAGTATGAAAGAGATTCACATTATCCATGAGATTCATATTATCTGCTATCCACATATTTGCCTTGGTGGGGAGAGGGGATTTCACTGCCTACAAATTCACACTGGGAAAGAATCTTAAGCTGTTACTTAATGCTATTACATTATGGTGTGTACTATCTCATGCTGTTATGCTATTGTTACTATTTTAATATCACCCTAAAAGAGTTTGCACTTGCATATTGAGTGGGTCCTGAATTGAGGGAGATTTTACAGGGCAGTTTATATTGTGCACATTGGGTAGATGCTGGGTAGGAGGAAAGTTTATACTTGCAGAGTTCCCACTGCTTACTAAGTAGACCTTGGGAGAGTGGTTCATGCTGTCACAAAAGGGGTTCACAGAAGCCACAGAAGGTTCCTCACGCATGGAGTTGTGTAGTGTCTGTATTAATTTGGTCATAGACATGAAAGAGATTTTTACCGTCCGCAGGGAGGTGTGTACTGGGTGGGAGTTCATATTGCCTGTGGGAGCTTATATTGTGTTGGGGCAAATTTTAAATTGATTACAATGGTGTTTAACGTTCCAGAGTCAATTCATATCAGGGTAGGGAGAATCAGACTGTCAGTGGGGATGTCTGTACTCTCCATGAAGGAACTCACTCTGCCCGGGGAGCACTCAGCTATAGTGAAAGGGGGTCTCTGCTGTCCCTTCAGGATTATATTTTTCGCTGTGGTTATTTATAATGTCCACAGAGGGATCTCCACTGCTTATATGAGTTACCCTATGCATGAAGGAGATCTGTCTTACTGGTAACAGTGTCCATAGTTTGTATGTGTGGTGGTGATGGTGGTGCTTCTGGAAGGATTCCAGGGTTCAGTGTATCTGTGAGGCATATCTCAACCCATCAGAAGGCTTTCTAGTGTGCTAAATGTCCCATCTGTAATGATATTTTTGGCTGTGACACCTTGGGCTTGAACCTATCTCACTTGCCTCATCTGAAAAATGGGGATCATGAGAAGTACCTGTCTCATCAAGTTGAGGTGAAGATGAAATGAGATGTTGAATCCAGGTCCTTGCATATAGTAAGTGTTCAGTAAAGGGAAGTGGGATTTTTATGTGCCCCATTCAGTGTTGGGCCCTGGGAAGTCCCCGCATTCAGGAACTCACCATTTCTTGGCCTTTATTTGGCACCTCATTGTCCATGATGGGTTGTATCTCCATTCAGGGGAGTCATACTGACTGCTGGGGTATCTACATCATAGTGTCCGAATACATGTTTGTTGAAGCAGAAGCTGGGTAACTTTTTATGACAGAATGGAGACTTTCAGTGGGGGTTGGGGCAGGGGAGGGGATAATAAATATTATGAAGCTCACGAAGGCCCAGAGGGTTTAAATGGAACATAGGGTTTCTGTCTGTCTATGGAAAAGGGCTGTATCATCCATGACTTAAGAAACCTGACATAGTGACATTGAGGTTTATTGCACCCATTGTTGAGTCTACACTGCCCACAGAGTGGCCCACTGAGGTAGAGCACTGTCCATGAGGGGATACAAAATCCACAGGTCACACTGCATAAAGCCACAATGACTCTAGGGCCACCTGTTTACATGAAGAGTCATACTGCTTATGGAAAGGCTAAGTTCATGTGTTTGTCTACACTGCGCACGTGGGGTTTACCCGGGTTGTGGGAGCTGACCCTGTTGATATAGGAATTCACACAATGTTAAGCAAAACATGCTGCCTCTTTGCTAGAACACGCTAATGAGGGAATATGCCATTTGTATGGGGGTGCACACTATTTATTTGCTACCTCACCATCTGTAAGGGGTTCACACTGTGGGAGTTACACTGCCTCTAGGGGGCTTACACCATTTATGTGGGTTGCCCTGTTATATGGGGTTCACACAGTTTATGAAGGCTGCATTGTTTGTGTGGGGCTCATATCATTTATGAGGGTTACTCTGTCTCTGTGATGTCGATGAGGGTCATGTAGCATAGCATATATTGGGGTTCACACTATTTTTGAGCATTACACTATTTGGGGTTTACACTATCCATATAAGAGTCAACATTGTATATGGGGGTTTATATCAGTTCTGAACTTTGTACTGTCTGTATGGGTTCTGATTGTGGGGTTATGCCATCTCTATGACAGACCCTGGTCTAAGCACTTGTGATAAAGCAGTGGAAAAAATTGACCTAACTCCTCTCTTTGTGGAGCTGACTTTCAGCAGGACAAGTGCATTCTTTATGGGAGGGATCATTTTTCCCTGTTTATGGGATTCACATCAGGGTTCATATTCTTTAGGGAATAGTGCTGGCATCAGCCATCCCTGAAGATTTCTTCGTGTGAATATGGGGCTATATTTACTGGTATTACATTGGGTATATGGGGGTTCACTGTCCAAAGATGTCCATATTCATTTACTATAGATTGCCAGGCACTGTGCCAGGCTCTGGGGATACTCTAGCACAAAATAGGCAAAAAACATCCCTGCCCTCTTCTAGCTGACATTATAGAGGAGGGATTCAGACAAGCAAATACATGATGGAAATATGTCAGAGGAGGATACATGCTATGGAGAAAAATAGTGCATGGAAGGAACATAGGATTCTAGGAAAGGGGTTACAATTTAAAATAGTGGTCAGGTAGGGTCTTACTGGGGAAGTTGGTTTTTAAGTAAAAACCTGAAGGGGATGCAGACCTCTGGGGGAAAATCCTCCCAGGCAGATGGAACAGCATGGGCAAAATCCCTGAGGCAAAAATATAGCTGGCATCTTCAAGAAATAGCTAAGAGGCTGGAGTGTAGCCAAAGATCAAATGGGGGGAAAGGTGGGTGGTGGGTGAAAGGGCCTTAGTGGGCACCACAAGGAGTTGGCTTTTACTTGCAGTGAGCAGAGGGGCTGCTGGAGAGTTTGGGGCAACAAAGGGATGTCACCTAATTTACTAGAACCCCTCTGGCTGTGAGTGGTGCACAGACTGTAGGGGTCTGTGGCACCTGAGAGACCAGTGAGGAGACCCCAGTCTGGGGATGTAGTGGTGGTGATGGTGAAGAATAGCTGATTCTGAAATAGCTGAAGGCAGAGCTCATAGAGTTCCCTTTAGATCAGATGTTGGATGAGAGAAAGGAGTCAAGGATAACTCCAAGGTATTCCACCTGAGCAACCAGCAAAATGGAGTTACAATTTCCTGATATGGGGAGGACTGGGAATGTGGTGGGGGATATCTTAGAGGGGCTCAGAAAGAGCATTTGACTTGGCAAAGTCAAGAAACCCAAATGGAGACACTGATGAGGCAGTTTGATGTGCCGGATTGGAGTTCATGGGAGAGTCCTGCACTGGAAATAGAAACGTGGGTGTAATCAGCATAGAGATGGCATATGAAACCATGGGACTGGCGGAGGTCACCAAGGGAACGAGTGTACATGGAGAAGAGGACCCTGGGCTGAGCCCTGGGGCCCTTCAGCATTTCAAGTCAGGGAGATGAGGAAGGGTGACACTCTAACAGGGTTACATTTTCTGTTCAGGTGTGGCCATACTGTTTAGGTGGTTACACTATTTCTAAGAGAACTGCGATGTTCATAGAGTAGTAGTGGCTTATTATTGCTCATGTGGGTGATGGGTGGATTGTTACTATGATTTGTGTTGTCCATAAAGTATCTTTCCAGGAGGGAAGTCTGTGAAGCGTTGTGACTTCTGTGGGGACTGTCCATGCCTCAGCCTGACAACAATAGGATAAATGTTATCTGTGTCAGGACAGTAAACTGGAACAAGAACTACTAGGTGTACAGGAGTAGGGGTGTCTTCATTGTCTGGACAGTTGTTTTCTCTGTGGACTGTTAACACTGTTCATCGTAGGCATGTCCGAGGTCTGTGAAAGGCTGAACTTTTTACCAGCCCCAGGGGTATTTGTGGAGGTTTTCCACAATGAACTGGAGGAGGAGGTTCTCCTTGTTCATTGGAGTCGATACAACCTTGGTTAGATGGCACGTCTTCAAGGATCGAGCAGTAGTGATGAATAGCTCTGTAACAAGTTCACAGTATTGGGTGGATGGGGGTGGGGGTTGGTTCACACAGTAATAGTGGAGTTCACCTTCCCTGGGGGTGGCTCTCAGTGCTCAAGAGGCAATCGAACTATCCAAAAGGGCCCACATTTTCATGGTGCAGTCACATGGACCCCTAAGGGGTTACAATATCCATGGACAGGTTTTCACAAACCACCGAGGTCACACTGCCCAACAGACATTTTCACCAGGGATTCCCATTCTCTGTGATGATTCAGACTCTCCATGAGGCATGACCACCATCTATGATTGTGTTTCATAGAAACAGTGGGATTGAGTTAACCAACCAAGAGTGGGATTATGCCATTTACAGGCAATTTCATGCTTCCAATGCCATGTGTTGTCTACAGTGGGAGTCTGTAAGGTGTGGGCTGCTTACATTATCCGTGAGGTATATAGTTCATTCTGTTAGTAATCATTACCAGTATTTGTCGCATACTTACATACATACATCCTCGATTTCTCATAACCACCTGGTCTTGTAGGGTCTATTAATATCCCTACTTTACAGATGAAGAAGCTGAGGCTGAAAGAGGTAAACTCACTTGCTCTATGTTAGACAGGAAATGGCAGAATTAGGATCACAAACCAGGTTTCTGTCTTGGTGGGAGTGTGGGGGTCACTGAAGCTTTTAAAGACCTATTATCTCTGAAACTTTCCATTTTACTTTTTGGGGCAGGCGGCGGGGGCAGTAAAGGTGTTAAACTTAGTGGCTGACAGTGGTGGTTTACAGTTGGATAGATTAAGGATTCAAACCCTGGCTCCAACCCTTGCTGGCCCTAGGACTCTGGCAGACTGATTTCCCCTCTGAGCCTCACTTTCTTAATCTGTAAATGGGGGATAACAGCAATTCCCCTCTTTGGGGTTTCGTGAGGATTAAATGAGAAGATGTCCTGGACAATGCTTGGCCCAGTGCCTGGCACATCATGAACACTAGGAATTCGGGAGCTGTTATAATAACAATGATGATGGTTATCATTGCTGGACCACACTTCTCCCAGAGGATTACAATATCCGTGGGGGAGCTGCACTGTCCGTAGGCAAGGTTACATAATTCCACAGGGGGGTGTGATGGTTCCCTGGAGGCCTTGGTCTCCCAGAGGAAGAGGCCTGGTACTTCTGAGGCACTGGTGAGGGACTGCTCTGAAGGCAGCTTTGAACCCAACAAACGGAGGCTGGGCTTAAGCCCTAAGAACATAGAGCCTGCAGGCCTTCCCTCCCTGTGGCCTGTTTGTCTCTCCCTGCCCATCTTCTGAGTTTCAGTCTCTCTGAGCATCTCCTCCTTCCCCGCCATACAAGGTACCTGAGTCTTTCTGGAGACTCTATCTCCAGGCTTGGCCTGTGGATATTGCTGCAATTTGCCCTCTACCCTGATACTGGCGCCCGCTGGCCATCTGATCATTGCTGATTTCCTGTTTCCCGGTGCCTCAGGCTCCATCTATCCCTCCCAGCTGCGGAGAACAGAGACTTAACACTGCCTGCGCTCTAGTCTTCATTCTTAAGCCCTGCCTTCCTCTCTCCTGGCGACCCCCCAGTGCCCCTGGGGAGCACATTTGTTCAGACTTTGGTCGCCCACTCGCATCCTGGCCCCACCTCCGGAACCCCCAGCCCTGGTGGTGGAAGTGGGGGTACCTCCGGCGACAGCCGAGTCCTAAGACAGCTGCAGCCTGGGGATGGGGGTGGGGGTGGCTCCCGAACACATTCTCCCTGGTCACTTCCTCCCCAGCTGGAATTGGGGCTATCTGGAAGGACAAGACCCCATCCCCGGAGGAGCGGAGGGCATAGCCGCCTCCCCATTTCCGATACTGGGAAATGCTTCCCACCCATTACACCCCACCCCTGGACAGCTGCCCCCATTCAGGCTCAGAGTTGGTGTGGGGGGGGAAGAGGGTAAAGCCAGGCTGGGAAATTTGTTGATCATCTTCCAAGGTCCTGACCTCGCCCCCGTGCAGAATAGATTCTGCCTCCTCCCGAAAGGCCCATGCTTGCTCCCCAGAAAAGTTCCTGACCCCCCTCACAAGGTACCCCTCCTCCCCTCTTACAGGCTCGCGAAAGAAACTCTGGATCCCTCAGTGGGCAGAAGAGGAGGAGGGGCGGCATGTCGCGGGTGCGGAGGACTTAAGTTATCTGCAGACTTGGAGCCTCCGAAAAGGGTCGTGACCCCAGGACCCCATCCCACCTCCGTACCCTCCTTCTTCCTTCCCCGTCGTGCGGCCCCTTTAAGCCCAGAGCCGGCCGGCCCTCAGTGGCAGCGCGCCGGCGTGTGTGTGTGTGTGTGTGTGAGTGTGTGAGTGCACAGGGAGGGGGCGGGCGCAGTGTCTCCATGGCGACGCGGCGGTGACGTCGCCGGCCGGGGGGCGTGGGCGTCCCGGCCCCGGAGTGCGATATTAACCCGGGAGGCGGCGGTGGGGAGGGGAGAGGCTCTGAGAGGCGAGGCCGGGTGAAGCGGCGAGGGCGGCCCGACGGGCGCGGGACGGGACGGGGCAGCGCGGGCGCCGGGAGCTGCGGCCCGGAGTCGGGGCGCCTCGCCCCGGGCCCCCCAGCATGAAGACCCCGGCGGACACAGGTGGGGGCGGGGGCAGCACGTGTGGGGGAGACTTGTTGCCCCGGGAAACCATGGGGAGAAACTTTGGGGGTGGCTGGAGGATTCCTGGGGACCCCGAGTGATCCCCAGTTCTGGCGGGCCCCCAAACACTCGAGACCTGTTGCTTCTCGCGGTACGAGCAAAGGTGTTGCATGGGACCCCCAATTTCTGGCTCCTGGAGGATTGGTGTGGGGGCCGCGAATCCTGGTCCTTTTCCTGCCTTGCATCCTGAAAGCTGGGCTCTCTTCAGCTACCAGGATCACAGGGGTGGCGGGGTCCCTCCCGCCGCTCTGTCACGTTGCACTCTAGGGGACGGGACGTGTGCGGGGCGTTGGGAGGGGGAACTGTCCACTGGGCCCGCTCTTCTCGTTTCCGCGCTGCGCGGTCCGGCCTGTGACCTTCACCGTGGCGCGTGCCCCGCACCGGCTTAGGGGGATACGGGATGGCCTCTAGGAGGAGGGCGTGAATGGGGAGCCCGGGACTCGGGGTCCGGGCTGCGCCGCCCCTCCCCCCGTCTCCGCCTGCTCCTCGCTCCCCCGCCCGCGCAGAGTCGCAAAGTTCCAAAGCGCAGCCCGAACGTTCGAAAAAGGAACTTTTTGTTTCCGACCTTAGAACGCGCGGCTTTAAGGTGGATCGGGTTAGACCTGCGTACCCTCCTCCCGCGCAGCCGGGAGCCCGGGACTGAGGAGGGTGGGGAAGGTGGAGTGGACGACGCGGAGGCTCCCACCTCACTCCCCCCATCCAGCTCTTCTCTTTCAATCGGCCGTCTTTTTCCCCCGCCCCTCTCTTCCAGCCAACTTGCTCCTCCTTAAGGGGCCAAGGTTCCCCTCCCCCCTCCGTCGGCGGGCGGGGGGCAGCGGGATTAACCCCCCGCCCCACTCGGACTTTCCCCCCCTCCCCTCCCCCGCTGCCCCCGAGCTCGCGCGGCCTGGACTTTGCGCCAGAGCGCGCTGGGGGGAGGGGTCCCAGCCGCCCCCTGCCCGTCTACCCCGTCGGAATCCGGCCTGGGGCGGGGACGGGGGAGGGGGAAGGGGGCCGGGCGCCGCTGTTCAAACTTGTTTCCTTTCCCCGGCGGCGGCCGAGGCTTGGGCTCCTGTGTGCGGGTGTGTGCCCCGACTGGCCCACCCTCCCCGCCCCCCCGCTCGGCGGGTGGGGGCGGCTCTTAAAGGGCTGGGAGCCGGGCTTTGGCGCCTAGGGATTGGGGCCGAGGGAGAGCGCTGGGAGGTGGGGTAGGGGTGCTGAGTGCTGTAGGGTCAGTCACGTGCGTCCCACGTACTCTCCGTATTCTCCAGGGCCGCTGGGCCTTAGGGGCAGCAGGAGCCTCTCCTCGCCCGAGGAGGGGGCCGAGGCGCCCAGACAACCCCGCCTCGTCTTCCCTCCCTGCTACAGGCTTTCTGGTGGGACCGGCTGGGCCGCTCCCCCAACTCTGTCTTGGGACCAAGCCGCGTGTAGGTTCTCCGGCTGGGGGAAAGGGGCGGGAGCCTGGAATTGTTTCCCGCTCTGCCCATCAGCGCGTCGGTCCCTCTGCCCCCCGGCCGGTCGCTGCACGCCCCTCCATCCGACCTTCCATCCCGGCCCCTCTCTCTGCCGCGGCTGTTTCCCACTTCCTGTTTTCTTCCCGGCTCTGGCGCCACCGAGGGCTGCCTGGAGTGGGGGAGGTGGTGGGGCCCCCCCAGGAGGCTGGCGTGTTCTTCCCATACCACCACCTCCCCCTTCCGACGACCCTCATAGTCTTTTAAAAAAAGTTTCGACAGTGATGTGAATTTGGAGGGTGCCCAGGAGATCTGCATCCCCACTCCCCCAGGTTTCTATAGTCTGTTGGGGAGAATCCCTACCTACCTCTGTGGGACCTAGGTGTGTCTTCTGGGGCCCCGCCATCCTAGCCCTTCCTCCTGTCTGTCTGCTGCCACCTCTCCACCCTGTCTTGCAATGTCCTGAGCCTCTTCTCTTAGGTCAGCTGCTCTATCCCTGCTCCAGAGGCCCTGCAGCCCCAAGCTTTCTTGGTGCAGGCGGGTGGTTTAAGCTTTAAGCACGTGGACCCATACACAACACACGCTCACACATGTTCCCCTTGCCCGTGCCTGGCTCCTGGCTTCAAGGCCTGGGGAACAGAGACCCATTGAGATACCCTGACGTCACCCTCCCTCTTCCTTCTGCCCCCAAAGCCGGGAACAGGCCCTCGTGTATGCCGAGTCCGATGAGGAAAGCCGGCAGTGTAGGGGTGGGCCAGGGAGTGTGTATGTGGGGGGGTCCCTACCAGGAGTGGGAGCCAGGACCCTGTCCCGAAGGCGGGGGTGCTCAGGGAGGAGACTCTACAAGGGGGGTTGGGACAGCCCTCGGAATGTAGCTTGAGGACTTTCCAGAGCCCCCCACCTCCTTTCCGAGTTCCCTTTGTGTTGCATGTAGTCTCTCTCACTCCTTCTCTTCTGCAAAGTTTATTTTTAGCCTCCTGCTCCCCCGCTCCCAGGACTGTCGCTGCACACACGTTGCTTGGTTACCGGGACAAGGAGGCTGGGGCGGGTGGGCTGGGAAGGGTGGCTTTAATTTGGGAGGGAGGGTGGAAGTCAGCATACCCCCCCCAACCTCAGACTGATGTCTTAAGGGCTTTGGCCTCCCCACATGCATCTGAGAGCCAGATTGGGGCTTAGGTGGGAGGAGCATGGAGCTTGGTGCTGAGTGGGGCCAGGTGCTTTTGGGAGGGGTTGGAGTGTACCTGGAGCTGATGGTTTGGTCGCTTGGGTTCTGGGTGGCATCTGAGCCCTGAAGATAACCCTGGAACCTGGGTTCTCTAACCTGGTGAACACCTGGAGTCCTGGGAGAGGGATGGGGCTGGGGATGCTGGGCTCCATGGAAGGCGTTCTTAGGGACTGTCACTTCTGAAGGGACCAGGGGCTGTTGGTGCAGGACCCCGGAACTGTAACCAGCCGGAGGTCATATTTCTGGAGCCCTGAGGGGCTGGTTTGAGGCCAGGATTTCTTAATGGG
>JAVSCE010000203.1:0-35230 GCA_032199065.1 Smutsia gigantea
TAAATACATCATGCCACTCCCTTCTGGTCTGTAAGCTTTCTGCTATGAAGTCTGATGGTAGCCTGATGGGCTTTCCTTTGTATGTGATCCTAATTTGTCTCTCTGGCTGCTTTTAATATTCTGTCCTTATCCTTGATCTTTGTACCTCCATGGCTAAGAGACTATCTCCTTCCCCAGATTGGGGAAGTTTTCAGCAATTACCTCCTCAAAGACACTTTCTATTTCTTCTCTTCTTCTTCTGGTACCCCTATAATGCGAATATTGTTCCGTTTAGACTGGTCACACAGTTCTCTCAATATTCTTTCATTCTTAGAGATCTTTTTTTCTGTCTGTGCTTCAGCTTCTTTGTATTCCTCTTCTCTAATTTCTATTTCATTTATCATCCCCTCCACCACACCTAATCTGCTTTTAATACCCTCCATTGTGCTCTTCAATGATTGGATCTCTGACTGGAATTCATTCCTGAGTTCTTGAATATCTTTCTGTACTTCCATGAGCATGTTCATGATTTTCATTTTGAACTCCCTTTCAGGAAGTTTCATGGGGTCATTGTCATTTAAATCTTTCTCAGGAAGTGTATTAATAATTTTACTTTTAACCAGGTTCCTTTGGCGTTTCTTACTTGTATATGGCACCCTTTAGTGCCCAGAAGCCGTACTCCCTGGAGCTGCTCAGCCCTGAAACAATGTCGGGGGTCTCAGGGGAGCAGTGTTGGTGCCTGATGGGGGGAAAGAGGTGTTTTCTGCTTCCCGGCTGCTATGCCTGACGCCATTGCCTGAACCATTGGGCTGAGCACACAGGTGTAAGCCTCTATGCTTTGTGTTTGTAGTCGCTGTAGACAGGTCTTCCATCTGACTGGCCTAATTCCAGGGTAGGGTTTGCCAGCTTTTGAGAGCTAGATGGGGCTGGCTGGGAGAAAGGTGCAGTAGGCTGTGTATCACAGAGTGGGTCCTTGGAGCTGTGTAGCCAGCCAGGGAGCTGGAGCACCCGAAGATTGTGAAAGCTCCCAATCTGCTGGGCAGAGTGCACCTGGACAATACTGTCTACCTGTCCTTTCTCCTGAGCAGTAAGCTCTGTGCAATCCTTGCCCCTTTGGCTGCCCTCTTGCTAAGGGCTTCCTTGATAGGAAGTCTCTCAGACTGCCCGCCTTTCTTTTGTCCCAGAGCAACCAGATATGGAAACCTGCTTTCCACAAGAGGCTGGAATCTCAGTCTCCAGGAATTCTGCGTCTCTTAGTTTTCCAACCCCGTAATCACGAGAGTATCATGCAAACACCAAGAAATGTAGGTTTGTGGTCCCAGAGCAGATCTCCGGAGTTAGTTATTCAGCAGTCCTAGGCCTCCACTCCTTCCTTTCTCCGTTTCTCTTCCTCCTGCTGGTTAGCTGGGGTGGGGGAAGGGCTTGGGTCCCATCAGGCCATAGATTTGGTACGTTACCCTGTTCCGGGAGGTGTGCTCCTTTCTCCAGGTGTATGCAGTCTGGTGCAGTCCTCTTCCTTGTTGCTTTTTCAGAAGTAGTTGAATTAATTATATTTCCATATTATATGCGGTTTTAGGAGGAAGCCTCTGTCTTAGGTCTCACGCTGCCATCTTTAATCCTCCCTATGCCTTGCTTTGTTGTTATACTCCACAAATGAGGGAAATTATCTAGCATTTGTCTTTCTCTGCCTGACTTATTTCACTGAGCATGATCATACCCTCTGGTTCCATCCATGTTGTTGTAAATGGTAGGATTTGTTTCTTTCTTATGGCTGAATAGTATTCCATTGTGTATATGTACCACATCTTCTTTATCCATTCATCTATGGATGGACACTTAGGTTGCTTCCATATCTTGGCTGTTTTAAGAAGTGCTGCTATAAACGTACGGGTGCATATGTCTTTTTGAATCTGAGAACTTGTTTTCTCTGAGTAAATTCTTAGGAGTGGAGTTCCCAGGTCAAATGTTTTTTCTATTTTTAGTTTTTTGAGGAACCTCCATATTGTTTTCCACAATGCTTGAACTAGTTTACATTCCCACTAGCAGCGTAGAACAGTTTCCCTTTCTTCACATCCTTGCCAGCATGTGTTGTTCTTAGTCTTTTCGATGCTGGCCATCCTAACTGGTGTGAGGTAATACCTCATTGTGGTTTTAATTTGCATTTCCCTGATAATTAGCGACATGGAGTGTCTTTTCATGTGCCTGTTGGCCATCTGAATTTCTTCTTTGGAGAAATGTCTGTTCGTATCCTATGCCCATTTTTTAATGGGGTTATTTGCTTTTTGGGTGTTGAGGCATGTGAGTTTTTTATATATTTTGGATGTTAACACCTTGTTGGATATGTCATTTACAAATATATTCTCCCATACTGTAGGAGGCCTTTTTGTTTGCTGATGGTGTCCATTGCTGTATGAAGCTTTTTAGCATGTTACAGTCCCATGTGTTCATTTTTTCTTTTGTTTCTCTTGCCCGAGGAGATGCGTTCAGGAAAAAGTTGCCCATGTTTATATTCAAGAGTTTTTTGCCTATGTTTTCTTCTAAGAGTTTTATGTTTTCATTACTTACATTCAGGTCTTTGATGCATTTTGAGTTTACCTTTTTGTATGGGTTAGACAATAATCCAGTTTCATTCTTTTGCGTGTAGCTGTCCAGTTTTGCCAAACCATATGTTGAAGAGGCTGTCATTTCCCCATTGTATATCCATGGCTCCTTTATGGTATATTAATTGACCATATATGATTGGGTTTATATCAGGGCTCTCTAATCTGTTCCACTGGTCTATGGGTCTGTTCTTGTGCCAGTACCAAATTGTCTTGATTACTGTGGCTTTGTATTAGAGCCTGAAGTCTGGGGGCATAATCTCCCCCCTTTATTCTTCCTTCTCAGGTTTGCTTTGGCTATTCAGGGTCTTTTGTTGTTCCATATGAATTTTAGAACTATTTGCTCTAGTTTGTTGAAGAATGCTGTAGGTATTTTGATACGGATTGCATTGAATCTGTAGATTGCTTTAAGGAGGATCGCCATTTTGACAATATTCATTCTTATTTTTCCATGGGCGCAGGTTGTATTTCCATTTATTGGTGTCTTCTTTAATTTTTCTTGGGAGTGTTTTGTAGTTTTCAGAGTATAGGTCTTTCACTTCCTCGGTCAGATTTATTTGTAGGTGTTTTATTCTTTTTGATACAATTGTGAATGGAATTCTTTTCCTGATTTTTCTTTCTGCCAGTTCATAGTTAGTGTGTAGGAATGCAACAGGTTTCTGTGTATTAATTTTGAATCCTGCAACTTTGCTGAATTCAGATATTAGATCTGGTAGTTTTGGAATGGATCCTTTAGGGTTTTTTTTCTTTTTTAATTAATTAATTTATTTTAATATAATTTATTTAATGGTAGGATTTGTTTCTTTCTTATTATATATTTTTAATATAATCTACAATTACATGTGCAATATTATGGTTATTGAACTACCCCTTCATCAGGTCCCCCCCACCAACCCCATTACAGTCACTGTCCATCAGCGTAGTGAGATGCTATAGAATCACTACTTGTCTTCTCTGAGTTGTACTGCCCTCCCCGTGCCCCCCCAACATTACATCTGCTAATCGTAATGCCCCTTTTTCCCTCTTATCCCTCCCTTCCCGCCCATTTTCCCCAGTCCCTTTCCCTTTGGTAACTATTAGTCCGTTCTTGGGTTCTGTGAGTCTGCTGCTGTTTTGTTCCTTCAGTATTTTTTCTTTGTTCTTATACTCCACATATGAGTGAAATCATTTGATACTTGTCTTTTTCGGCTTGGCTTATTTCACTGAGAATAATACCCTCTAGCTCCATCCATGTTGTTGCAAATGGTAGGATTTGTTTTCTTCTTATGGCTGAATAATATTCCATTGTGTATATGTACCACATCTTCTTTATCCATTCATCTACTGATGGACACTTAGGTTGCTTCCATTTCTTGGCTATTGTAAATAGTGCTGCAATAAACATAGGGGTGCATCTGTCTTTTTCAAATTGGGCTGCTGCATTCTTAGGGTAAATTCCTAGGAGTGGAATTCCTGGGTCAAATGGTATTTCTATTTTGAGTTTTTTGAGGAACCTCCATACTGCTTTCCACAATGGTTGAACTAATTTGCAGTCCCACCAGCAGTGTAGGAGGGTTCCCTTTTCTCCACATCCTCGCCAACATTTGTTGTTGTTTGTGTTTTGGATGTTGGCCATCCTCACTGGTGTGAGGTGATATCTCATTGTGGTTTTAATCTGCATTTCTCTGATGATTAGCGATGTGGAGCATCTTTTCATGTGCCTGTTGGCCATCTGAATTTCTTCTTTGGAGAATTGTCTATTCATGTCCTCTGCCCATTTCTTAATTGGATTATTTGCTTTCTGTTTGTTAAGGTGCATGAGTTCTTTATATATTTTGGATGTCAACCCTTTATCAGATACGTTTTTTATGAATATATTCTCCCATACTGTAGGATGTCTTTTGTTCTACTGATGGTGTCCTTTGCTGTACAGAAGCTTTTCAGCTTGATATAGTCCCACTTGTTCATTTTTGCTTTTGTTTCCCTTGCCCGGGGAGATATGTTCATGAAGAAGTTGCTCATGTTTATGTCCAAGAGATTTTTGCCTATGTTTTTTTCTAAGAGTTTTATGGTTTCATGACTTACATTCAGGTCTTTGATCCACCTTGAGTTTACCTTTGTGTATGGGGCTAGACAGTAGTCCAGTTTCATTCTCTTACATGTAGCTGTCCAGTTTTTCCAACACCAGCTGCTGAAGAGGCTGTCATCTCCCCATTGTATATCCAAGGCTCCTTTATCAAATATTAATTGACTGTATATGTTTGGGTTAATGTTTGGATTTTCTATTCTGTTCCACTGGTCTGTGGGTCTGTTTTTGTGCCAATACCAAATTGTCTTGATTACTGTGGTTTTGTAGTAGAGCTTGAAGTCAGGGAGTGTAATTCCCCCTGTTTTATTCCTCCTTCTCAGGATTGATTTGGCTATTCGGGGTCTTTTGTGGTTCCATATGAATTTTAGAATATTTGTTCCAGTTCATTGAAGAAAGCTGTTGGTAGTTTGATAGGGATTGCATTGAATCTGTAGATTGCTTTAGGTAGTATAGCCATTTTGACAATATTTATTCTTCCTAGCCAAGAGCATGGGAAGCATTTCCATTTGTTAGTGTCCTCTTTAATTTCTCTTAGGAGTGTCTTATAGTTTTCAGAGTAGTTCTTTCACTTCCTTCGTTAGGTTTATTCCTAGGTATTTTATTCTTTTTGATGCAATTGTGAATGGAATTGTTTTTCTGATTTCTCTTTCTGTTAGTTCATCATTAGTGTATAGGAAAGCAACAGATTTCTGTGTGTTAATTTTGTATCCTGCAACTTTGCTGAATTCAGATATTAGTTCTAGTAGTTTTGGAATGGAATCCTTAGGGTTTTTTATGTACAGTATCATGTCATCTGCAAATAGTGACAATTTGACTTCTTCTTTACCAATCTGGATGCCTTGTATGTCTTTGTTTTGTCTGATTGCTGTGGCTAGGACCTCCAGTACTATGTTGAATAACAGTGGAGAGAGTGGGCATCCCTGTCTTGTTCCCGATCTTAGATGAAAAGCTTTCAGCGTCTCGCCGTTAAGTATGATGTTAGCTGTGGGTTTGTCATATATAGCCTTTATGATGTTGAGGTACTTGCCATCTGTACTCATTTTGTTGAGAGTTCAATCATGAATGGATGCTGAATTTTGTCAAATGCTTTTTCAGCATCTATGGAGATGATCATGTGGTTTTTGTTCTTCTTTTTGTTGATGTGGTGGATGATGTTGATGGATTTTCGAATGTTGTACCATCCTTGCATCCCTGGGATGAATCCCACTTGATCATGGTGTATGATCCTCTTGATGTATTTTTGAATTCGGTTTGCTAATATTTTGTTGAGTATTTTTGCATCTACGTTCATCAGGGATATTGGTCTGTAATTTTCTTTTTTGGTGAGGTCTTTGCCCGGTTTTGGTATTAGAGTGATGCTGGCTTCATAGAATGAGTTTGGAAGTATTTCCTCCTCTTCTATTTTTTGGAAAACTTTAAGGAGAATGGGTGTTATTTCTTCTCTATATGTCTGGTAGAATTCAGAGGTGAATCCATCAGGCCCGGGGGTTTTGTTCTTAGGTAGTTTTTTGATTACCAATTCGATTTCGTCACTGGTGATTGGTCTGTTTAGTATTTCTGTTTCTTGCTTGGTCAGTCTTGGAAGGTTGTATTTTTCTTAGAAGTTGTCCATTTCTTCTATGTTTTCCAGCTTGTTAGCATATAGATTCTCATAATATTCTCTTATGATTCTTTGTATTTCTGTGGTGTTCGTCGTGATATTTCCTTTCTCATTTCTGATTGTGTATATGTGTGTAGATTCTCTTTTTCTCTTAATGAGTCTGGCTAGGGGTTTATCTATTTTGTTTATTTTTTCAAAGAACCAGCTCTTGGTTTCATTGATTTTTTCTATTGTTTTATTCTTCTCAATTTTATTTATTTCTTCTCTAATCTTTATTATGTCCCTCCTTCTGGTGACTTTGGGCCTCATTTGTTCTTCTTTTTCCAATTTCAGTAATTGTGTCTTTAGACTATTCATTTGGGAATGTTCTTCCTTCTTTAAATAGGCCTGGATTGCAATATACTTTCCTCTTAGAACTGCCTTTGCTGCGTCCCACAGAAGTTGTGGCTTTGTGTTGTTGTTGTCATTAGTCTCCATATATTCTTTGATTTCTGTTTTGATTTGGTCGTTAACCCATTGATTAATTAGGAGAGTGTTGTTAAGTCTCCATGTATTTGTGAGCCTTTTTGATTTCTTTCTAAAATTTATTTCTAGTTTTATACCTTTGTGATCTGAGAAGTTGGTTGGTAGGATTTCAATATTTTAGAAATTACTGAGGTTCTTTTTGTGGCCTAGTATGTGGTCTATTCTGGAAAATGTTCCATGTGCACTTGAGAAGAATGTGTATCCTGTTGCTTTTGGGTGTAGAGTTCTGTAGATGTCTCTTAGGTCCATCTGTTCTACTGTGTTGTTCAGTGCCTCTGTGTCTTTACTTATTTTCTGTCTGGTTGATCTGTCCTCTGGAGTGAGTGGTGTGTTGAAGTCTCCTAAGATGAATGCATTGCTGTCTATTTCCTCCTTTAATTCTGTTAGTATTTGTCTCACATATGCTGGCGCTCCTGTGTTGGGTGCATATATATTTATAATGGTTATATCTTCTTGTTGGACTGACCCCTTTATCATTATGTAATGTCCTTCTTTATCTTTTGCTACTTTCTTCGTTTTGAAGTCTATTTTGTCTGATACAAGTACTGCAACACCTGCTTTTTCTCTTTGTTGTTTGCATGAAATATCTTTTTCCATCCTTTCACTTTTAGTCTGTGTATATCTTTGGATTTGAGGTGAGTTTCTTGTAGGCAGCATATAGATGGGTCTTGCTTTTTTATCCATTCTGTTACTCTGTGTCTTTTGATTGGTGCATTCAGTTCATTTACATTTAGGGTGATTATTGATAGATATGTACTTATTGCCATTCCTGGCTTTCGATTCGTGGTTACCAAGGGTTCAAGGGTTGCTTCTTTACTATCTAACAATGTAACTTAACTTTCTTGTTAAGTTATTGTAAACTCAGTCTGATGTTTCTTTATTTCTCTCCCTTCTTATTCCTCCTCCTCCATTCTTTCTATAATAGGTGTTTTATTCTTTGCCTTTAGTTAGTATTTGGATGGTCTGCTTTCTTTGCTATGATTTTATTTTCTCTCGTGACATCTTTTTAGCCTTAGGTGTGCTTCCATCTAGAGCAGTCCCTTTAAGATATCCTGTAGTGGTGGTTTATGAGAGGCAAACTCTATCAACTTTCATTTGTCTGGAAATTGTTTCATCGCTCCATCATATTTAAATGATAATCGTGCTGGATACAGTATTCTTGGTTCGAGGCCCTTCTGTTTCATAACATTAAATATATCATGCCATTCTCTTCTGGCCTGTAAGGTTTCTGTTGAGAAGTCTGATGATAGTCTGATGGGTTTTCCTTTGTAGGTGATCTTTTTCTCTCTCTAGCTGCCTTTAATACCCTGTCTTTATCTTTGATCTTTGCCGTCTTAATTATTATGTGTCTTGGTGTTGTCTTCCTTGGGTCCCTTGTGTTGGGAGATCTATGAGCTTCGGTGGACTGCGAGACTACTTCCTTCCCCAGCGAGGGAAAGTTTTCAGCAATTATTTCTTCAAAGACACTTTCTATCCCTTTTTCTCTCTCTTCTTCCTCTGGTACTCCTATAATGCGAATATTGTTCCGTTTGGATTGGTCACACAGTTCTCTTAATATTCTTTCATTCCTAGAAATCCTTTTATCTCTCTCTGCCTCAGCTGCTCTGTACTCCTGTTCTCTGTTTTCTATTCCATTAACAGTCTCTTGCATCTCATCCATTCTGCTGTTAAGCCCGTCGATCGCTTGTCTGATTTCTGCATTGTCTTTCCTCAGTTTCCTCACTTCCTCCATCAGCTCTTGCACATTTCTCTGTAGGTCCATCAGCATGGCTATGACTTTTATTCTGAATTCTTTTTCAGGAAGACTGTGCATTTCCATCCCTTCATACTCCCTCTCTGGGGTTGTCTGGTTGATTTTGGTCTGAACCATATTCCTCTGTCTTTTCATGGCTATAGAATTGGTCACTGATAGTTGCCACGTATGTCAGCTGGGCTCTTTAAGACCGCCTCTTGGGGTGCCTAGTCCTCTCGGGTGTAGCTACACGCTTTGCGCTTTCCTGTGTATTCTCGTCTCTCTTTTAGGAATAGATGTATTTGCTGTGTTTTCGTAGATAAATATAGTGTTGGGAGGAGATTTCTGCCGCCCTGCTCACACCGCCATCTTCCCGGAAGTTTACCAACAGATTTTTATCCCAGTTTTTGGTGTACAGTCAGGCCATCTTTTCCATGCCACTGTCCTTTCTTCTCCCTAGTTGTGTTCCAGACTGGTTCTTTTTGAGGATCCTGTGATCCAAATCTTAATTGTCCAAGTATATATACTTTGTTAAAAGGTTCTTTTGAGATTAAAATACTTCTGGGAAATATCACCCTGCTATGGTTACTCAGGAAGGTTTGTCATTCCTTGGCTTTGGTTAGTTGACTACTTTCTAGTTTAGCACTAGAAAGCAATATAATAGGGCATTGGGGAGTGTGGGCTTCGAAAGAAGGAGAAGCATTACATTCATGCAAGTGCAGTGTTCATCAGTAAAGATGAGCAGAGTCCTGATCTTTACACAAAGCACCCTGTAATTTCAAAAAGAAATAGGTATGTTTGTAAGTCACACAATAGCCTGATAGTTTTAATCAGGTAGTTGATTTACAATGGTAATAATTAATCTAAGTGCATAGTTACTGTGTGCTATTTTCTTTCTAAAGATTTTGTAAGTATTAAATCACTCCTTGTAACAACCTTTTTCATATTATCCTCATTTACTGGCAAGGAGAGTAGGTGTAGAAGGATTAAGTACCTTGGATAAGATCTCACAGTGTGCTGCTGAGTCAGGGTTTGAACTCATGGTGTCTGAGTCTAGAGTCAGAGCTCTTTTAACCATTATACTATGTTGCACATCAAGCTTAGGCTGTCAAAATTTAGTATACTGAGGATGTTAAATTCAGTATAGTCACATAGGTTGTCAAATATTTTGTAAGAACATGAAGTATGAATTTTAATAGTGAAGTCTGATTGCATTTTTGTCAGTCTTAGGAGTACACTGTAGTTTAAATTTAATTATCATTAAAATTAATCAGTCATTATCTATTTAAGCTCCAATGTTGTGGTCTTAATTAGTGTAGGCCAGTGATATTCAAACTATGTTTGGGGACCAGTGGTGGGAGGTCTCTGAGTCACAATTGTTTTCATAGCTATATATATATATATATATATATATATATATATATATATATTTTTTTTTAGGAAAGCAAGGCAAAGGCTTTTATTTAGAGATAAAAATGAGAGGATAGAGGTCCTAGCTTACACCATGAGGGGAAAAGAGAGCCCCATTGTTTTCATAATAATATTGAGATGATAGTTGCCTTTTCCCCTCTCATCTGTAATGTAGAGTGATGTCTACAGGATACGTGAAAACATTATTGCTTTGAGGCTAATGGAATGTGTAATAGTGTATTGTTTATTTTCTTTGAGATATAATTTCAATACCATAAAACTCACCCTTTTAAAGTATACTATTAAGGGTATGTTTCATAAGTGTACATAACCATCAGTACTATCTAATTTCAACACATTTTAATCTTCCCAAAAAGAAACCCTGTGCCCCATTAATAACCCTTCCTCCCCCACCCCACCCCACCCCAGCTCTTGGCAGGCACTAAGGTACTTTATGTCTGTGGATTTGCCTATTTGGGATATTTAATATAAATAGAATCATACAACATGTGGCTTTTTGTGCCTGAGTTCTTTTACTAAGCATAATGTTTTCAAGGTTTGTCCATATTGTATCATGTATTAGCACTTCACTCCTTTTTATGGTTGAATGACACTGCATTCTATGGAATGTATTCTGTAGAGATAACCATGTTTTGTTTATCCATTCATCATTTGATATATTTATAGGTTGTTTCCATTTTCTGGCTGTTAAGAATAATGTTGCTGTGAACACTAATGTAAAGGTTATGTGGATGTATGTTTTCATTTAGCTTAGATATATACCCAGGAGTGGAAAAGCTTGGTGTTTTATTACATTTATGTTTAACTTAATGAGAACATGACAACGTATTTTCCCAAGAGGCTGCCATTTTATATTCCCATTAGCAGTGTATGAGGGTTCTAATTCTCCACATTCTCACCAACACTTGTTATTGTCCATCTTGTTGATTATAGCCATTCTAGGAGGTGAAGCAGAATCTCATTGTGGCTGATTTACATTTCCCTGATGATTAATAATGTTGAGCATCTCTTCTGTGCCTATTAGCCATTTGTGTATATTATTTGGAAAATGTCTATTCAAATCCTTTGTCCATTTAAAAATTCGTGTTTTTTGTTCTTTTGTTGAGTAATAGGAGATCCTTACGTATTCTGGATGCAAGAGCATTATCAGATACATGATTTGCAAAAATGTTATCCCATTTCTTGGGTTGTCTTTCATTTTCTTAAAGTTTTAAAAATTGTGATAAAAATAAAACATATATAACAATATTTACCATTTTAACCATTTTTAAGTCTATATTTCAGTGACATTAGGTAATTCCCAGTGTTGTGCAACCATCACCACCATCTATCTCCAGAACATTTTCATTTTTCCAGAAACTCTGTAACCATTAAGCAATACTTTCTGTTCCCTCCTTCCCCAGGCCCTAGCAACCACTGTTGTACTTTCTGTCTGTATGCATTTGACTACTCTATATAGAGTCATATAGTACTTGTCCTTTTGTGACTGATTGACTTAATTTAGCACAGTGTCTTCAAGGTTCTTTGATGTTTGTAGTATGGGTCAGAGTTTCCTTTTTAAGGCTGAATAATTTACTGTTGTATGTACATACCACATTTTGTTTATCCATTCATCTTTTTTTTTGCTATTTTTTTTTACATTTTTTATTGTGAAATGATTATCACAGTAAGTTTAGTTAACATCCTTCAACATACATAGTTACAAATTATTTTTTCTTGCGATGTGAACTTTTGAAGTTTTTTCTCTTAACAACTTTTCAATACACAAGACATTATTGCTCACCATGAAACGAACAAGTTCCAATACAGTGAACATGCTCTCACAAGGTGAATAATGCAAGGAACATAGTGAACAAGTTCTCACAAGGTAAACAATGCAAAGGCAGTCATATCAGAGAAACTAATTCAGTTACTATAATCAATCAAGTCAACTATGATTATTCATATGATTTTTATACTTAAATTATAAGTGAATCCCACATTTCCCCCTTTTTTGTTTTAACTGACACAAATGCATATGCATATATTTGTGGAAGGTACCAGAATAATGATTAGCTGGGCTCGGCCTGTGACATAACTTGTCACAGGCAATGTCTCTCTCGTCTGGAGGGGTGAGGTTGGCCCCCACGTTGCTCACCTGAGGTCCCTTACGACTGTGCCTGTCTTAGGTTGTTCCTCCCATGAGGAATCTTACCCGTCTCTGGCTACCCAGCTATCTCCTGGGACCAAACAGGGAGATAAAATATGAAAGAGAGGACAGCCAGCAGCTATAATTCTGGATAAAATCACAATATACATGATTATTTTCTTGCAGCAAATGCAGGTGGGGAATCAGTATATGATTTCACAAAGTTGTTTAAAAGGAATCACTTATTTCTTGAAGTTAATTCTTGAAAAGTAGCATATGCTTGTTTTGGCTTTAAAAGACCAACAACTGCTTTCCACACACACACTACGAAAACAGGAATACAAATGCATAACAGTATTAGACCTACAATTATAGGCCATATCCAATGAAACAAAGAAAACCAGTTTAACAATCCAGGCATTTGTGAAAACTTATCAATAATATGGTGAATGTTGTCTATTTGATCTTGAATAGTATGCGAAAAATCAGACAAATTAAAACAACACATCCCTGGAAATTGTTCACATCCCATATGTTCTTTTTTTTTTAATCACTTACTCTTTTGTTAGCTTCTCCTAAGTATTCTTTTTTTAAATAATTTATTTTGGATCATTAATCTACAATTACATGTGCAATATTATGATTATTAAATTACCCCCTTCATCAAGTCCCCCCTACCAACCCCATTACAGTCACTGTCCATCAGCGTAGTGAGATGCTATAGAGTCACTACTTGTCTTCTCTGAGTTGTACAGCCCTCTCCATGCCCCCCCAACATTACATCTGCAACCATACTGCCCCTTTTTCCCTCTTATCCCTCCCTTCCCACCCATCTTCCCCAGTCCCTTTCCCTTTGGTAACTATTAGTCCGTTCTTGGGTTCTGTGAGTCTACCGCTGTTTTGTTCCTTCAGTTTTTTTCCTTTGTTCTTTTTTTTGTTTTGTTTTTTTTCTTTTTTTTAAGTTTATTTTGATATCATTAATCTACAATTAAATGAATAATATTATGGTGATTACACTACCCCCTTCATCAGGTCCCCCCCCCGCAAGCCCATTGCAGTCACTGTCCATCAGCATAGTGAGATGCCATAGAGTCACTACTTGTCCACTCTGGGTTGTACAGCCCTCCCCGTGCCCCCCGAACATTACATCTGCTAATCGTAATGTCCCTTCTTCCCCTTTACCCCTCCCTTCCCACCCATCCTCAGTCCCTTTCCCTTTGGTAACTATTTGTCCGTTCTTGGGTTCTGTGAGTCTCCTGCTGTTTTGTTCCTTCAGTTTTTTTTTTCCTTAGTTCTTATACGCCACATATGAGTGAAATCATTTGATACTTGTCTTTTTCAGCTTGACTTACTTCACTGAGCATAATACCCTCTAGCTCCATCCATGTTGTTACAAATGGTAGGATTTGTTTTCTTCTTATGGCTGAATAATATTCCATTGTGTATATGTACCACATCTTCTTTATCCATTCATCTACTGATGGACACTTAGGTTGCTTCCATTTCTTGGCTATTGTAAATAGTGCTGCGATAAACATAGGGGTGCATCTATTTCAAACTGGGCTGCTGCATTCTTAGGGTAAATTCCTAGGAGTGGAATTCCTGGGTCAAATGGTATTTCTATTTTGAGTTTTTTGAGGAACCTCCATACTGCTTTCCAAAATGGTTGAACTAATTTGCATTCCCACCAGCAGTGTAGGAGGGTTCCCTTTTCTCCACATCCTCGCCAACATTTGTTGTTGTTTGTGTTTTGGATGTTGGCCATCCTCACTGGTGTGAGGTGATATCTCATTGTGGTTTTAATCTGCATTTCTCTGATGATTAGCGATGTGGAGCATCTTTTCATGTGCCTGTTGGCCATCTGAATTTCTTCTTTAGAGAAGTGTCTATTCATGTCCTCTGCCCATTTCTTAATTGGATTATTTGCCTTTTGTTTGTTAAGGTGCGTGAGTTCTTATCAGATGTCAACCCCTTATCGGATACGTCATTTATGAATATATTCTCCCATACTGTAGGATGTCTTTCTGTTCTGATGGTGTCCTTTGCTGTACAGAAGCTTTTCAGCTTGATATAGTCCCACTTTTTCATTTTTGCTTTTGTTTTCCTTGCCCAGGGAGATATGTTCATGAAGAAGTCGCTCATGTTTATGTCCAAGAGATTTTTGCCTATGTTTTTTTCTAAGAGTTTTATGGTTTCATGACTTACATTCAGGTCTTTGATCCATTTTGAGTTTACCTTTGTGTATGGGGCTAGACAGTAGTCCAGTTTCATTCTCTTACATGTAGCTGTCCAGTTTTTCCAACACCAGCTGCTGAAGAGGCTGTCACCTCCCCATTGTATATCCAAGGCACTTTTATCAAATATTAATTGACTGTATATGTTTGGGTTAATGTTTGGATTTTCTATTCTGTTCCACTGGTCTGTGGGTCTGTTTTTGTGCCAATACCAAATTGTCTTGATTACTGTGGTTTGTAGTAGAGCTTGAAGTCAGGGAGCGTAATTGCCCCTGTTTTATTCTTCCTTCTCAGAATTGCTTTGGCTATTCGGTGTCTTTTGTGGTTCCATATGAATTTTAGAATTTTTGTTCGAGTTCATTGAAGAAAGCTGTTGGTAGTTTGATAGGGATGGCATTGAATCTGTAGATTCCTTTAGGTAGTATAGCCATTTTGACTATATTTATTCTTCCTAGCCAAGAACATGGGATGCATTTCCATTTGTTAGTGTCCTCTTTAATTTCTCTTAGGAGTGTCTTGTAGTTTTCAGAGTACAGGTCTTTCACCTCCTTGGTTAGGTTTATTCCTAGGTATTTTATTCTTTTTGATGCAATTGTGAATGGAATTGTTTTTCTGATTTCTCTTTCTGTTAGTTCATCATTAGTGTATAGGAAAGCAAAAGATTTCTGTGTGTTAATTTTGTTTCCTGCAACTTTGCTGAATTCAGATATTAGTTCTAGTAGTTTTGGAATGGAGTCTTTAGGGTTTTTTATGTACAGTATCATGTCATCTGCAAATAGTGACAATTTGACTTCTTCTTTACCAATCTGGATGCCTTGTATGTCTTTGTTTTGTCTGATTGCTGTGGCTAGGACCTCCAGTACTATATTGAATAACAGTGGAGAGAGTGGGCATCCCTGTCTTGTTCCCGATCTTAGATGAAAAGCTTTCAGCGTCTCGCCGTTAAGTATGATGTTAGCTGTGGGTTTGTCATATATAGCCTTTATGATGTTGAGGTACTTGCCGTCTATACCCATTTTGTTGAGAGTTTTAATCAGGAATGGATGCTGAATTTTGTCAAATGCTTTTTCAGCATCTATGGAGATGATCATATGGTTTTTGTTCTTCTTTTTGTTGATGTGGTGGATGATGTTGATGGATTTTCGAATGTTGTACCATCCTTGCATCCCTGGGATGAATTCCACTTGATCATGGTGTATGATCCTCTTGATGTATTTTTGAATTCGGTTTGCTAATATTTTGTTGAGTATTTTTGCATCTACGTTCATCAGGGATATTGGTCTGTAATTTTCTTTTTTGGTGAGGTCTTTGCCCGGTTTTGGTATTAGAGTGATGCTGGCTTCATAGAATGAGTTTGGAAGTATTCCCTCCTCTTCTATTTTTTGGAAAACTTTAAGGAGAATGGGTGTTATTTCTTCTCTATATGTCTGGTAGAATTCAGAGGTGAATCCATCAGGCCCGGGGGTTTTGTTCTTGGGTAGTTTTTTGATTACCAATTCGATTTCGTCGCTGGTGATTGGTTTGTTTAGTTTTTCTGTTTCCTGCTTGGTCAGTCTTGGAAGATTGTATTTTTCTAAGAAATTGTTCATTTCTTCTATGTGTTCCAGCTTGTTAGCATAGAGGTTCTCATAATATTCTCTTATGATTCTTTGTATTTCTGTGGGGTCCGTCGTGATTTTTCCTTTCTCATTTCTGATTGTGTATATGTGTGTAGATTCTCTTTTTCTCTTAATGAGTCTGGCTAGGGGTTTATCTATTTTGTTTATTTTTTCAAAGAACCAGCTCTTGCTTTTATTGATTTTTTTCTATTGTTTTATTCTTCTCAATTTTATTTATTTCTTCTCTAATCTTTATTATTTCCCTCCTTCTGGTGACTTTGGGCCTCATTTGTTCTTCTTTCTCCAATTTCAGTAATTGTGTCTTTAGACTATTCATTTGGGAATGTTCTTCCTTCTTTAAATAGGCCTGGATTGCAATATACTTTCCTCTTAGACCTGCCTTTGCTGCGTCCCACAGAAGTTGTGGCTTTGTGTTGTTGTTGTCATTAGTCTCCATATATTCTTTGATTTCTGTTTTGATTTGGTCGTTAACTAATTGATTAGTTAGGAGAATGTTGTTTAGTCTCCATGTATTTGTGAGCCTTTTTGATTTCTTTCAGAAATTTATTTCTAGTTTTATACCTTTTTTATCTGAGAAGTTGGTTGGTAGAATTTCAATATTTTTGACTTTACTGAGGTTCTTTTTGTGGCCTACTATGTGGTCTATTCTGGAAAATGTTCCATGTGTACTTGAGAAGAATGTGTATCTTGCTGCTTTTGGGGGCAGAGTTCTGTAGATATCTGTTAGGTCTATCTGTTCTAGTGTGTTGTTCAGTGCCTCTGTGTCTTTACTTATTCTCTGTCTGGTTGATCTCTCCTTTGGAGTGAGTGGTGTGTTGAAGTCTCCTAAAATGAATGCATTGCTGTCTATTTCCTCCTTTAATTCTGTTAGTATTTGTTTCACATATGCCGGCGCTCCTGTGTTGGGTGCATATATATTTATAATGGTTATATCTTCTTGTTGGACTGACCCCTTTATCATTATGTAATGTCCTTCTTTATGTCTTGCTCCCTTCTTCGTTTTGAAGTCTATTTTGTCTGATACAAGTACTGCAACACCTGCTTTTTTCTCTTTGTTGTTTGCATGAAATATCTTTTTCCATCCCTTCACTTTAGTCTGTTTATGTCTTTGGGTTTAAAGTGAGTCTCTTGAAGGCAGCATATAGATGGGTCTTGCTTTTTTATCCATTCAGTGACTCTATATCTTTTGACTGGTGCATTCAGTTCATTTACATTTAGGGTGATTATGGATAGGTATGTACTTATTGGCATTGCATTGTTCAGATTCGTGGTTACCAAAGGTTCAACATTAACTTCCCTGCTATCTAAATGTCTAACAACTAACTTAATAAGCTATTACAAACAGAATCTAAAGGTTCTTTGTTTGTTTCCTCCTTTTTCTTTCTATTCCATTCTTTATATATTGGGTATCATATTCTGTACTGTTTGTCTATCATTTGATTGACTTTCGGAATAGTTAATTTAATTTTGCATTTTCTTAGTAATTAGATGTTCTATTTTCTTTACTGTGGTTTTATTACCTCTGGTGACAGCTATTAATCTGTGGGAACACTTCCATCTATAGCAGTCCCTCCAAAATACACTGTAGAGATGGTTTGTGGGAGGCAAATTCTCTCAGCTTTTGCTTATCTGGGAATTGTTTAATCCCTCCTTCAAATTTAAATGATAATCTTGCTGGATAAAGTAATCTTGGTTCAAGGCCCTTCTGCTTCATTGCATTAAATATATCATGCCACTCCCTTCTGGCCTGTATGGTTTCTGCTGAGAAGTCTGATGATAGCCTGATGGGTTTTCCTTTGTATGTGATCCTATTTCTCTCTCTGGCTGCTTTTAATAGTCTGCCCTTATCCTTGATCTTTGCCATTTTAATTACTATATGTCTTGCTGTTGTCTTTCTTGGGTCCCTTGTGTTGGGAGATCTCCACACCTCCATGGCCTGAGAGACTATCTCCTTCCCCAGATTGGGGAATTTTTCAGCAATCACCTCCTCAAAGACGCTTTCTATTCCTTTTTCTCTCTCTTCTTCTTCTGGTACCCGTATAATGCGAATATTCTTCCGTTTGGATTGGTCACACAGTTCTCTCAATATTCTTTCATTCTTAGAGATCCTTTTTTATCTCTGTGCCTCAGCTTCTTTGTATTCCTCTTCTCTAGTTTCTATTTCATTTATTGTCTCCTTCACCGTATCCAATCTGCTTTTAGTACCATCCATTGTGTTCTTCAATGATTGGATCTCTGACCGGAATTCATTCCTGAGTTCTTGAATATCTTTCTATACCTCTATGAGCATGTTAATGATTTTTATTTTGAACTCCCTTTCAGGGAGAGTCATAAGGTCCATATCATTTAAATCTTTCTCAGGAGTTGTGTTCATAATTTTACTCTGGACCAGGTTCCTTTGGCATTTCATATTTGTGTATGGCGCCCTCTATTGCCCAGGAGCTCTACTCTCTGGAGCTGCTCAGCCCCTGAAACAATGCGGGGATTGTAGGGGAATGGTATTGGTGCCTCCAGGGAGGAAAGTGGTGTTTGCTGGTTCCTGGCTGCTATGCCTGTCTCCACTGCCTGAACCAGTGAGCTGAGCACACAGGTATAAGCCTCTGCTTTGCGTTTTTAGTTGTTATAGATAGATCTTCCCACTGGCTGGCCTAACACCAGGGAAGGATTTCCTGGTTTGCAAGCCCAGTGGGGCTGGCCAGAAGAAAGGCACACAAGTCTGCCTGTCACAGAAGAGGTTCTTGGAGTTGTGTAGGCAGCCAGGGAGCTGGAGCACCTGAAGATCGTGAAAGCTCCCAACCTGCTGGGCTGAGTGCACCCGGACAATTTTGTGTGCCTGTCGTTTCTCCTGAGCAGTAAGCTCCCTGCAATCCTTGTCCCTTTAGCAGCTCTCTTGCTAAGGGCTTCTTTCTTAGGAAGTCTCTCAGACTGCCCGCCCTTCTTTTGTCCCTGAGCAGCTGGGTATGGATCCCTGCTTTCACAAGCAGCTGGATTCTTAGTCTCTCCGGGAATTCTGCCTGTCTTAGCTTTCCAACCCCCTAATTACAAGAATATCATGCAAGCACCATGTAATGTAGGTTTGTGCTCCCAGAGCAGATCTCCAGAGTTAGGTATTCAGCAGTCCCACATCTCCACTCCCTCCCTGCTCCGTTCCTGTTCCTCCCACTGGTGAGCTGGGGTGGGGGAAGGGTGTGGATCCCACAGGACCACAGCTTTAGTACGTTACCCTTTTCTGTGAGGGCTGCTCTTGTCTCCAGGTGTATGCAGTTTGTTGCCGTCCTCTTTCCCGTTCTTTCAAGAGTAGTTGATGTAGCTTTATTTTCATATTATATGAGGTTTTAGGATGAAGCCTCTGTCTCACCTCTCACACCACCATCTTTAATCCCTTTGCTATTTTTTTTATGAAAGTATTATTGATATACACTCTTATGAAGGTTACACATGAAAAAACAATGTGGTTACATTTACCCATATTATCAAGTCCCCATCCATACCCCAGTGGAGTCATTGGCCATCAGTGTAGTAAGATGCCACAGATTCACTGTTTGCTTTCTCTGTGCAACACTATTTTCCCCTTGATTCCCCACACCATGTGTACTAAACATAATACCCCTCAATCCCCTTCTCCGACACTCCCCACCCACCCTCCCACACCCCTCCCCTTTGGTAACCACTAGTTCCTTCTTGGAGTCTCTGAGTCTGCTACTATTTTGTTCCTTCAGTTTTGCTTCGTTGTTATACTCCACAAATGAGGGAAATCATTTGGCACTTGTCTTTCTCCACCTGGCTTATTTCACTGAGCATAATATCCTCCAGCTCCATCCGTGTTGTTGCAAATGGTAGGATTTGTTTCTTATGGCTGAATAGTATTCCATTGTGTATATGTACCACATCTTCTTTATCCATTCATCTACTGATGGACACTTAGTTGCTTCCATATCTTGGCTATTGTAAATAGTGCTGCGATAAACATAGGGGTGCATATGTCTTTTTGAATCTGAGAAGTTGTATTCTTTGGGTAAATTCCAAGGAGTGGGATTCCTGGGTCAAATGGTATTTCTATTTTTAGTTTTTTGAGGAACCTCCATATTGCTTTCCACAATGGTTGAACTAGCTTACATTCCCACCAGCAGTGTAGGAGGGTTCCCCTTTCTCTGCATCCTCGCCAGCATTTGTTGTTCTTAGTCTTTTCGATGCTGGCCATCCTTACTGGTGTGAGGTGATATCTCATTGTGGTTTTAATTTGCAATTCCCTGATGATTAGTGATGTGGAGAATCTTTTCATGTGTCTGTTGGCCATCTGAATTTCTTCTTTGGAGAACTGTCTCTTCATATCCTCTGCCCATTTTTTAATCGGGTTATTTGCTTTTTGGGTGTTGAGGTGTGTAAGTTCTTTACCTATTTTGGATGTTAACCCCTTGTTGGATATGTCATTTACAAATATGTTCTCCCATACTGTAGGATACCCTTTTGTTCTGTTGATGGTGTCCTTTACCGTACAGAAACTTTTTAGTTTGATGTAGTCCCATGAGTTCATATTTGCTTTTGTTTCCCTTGCTTGAGGAGATGTGTTCAGGAAGAAGTTGCCCATGCTTATATTCAGGAGATTTTTGATATGTTGTCTTCTAAGAGTTTTATGGTTTCATGACTTACATTCAGGTCCTTGATCCATTTTGAGTTTACTTTTGTGTATGGCGTTAAACAATAATCCAGTTTCATTCTCTTGCATGTAGCAGTCCAGTTTTGCCTACACCAGCTGTTGAGGAGGCTGTCATTTCCCCATTGTATGTCCATGGTTCCTTTATCATATATTAATTGACCATACATAGTTGCGTTTATATCAGGGCTCTCTAGCCTGTTCCATTGGTCTATGGGTCTGTTCTTGTGCCAGTACCAAATTGTCTTGATTACTGTGGCTTTGTAGTAGAGCTTGAAGTTGGGGAGAATAATCTCCCCACTTTAATCTTCCTACCTAGGATTGCTTTGGCTATTCGGGGTCTATTGTGGTTCCTTTTGAATTTTAGAACTATTAATTCTAGCGTTGAAGAATGTTGTTGGTATTTTGATAGGGATTGCATTGAATCTGTAAATTGCTTTAGGAAGGATGGCCATTTTGACAATATTAATTCTTCTATCCATGAGCACGGGATGTGTTTCCATTTATTGGTATCTTCTGTAATTTCTCTCATGAGTGTCTTGTAGTTTTCAGAGTATAGGTCTTTCACCTCCTTGGTTAGGTTTATTCCTAGGTATTTTATTTTTTTTTAATATAACTTATTTTATTATCATTAATTTACAATTGCATGTGCAATATTATGATTATTAAACTACCCCTTCATCAGGTCCCCCCCACCAACCCTATTGCAGTCACTGTCCATCAGCGTAGTGAAATGCTATAGAATCACTACTTGTCTTCTCTGAGTTGTACTGCCCTCCCCGTGCCTCCCCAACATTACATCTGCTAATCGTAATGCCCCTTTTTCCCTCTTATCCCTCCCTTCCCGCCCATTTTCCCCAGTCCCTTTCCCTTTGGTAACTATTAGTCCGTTTTGGGTTCTGTGAGTCTGCTGCTGTTTTGTTCCTTCATATTTGTTTTTCTTTGTTCTTATACTCCACATATGAGTGAAATCATTTGATACTTGTCTTTTTCGGCTTGGCTTATTTCACTGAGCGTAATACCCTCTAGCTCCATCCATGTTGTTGCAAATGGTAGGATTTCTTTTCTTCTTATGGCTGAATAATATTCCATTGTGCATATGTACCACATCTTCTTTATCCATTCATCTACTGATGGACACTTAGGTGGCTTCCATTTCTTGGCTATTGTAAATAGTGCTGCGATAAACATAGGGGTGCATCTGTCCTTTTCAAATTGGGCTGCTGCATTCTTAGGGTAAATTCCTAGGAGTGGAATTCCTGGGTCAAATGGTATTTCTATTTTGAGTTTTTTGAGGAACCTCCATACTGCTTTCCACAATGGTTGAACTAATTTGCAGTCCCACCAGCAGTGTAGGAGGGTTCCCTTTTCTCCACATCCTCGCCAACATTTGTTGTTGTTTGTGTTTTGAATGTTGGCCATCCTCACTGGTGTGAGGTGATATCTCATTGTGGTTTTAATCTGCATTTCTCTGATGATTAGCGATGTGGAGCATCTTTTCATGTGCCTGTTGGCCATCTGAATTTCTTCTTTGGAGAAGTGTCTATTCATGTCCTCTGCCCATTTCTTAATTGGATTATTTGCTTTCTGTTTGTTAAGGTGCATGAGTTCTTTATATATTTTGGATGTCAACCCTTTATCAGATACGTTTTTTATGAGTATATTCTCCCATACTGTAGGATGTCTTTTTGTTCTACTGATGGTGTCCTTTGCTGTACAGAAGCTTTTCATCTTGATATAGTCCCACTTGTTCATTTTTGCTTTTGTTTCCCTTGCCTGGGGAGATATGTTCATGAAGAAGTTGCTCATGTTTATGTCGAAGAGATTTTTGCCTATGTTTTTTTCTAAGAGTTTTATGGTTTCATGACTTACATTCAAGTCTTTGATCCACTTTGAGTTTACCTTTGTGTATGGGGCTAGACAGTAGTCCAGTTTCATTCTCTTACATGTAGCTGTCCAGTTTTTCCAACACCAGCTGCTGAAGAGGCTCTCATCTCCCCATTGTATATCCAAGGCACTTTTATCAAATATTAATTGACTGTATATGTTTGGGTTAATGTTTGGATTTTCTATTGTGTTCCACTGGTCTGTGGGTCTGTTTTTGTGCCAATACCAAATTGTCTTGATTACTATGGCTTTGTAGTAGAGCTTAAAGTCAGGGAGTGTAATTCCCCCTGTTTTATTCCTCCTTCTCAGGATTGCTTTGGCTATTCGGTGTCTTTTGTGGTTACATATGAATTTTAGAATTATTTGTTCCAGTTCATTGAAGAAAGTTGTTGGTAGTTTGATAGGGATTGCATTGAATCTGTAGATTGCTTTAGGTAGTATAGCCATTTTGACAATATTTATTCTTCCTAGCCAAGAGCATGGGATGCATTTCCATTTGTTAGTGGTCTCTGTAATTTCTCTCATGATTGTCTTGTAGTTTTCAGAGTATAGGTCTTTCACCTCCTTGGTTAGGTTTATTCCTAGGTATTTTATTCTTTTTGATGCAACTGTGAATGGGATTGTTTTCCTGATTTCTCTCTCTCCTAGCTCATTGTTAGTGTATAGGAATGCCACAGATTTCTCTGTATTACTTTTGTATCCTGCAACTTTGCTGAATTCAGATATTTGATCTAGTAGTTTTGGAGTGGATTCTTTAGGGTTTTTTATGTATAATATCATGTCATGTGCAAACAGGCACAGTTTAACTTCTTCCTTACCAATCTGGATGCCTTTTATTTCTTTGTGTTTTCTGATTGCCATGGCTAGGACCTGCACAATTATGTTAAAAAGAAGTGGGGCGAATGGGCATCCTTGTCTTGTTCCCGATCTTAAAGGAAAAGCTTTCAGCTTCTCACTGTTAAATATAATGTTGGATGTGGGTTTGTCATATATGGCCTTTATTATGTTGAGGTACTTGCCCTCTATACCCATTTTGTTGAGAGTGTGTATCATGAATGGATGTTGAATTTTGCCAGATGCTTTTTCAGCATCTATGAAGATGATCATGTGGTTTTTGTCCTTTTTTTTGTTGATGTCGTGTATGATGTTGATTGATTTTTGAGTGTTGTACCATCCTTGCATTCCTGAAATAAATGTTACTTGATCATGATGGATGATCCTTTTAATGTATTTTTGAATTTGGTTTGCTAATATTTTGTTGAGTATTTTTGCATCTCTATTCTTAAGGGATATTGGTCTGTAATTTTCTTTATTTGTGGTGTCTTTGCCTGGTTTTGGTATTAGAGTGCTGCTGGCCTCGTAGAATGAGTTTGGAAGTATTCCCTGTACTTCTACTCTTTGGAAAACTTCAAGGAGGGTGGGTATTAGGTCTTCACTAAATGTTTGATAAAGTTCAGCAGTGAAGCCATCTGGTCCAGAGGTGGTGTTCTTAGGTAGGTTTTTGATTACTAGTTCTATTTTGTTGCTGATAATTGGTCTGCTCAGATTTTCTGTTTTTTCTGGGTCAGCCTTGGAAGGTTGTATTTTTCTAGAAAGTTGTCCATTTCTTCTAGGTTATCCAGTTTGTTAGCATATAATTTTTCATAGTATTCTGTAATAATTATTTGTATTTCTGTGGTATCTGTAGTGATTTTTCCTTTCCCATTTCTGAATCTGTTTATGTGAATAGACTCTCTTTTTTTCTTCATAAGCCTGGCTATGGATTTATCTGTTTTGTTTATTTTCTCAAAGAACCAGCTCCTACTTTTGTTGATTCTTTATATAGTTTTATTCTTCTTGACTTTATTTATTTCTGCTCTAATCTTTATTATGTCCCTCCTTCTACTGACTTTGGGCCTCATCTGTTCTTCTTTTTCTAGTTTTGTTAATTGTGATTTTACAGTGCTCATGTGGGATTGTTCTTCTTTCGTGACGTAGGCCTGTATTGCAGTATACTTTTAGCATGGCCTTCGCTGCATCCCACAGATTTTGCGGTGTTGAATTATTGTTTTCATTTGTCTCCATACATTGCTTGATCTCTGTTTTTATTTGGTCATTGGTCCATTGGTAATTTAGGAACATGTTGTGAAGCCTCCATTAGTTTGTGGGATTTTTCATTTTCTTTGCGTAATTTATTTCTAGTTTTATACATTTGTATTCTGAGAAACTTGTTGGTGCAATTTCAGTGTTTTAGAATTTAGTGAGGTTCTTTTTGTGGCCTAATATATGATCTATTCTTGAAAATGTTCCATGTACAGTTGAGAAGAATGTGTGTTCTGCTGTTTTTGTGTGTCGAGTTCTGTCAATGTCCGTTACGTCCATCTGTTGTATTGTGTTTTTCAGTGACTCTGTCTCCTTACTTATTTTCTGTCTGGTTGATCTGTCCTTCAGAGTGAGTGGCGTGTTGAAGTCTCCTAGAATGAATGCATTGCATTCTATTTCCCCTTTTATTTCTATTAGTATTTGTCACACATATGTAGGTGCTCCTGTGTTCTGCACATAGAATATTTATAATGGTTATATCCTCTTGTTGGATTGATCCTTTTATCATTATGTAATGTCCTTCTTTGTCTCTTGTGACTTTCTTTTGTTTTGAAGTCTATTTTGTCTGAAGCAAGTACTGCAACTCCTGCTTTTTTCTCCCTATTAGTAGCATGAAATATCTTTTTCCATCCCTTCACTTTTAGTTTGTGTATGTCTTTGGGTTTGAAGTGAGTCTCTTATAGGCAGCATATAGATGGGTCTTGCTTTTTTATCCATTCTGAAATTGTGTCTTTTGATTGGTGCATTCAGTCCATTTACATTTAGGGTGATTATTGATAGGTATGTAATTATTGCCATTATAGTTTGGATTCGTGGTTACCAATGGTTCAAGGGCATCTTCTTTCCTGTCTAACCCTCTAAATTAACTCAGGTATTACACTGTTATAAACACAGTCTGATGATTATTTCTCTCCCTTCTTTTTCTTCCTCTTCCACTCTTTATATGTTAGGTCTTTTATTCTGTACTCTTTGTGTTTCCCTTGACTGACTATAGCTGATTTTGTTTTGCAATTATCATTTAGTTGGTCTACTTCCTTTAATGTGTTTTGTTTTCTCTGGTGACAGCTATTTAGCCTTAGGCATACTTCAATCTAGATAAGTACCTTTACAATACACTGTGGAGGTGGTTCATGGGAGGTAAATTCCCTCACCTTTTGGTTATCTGAGAATTGTTTGATCCCTCCTTGAAATTTAATTGATAGTCTTGGTGGATAGAGTATTTTTGGTTCCAGTCCCTTCTGTTTAATTGCACTGAATATATCGTGCCATTCTGTTCTTTCCTGTAAGGTTTCTGCTGAGAAGTCTGGTGATAGCCTGATGGGTTTTCCTTTTTACGTGATCTTTTTTCTCTCTCTGGCTGCTTTTAATACTCTGTCCTCTCTTTAATCTTTGCCATTCTAATTGTTTTATGTCTTGGTGTTGTCGTCCTTGGGTCCTTTTGTTGGGAGATCTGTGGAGTTCCATGGCCTGAGAGACTATTTCCTTCCCCAGCTTGGGGAACTTTTCATCAATTATTCCTTCAAAGACACTTTTTATCCTTTTTTCCCTCTCTTCTTCTTTTGGTACCCCTATAATGTGAATATTGTTACCTTTGGATTGATTACACAGTTCTTTCCATGTTCTTTCATTCCTAGAGATCATTTTCTCTCTCTCTGCCTCAGCTCCTCTGTATCCCCATTCTCTGATTTCTAATCCATTAACAGTCTTTTCTACCTCATCCAGTCTGCTCTTAAATCCTTCCATTGTTTGTTTCATTTCTGTTAACTGCCACCTGAATTCATCCCTTGGCTCTGGAATATTTCTCTGTAGCTCCATCAGCACGCTTATGATTTTTATTTTGAATTATTTTTCAGGAAGATTTGTCTCACGAAGTCCTCTTTCTGGTGTTTGAAGGATTTTGGATTGAACAAGGTTCTTCTGCCTTTTCATTGCAATGGGAGTGGTCACCAGCATGTTGCGCATGTCTTAGCTGGGAGAAGAAAGTTCCTTCCTGCTTTCCGGTCCCCTTGGCCTGTCTCTGCTGTTTGTGCCAGTTCTTTGTGTGCAGGAAACAGCCTCTGGGTCAATTCCCTGAGCTGCCATGGGTGGGGTGGCCCTTGGGATGGCCTGGGGCGCTGGCGGTTTTGCAGGGTAGCGGTGCGTGTTCTGCCACTAGAACAAAGCCCCTTTGTGCCTCCAGGACTCTGTGCCCCTGTCCATTGTCTGTGCTGGTGAACCGCGTGCAGGGAGCAGCCTCTGGGTCTGGGCCGGCTAGCCCTGCGCAAGGAGAAGCCTCCGTGTTATAAGCTGTGTGGTTGCTGTAGGCAGCCTGCTCCCCAGCTCGTCTTCAGCAGTGGCAGGGACAGCTGGCTGTTCGCTGGTGCTGACGGGGAAAAAGTAACGGCAGTATGCCTATCGCCATGAGAGGCCTCGGAGCTGTGTTGTCACCTAGGGGCATAGGGCGCCTGAAGTTTCGTAAAGTTCCCAGCCTGCTGAGCTGCGTGTACCAGGACGATTTTGTCCACCTGTTAATCCCTTGTCCCTTTAAGACTTTTAAAGCGCCTGCTTTTCTTTTGTCCCAGCGCAGCTGGCTATGGGAACGTGTTTGCTGTCTTAGTCTCAGATTTTGCTTTTCCACTCCTCTAATATCCAGAGTACCCATGCAGTGTGTGTCTGTGCTCCTGGGGCAAATTACTAGGGCTGGTTATTTAGCCGTCCTGTGCTTCTACTCCCTCCCCACTCTGATTCTTTTCCTCCTGCTGGTGAGCTGGGGTTGGGGGAGTGCTCGTGTCCTGCTGGGTCATGGCTCCGTCCCTTACCCTTTTCCATGAGATGTTGGGTTCTCACATATGTAGCCTGGCTGGTGTATTGTATCTTCTGGTCACTGTTTTAGGAATAGTTGTATTTGCTGTAGTTTCACAATATGGTTCGTACCAACTTGTATAAGGGCTTTAGAATTTGTGCCAAGTGTGGGATAAACACTCTCCAGTAGCCCAAAAGACCCAAAAACTCTTGTAATACTGCCACAGTGGTAGGGGTGGAGAAATCCTGGACTTTGACTGCTTCAGGAACTTTAGTTTTACCCGACCAGACAGCTCCCAAGAATTTTACAGGCATATCCATGTCCCTGAAACTTGGTGCTGTTCACAGCCCATCTTTTTTCCTGTAGATGTTGCAACAGTCTAGGAACTGCCCCTTCTAAATCTGAAAGAGAATCAGATGTGAGCATAATATTATCAGTGTAGTGATAGAACCACACTGTTTGCGGTTTCTTCTATGCGGCCAAGTACTGGGCTACAAGTCCATGACAGATGTTCTTACTGTGGAGGTATCCCTGTGGAAGGACAGTGAATGTCCACTGATGGCCTTCCCATGTGAAGGCAAACTGTACCTGGCTTTCCTATGCTATGTCAATAGAGAAAGAAGCATTAGCAAGGTCTGTTACATGATGATACGTTCCCAGTTCATGGCTGATGGTATCCAGAATGTCTGCTATAGAGGGGACAGCAGCATGCAAAGGGGGTGTAACTTTTATTCAATTCCCTGTAGTCTGTAGTCATACTCCAGAAGCTGTGTGGCTTTCTCACTGGCCACAACTGGGGAATTAAAAGGACTATGAGTGGGCTTTATGATGCCCACCCTCTCCAACTCATGTAGAGTTTCTCCAATTTCCCTGTGCCCCCCAGGCAATTTATACTGCTTAGTATTTGTCACCTACTGACGTACAGGCAGAGGTACAAGTGGGTGCTTAGCATGTCCCCTCAGAACTCCCTTTACCACATGTACCCTCTGTCTGAACTCACCTGTAGTGTTCTGTAACCACAGGCTCTGAAGGATATCTACCCCCAAAATATATTCAGGGATGGGAGAAATGTACACGGTATACTCCTTTGGGGCAAAAACTCTATCTCCAATGAGATTTGGGCTTTCTTCACTCTAATTGCTTTACCCCCATAGCCATCTATCACAGCAGTGGTCCTGGGACAACACTCAGGGTTGCCATAAATCAGAGACGACTCAGCTTCTGTGTCCACCAGCGCCAGGACACATTGTACATTCATAGGGGACCAATGAATTTCTAATTCTACATGTGACCTCAGGTCCCCACTATGTACCCTAAGGTGGGTACCTTGACCCCCTCCCCCAGTCGAACCGTGATGTCCAATCATCCTCCTGTGGGGGTGAGGGCTCAGGCAAATCCTGAGTACTGTCTCCCATGAAGTTTTGCAGGGACACAGGCCGGTCATGAGGCCCTAACTCCAGTTCCCATGTCCTGGACCTCAGTGGCTGGAACTGCTGCTCTGGCTTTAATTGGTATAATAGTTCTAACAAGATTCTATTAGGCTGCCCATCAAGTTTTTCTTTCACTACTCTAGCCTTTATCAACTCAACCCACATCTGGGTCCTCAAGACCTTCATATGGCCTTTACACTTCTCCTTTCAGCTGTATCCCATATTTCCTTCCATGCCCTTATTGTTTGAACCTCCCTGACATCTGCTAAAGTATGAGTAATCTCACTTATGGGTTGCTCTATGTGTGCCGCAAGAGTAATCACTAGGGACCCAAAGAGAGATGTGGGAGCTGTATGTAGCACCAGATTTCTCATTCTTACAGTGAACACCTCCTCTTCGGGGCAATGGGGGTCTGTATTATAGATGATATTTTTTGTACCTAATTCCTGTAGTACCTGTTGGAGCTCTGAATACGTTTTCCAACTACTGGGTAGATATGGTAAATCACCCTGATCAGGCCAAACTACCCTGATGGTAGCTGTCAGTGTCTGATTCCCTGAGGTGTGACAGGCATTTTGAAACCACTGCCGGAGGGAAGGGTGATTCTTCCAGGAAGCCGTTCTACTCATCTCAGAACCCATCATAACAATGTTTTCCACCCCCATATCCCAGAGACGTAAAAGCCATGTGGGCAGAGATTCCCATGACTTCTGCCTATACTGGACGCTTATGTCCATCACCTCATCCTGTATAGGGACGGAGCATGGAGTACTCCACAATCTCGGGAGGGGGTGGCTCTTCCGCCTGAGGAGCCCATGATTATTTTGTTTTTATTTTCTTAATTACAGCCAGTTGGGCCATTAAAACAGGAGAGGATGCTACCTCCAGCGGTAGCCTCAGTAGCAGATCCGCCATGGCCCTGCTTCCTCCTCTTCTCCCTCTGGCTCCTCCACCATATCCTGGGCTGAAGGCACCACTCTTTCCTCCCTCTCCCCCACAGCCTCCTGCAGTGTGGCTTTTTCTGCTGCCTTCCCTCTCACTGCTGCTAAGGAATCTTCTAGGAGCGTGACCTGCCTTTTCAGTAACTGTCTCTCTTTGTTTACCCTCTTAATAATCCCCTTTCTCCTGTAGAACATTTCACTATCTCGATGAAAAGAGACCCTACCATGCCAGCGCCTAGGGTCTCCAAGCAGTCTTGGAACTCACAGAGGACGAATTCTGCAGCTTTCGGTGTTTCCACCCTTCCCCAGTTCTGGGGAAGGCCCCACCCCTTTAGGAGGTACTTTACCCTAGACCAATTCCCCACTATGGGCTCCCCAATTGGAAGCTCCACAGCTGGGGGGATAATAAGTGAAGCTGCGCCCTTTGCTGCTGCATCCGCTAGGTCCTCCCCACCATCCACAGGGGGGTTCCGGGAATCTCCCCACCATCTCTTTGGGTAGTCCTCCCATAGGTTGCACCTATTTTCACAGATTTCTAGTTCATAGGTCCTGCTGGCTATGCCAAATGTAACTACAGGGAGAGGAAATCCCAGGGCAAAACACCTTTAAAACCTAAATCAGTCAGAGGGAGAAATAATGTTTAAAACCCGTTTATTGTCTAAAAACTGCGGTCCAGGGCTGTTTCTCTTTCCTGCTCCAGCAGAAACAAACCAGCCCTCCACCTAACCTCTCACGCTCAGATAAGCCCTTGGTTGCCGAGGTAATTACCCATTGCTATGGCAATGAACTACGTGTCTCCGCCCCTGAGGAATGCCTGTTGGTATGCAGATGCACTAAAGCCAGGCGAGATATGCTGGAAATATTACAGTTTTACCCACAAATAGAGACTTCCTCATTGTGTTTTACAGCTGCATAGTATTTTATGGTTTTAAGATTGTTTTTCCTGCCAGTTCCCTATTTGATGGGAGTTCATTTCTAGTCTTTCCCTTTTTAATTAGTGCTTTAACTGAAAGCATTAATTGTAAATCCTCTCTTATTTGATCCATTTTGAGTTAATTTTTTTAACTGGTATAATAAGATCAGGATCCAACTTCATTCTTTTGAACATAGATATCCAGTTTTCTGAACATCATTTGTTGAAAAGACTATCATTGAATACTCAACACTGCTGTCAAATCAATTGACCATATATGTGAGGGTTCATTTGTGAGCTCTCGGTTCTTCTGTTCCACTGATCTTTTGTGTCTTTTCTTTTACGAGTACTATACTGTTTTGATTACTGTAGCTTTTTAGTAGGTTTTGAAATCAGGAAGCGTGAGTCCCACAACTTTTTTTTCTTTTACTAGATTGTTTCAGCTTTTTAGAGCTCCTTGAAATTCCATATGTCTTTTAGTATTTTTCTATTTTAGGCTTTTCTCTTTCTGCCAGAAATGTCATTGGGATTTTGATAGTTATTGCACTGCGTCTGTAGGTCACTTTGAGTAGTATTGACATTTTGATAATATTGTTAACAATGTAAATTGTTAGCAATAACTTAAGTGAAAGAAACAAATGAGTGAGTACACAGTTGGCTGCACTTCATGAATTCTGCCCAGTCTCAGCCTTCAGCAACTCTGGGAAAGTATCCTAAACAATTCTTGGGATTCTTGAGTTAATAACAACAACCAAGGGCTTAATCTTTTTAAGTGAATGATAAACACTGTGAAAGGTGTATCTTCCAGCTGTCCATTCCCTTGGGACTGTAGGTCACATGAGCCTAAAATACTTCCTAATTCCCAGCTTCCAGATACCTAGAGGTAGTGATGAGAGTCCCAAAGGGGAACATCAAGGAAGAGGTAGGCAGGTAAAGTAGACTGGAGGGAGTTCATGAACACAGGATGTTGTTCCATTTATGTTTAATTTCTTTTAGTAAATGTTTTGTAGTTTTCATTGTACATATTTTTTGACTCCTTGGTTAAATTTATCTGAAAGATTTAATTCCTTTTTTTAAATAATTTATTTTGGTATCATTAATCTACAATTACATGTGCAATATTATGGTTATTAAACTACTGTAATTTTCCCCCTTGTCTCTCCCTTCCCACCCATCCTCCCCAATCCCTTTCCCTTTGGTTACTATTAGTCTGTTCTTGGGTTCTGTGAGTCTGCTGCTGTTTTGTTCCTTCAGTTTTTTCCTTTGTTCTTATACTCCACATATGAGTGAAATCATTTGATACTTGTCTTTTTCGGCTTGGCTTATTTCACTGAGCATAATACCCTCTAGCTCCATCCATGTTGTTGCAAATGGTAGGATTTGTTTTCTTCTTATGGCTGAATAATATTCCATTGTGTATATGTACCACATCTTCTTTATCCATTCATCTACTGATGGACACTTAGGTTGCTTCCATTTCTTGGCTATTGTAAATAGTGCTGCAATAAACATAGGGGTGCATCTGTCCTTTTCAAATTGGGCTGCTGCATTCTTAGGGTAAATTCCTAGGAGTGGAATTCCTGGGTCAAATAGTATTTCTATTTTGAGTTTTTTGAGGAACCTCCATACTGCTTTCCACAGTGGTTGTACTAATTTGCATTCCCACCAGCAGTGTAGGAGGGTTCCCTTTTCTCCACATCCTTGCCAACACTTGTTGTTGTTTGTGTTTTGGATGTTGGCCATCCTTACTGGTGTGAGGTGATACCTCACTGTGGTTTTAATCTGCATTTCTCTGATGATTAGCCATGTGGAGGTCTTTTCATGTGCCTGTTGGCCATCTGAATTTCTTCTTTAGAGAAGTGTCTATTCATGTCCTCTGCCCATTTCTTAATTGGATTATTTGCTTTTTGTTTATTGAGGTGCGTTGAGTTCTTTATATATTTTGGATGTCAGCCCCTAATTGGATTTGTCATTTATGAATATATTCTCCCATACTGTCGGATGTCTTTTTGTTCTACTGATGGTGTCCTTTGCTGTACAGGAGCTTTTCATCTTGATATAGCCCCACTTGTTCATTTTTGCTTTTGTTTCCCTTGCCCGGGGAGAAATGTTCATGAAGAAGTCGCTCATGTTTATGTCGAAGAGATTTTTGCCTATGTTTTTTTCTAAGAGTTTTATGGTTTCATGACTTACATTCAGGTCTTTGATCCACCTTGAGTTTACCTTTGTGTATGGGGCTAGACAGTAGTCCAGTTTCATTCTCTTACATGTAGCTGTCCAGTTTTTCCAACACCAGCTGCTGAAGAGGCTATCACCTCCCCATTGTATATCCAAGGCTCCTTTATCATACATTAATTGACTGTATATGTTTGGGTTAATGTTTGGATTTTCTATTCTGTTCCACTGGTCTGTGGGTCTGTTTTTGTGCCAATACCAAATTGTCTTGATTACTGTGGCTTTGTAGTAGAGCTTGAAGTCAGGGAGTGTAATTCCCCCTGTTTTATTCCTCCTTCTCAGGATTGCTTTGGCTATTCGGGGTCTTTTGTGGTTCCATATGAATTTTAGAATTATTTGTTCCAGTTCATTGAAGAAAGCTGTTGGTAGTTTGATAGGGATTGCATTGAATCTGTAGATTGCTTTAGGTAGTATAGCCATTTTGACAATACTTATTCTTCCTAGCCAAGAGCATGGGATGCATTTCCATTTGTTAGTGTCCTCTTTAATTTCTCTTAGGAGTGTCTTGTAGTTTTCAGAGTACAGGTCTTTCACTTCCTTCGTTAGGTTTATTCCTAGGTATTTTATTCTTTTTGATGCAATTGTGAATGGAATTGTTTTTCTGATTTCTCTTTCTGTTAGTTCATCATTAGTGTATAGGAAAGCAACAGATTTCTGTGTGTTAATTTTGTATCCTGCAACTTTGCTGAATTCAGATATTAGTTCTAGTAGTTTTGGACTGGAGTCTTTAGGGTTTTTTATGTACAATATCATGTCATATGCAAATAGTGACAATTTGACTTCTTTACCAATCTGGATGCCTTGTATTTCTTTGTTTTGTCTAATTGCCATGATAGGACCTCCAGTACTATATTGAATAACAGTGGAGAGAGTGGGCCTCCCTGTCTTGTTCCCGATCTTAGATGAAAAGCTTTCAGCTTCTCGCTATGAAGTATGATGTTAGCTGTGGGTTTGTCATATATGGCCTTTATGATGTTGAGGCACTTGCACTTTGTGCCCATTTTGTTGAGAGTGTTAATCATGAATGGATGCTGAATTTTGTCAAATGCTTTTTCAGCATCTATGGAGATGATCATGTGGTTTTTGTTCTTCTTTTTGTTGATGTGGTGGATGATGTTGATGGATTTTCGAATGTTGTACCATCCTTGCATCCCTGGGATGAATCTCACTTGATCATGGTGTATAATCCTCTTGATGTATTTTTGAATTCTGTTTGCTAATATTTTGTTGAGTATTTTTGCATCTACGCTAATCAGGCATATTGGTCTGTAATTTTCTTTTTTGGTGAAGTCTTTGCCTGGTTTTGGTATTAGAGTGATGCTGGCTTCATATAATGAGTTTGGAAGTATTCCCTCCTTCTATTTTTTGGAAAACTTTAAGGAGAATGGGTGTTATTTCTTCTCTATATGTTTGGTAGAATTCAGAGGTGAATCCAGCTCTTCCGGGGGTTTTGTTCTGCGGTAGTTTTTTGGTTACCGATTCAATTTCGTTGCTGGTGATTGGTCTGTTTAGTTTTTTTGTTTCTTGTTTGGTCAGTCTTGGAAGGTTGTATTTTTCTAAGAAGTTCCATTTCTTCTAGGTTTTCCAGCTTGTTAGCATATAGATTCTCATAATATTCTCTTATAATTCTTTGTATTTCTGTGGGGTCCGTCGTAATTTTTCCTTTCTCATTTCTAATTCTGTTTATGTGTGTAGATTCTCTTTTTCTCTTAATGAGTCTGGCTAGGGGTTTATCTATTTTGTTTATTTTTTCAAAGAACCAGCTCTTGGTTTCATTGATTTTTTTCTATTGTTTTATTCCTCTCAGTTTTATTTATTTCTTCTCTGATCTTTATTATGTCCCTCCTTCTAGTGACTTTGGGCCTCATTTGTTCTTCTTTTTCCAATTTCAGTAATTGTGTCTTTAGACTATTCATTTGGGAATGTTCTTCTTTCTTTAAATAGGCCTGGATTGCAATATACTTTCCTCTTAGACCTGCCTTTGCTGCGTCCCACAGAAGTTGTGGGTTTGTGTTGTTGTTGTCATTAGTCTCCATATATTCTTTGATTTCTGTTTTGATTTGGTCGTTAACCCATTGATTAATTAGAAGAGTGTTGTTAAGTCTCCATGTATTTGTGAGCCTTTTTGATTTCTTTCTAAAATTTATTTCTAGTTTTATACCTTGGTGATCTGAGAAGTTGGTTGTAGGATTTCAATATTTTTGAAATTACTGAGGTTCTTTTTGTGGCCTAGTATGTGGTCTATTCTGGAAAATGTTCCATGTGCACTTGAGAAGAATGTGTATCCTATTGCTTTTGGGTGTAGAGTTCTGTGGATGTCTGTTAGGTCCATGTGTTCTAGTGTGTTGTTCAATGCCTCTGTGTCCTTACTTATTTTCTGTCTGGTTGAT
>JAVSCE010000205.1:0-98840 GCA_032199065.1 Smutsia gigantea
CATGACTGCTTCTCTTTTATTTCCTGCAGGGTGGTGGGCCCTCCGGGAGCCTGGGTCCCAGCTGCAGCCCCTCTGCCCCGCCCTAGTCACTTCCAGGACCTCCCAGCAGTCCCGCAGAGGACACAGGCTCAGAGCACCGACTCGGTGGTGCAGGGGTCGTCCAGGAAGTGAGCGATAAGGCTGGGGCGCTGCGGGCCGGGAACGGGGTCTGCCTCCACTCCTGCCTCCTGCGCCTCCTTCCCCTGGTCCTTACAGAAATCCAGGAACACCTATCCGGTGTGGGCCGCCGGAGAGGGGCGGAGGGAAGGTCAGCGGAGGGCCCGGCCCCCTCCCGCCCGATCCCGGCCCCACCCTGGCGCTGCCGTCACCTCCTCCAGCGTGGTCTGGCTCACAGAGAAGTCCTCCACACCGTGCTCGGCCCCGTGCGCCGCCAGCTCCCCAAAGACGCGCGCCAAGGCGCAGCGCTCTCCTGGAGGCAGTTGGAAGCGCAGGCGGCCGCCGTGTGCCTCCCGCAGCTCAGCCCCAGGGAACGCAGCCGCCACGAAGGCCACCGCCGACTCGGGGTGCGCCGCGGGCACCCGCAGGGTCAGCGTGTGTCCAGCCCCAAACCTGGGTAAGGGGACGGGGCTGCAGGACATGCCCTGTCCCGCCCTGCAACCTGACCACACCAGACTCTTGCTCTCTCGGGCTGGCCCCCTGCCCGACACGTGCGCCCCGCCCCTGCTCGTCCTCACCCCGCCCCCCCAGGCACCGACCACTCCCTGCACCCCTGGACCTCTGGGCTTGGACCCACCCTCCCCCATCCGGCCCCAGCCCCTCATCCACCGTTCCTGGAGTCCGTGGACCCCCGCCCCCGAATCAGAGCCGAGTTGGCTCCACAGCTCCCCCTTCACGCCACACTCATTCCCTCCCTGCCCAGGCCCTGCGGCCATGTCCCCTCACCTGCCCTTGAGGTGCTGCGGGCTGCCCAGGCAGCGGAACCGGCCGTTCACCACGACTGCCAGGCGCGTGCAGAGTGCCTCACACTCCTCCATGCTGCGAGGTGAGGGCAGAGCTCCGGCCGGGCTGCGCTCACCTACGCCAGGCTCTGCGCCACCCAGGCCAGGACCCTCACCCCTGGGCCTGGACCACCCTCCACCCTGGACACTTCCCGCCTTGCCCGGACCGCTCCGGTCCTCTCAGGGGCCGGCATCCTCCCTCCAGGGTCAGAACCACCCATGCCGTGCGACCCTGAGCTCTGACAGCCTTTCCCCCCGTAGCCTGCTCCGCCAGCACACACACCCCCGGGTCTCCGGCGCCAGGCGCACCTATGCGAGGTGAGCACCACGGAGCGGCCCGCCCGCACCGCAGCCAGGAGGCTGTTCCAGAGAAAGCGCCGCGCGCCGGGGTCCATACCGGTGGTCGGCTCGTCCTGGGAGGGCAGACACCCTGAGCCCCGCCTCGGCCCCGCCCCGCCCCCTCGCCCCAGGCCCCGCCTCCACACACCAGGAAGACCACCTCCGGGTCCCCCACCAGCGCCACGGCTGTCGCCAGCTTCCGCTTGTTGCCGCCGCTGTAGGTGCCCGCGAGCCGGTCCGCGAACTGCCGGAGCCCCAGGCGCGCCAAGCCCGAGCTCGCGGTCTGCGGGGCCAAGCGCATCGGGCAGAGTGTTGCGGGGCGAGGAGAGGAGATGGGCGGGGGCGGGGGCGGGGCGGGGGCGGGACCAGGGAAGGTGCGCCCAGACTCAGGTCTTGGCCAGCGACAGCCAGGGTGGGGCTGTGATGCCAAGCCCTGGAGGGTGAAGGCAGGAGGTCACCTGGGCCACCTGGTCCTCGGGGACACCACGCAGGCGCGCGAACAGCTCCAGGTGCTCACGACCAGTCAGCAGGTAGAGAATGGCATCCGACTGAGGACAGTAGCCCATGTGGCGATGTGCAGCGGCCGGTTCCCGGGCCACACTGGGAATGGGCACAAGTGCTTAGGGAACTGGCCACCATCTGAGGGAAACAGGCTTCATGGCCCACCCACCCGGACCACTCTGCTAGGGACGGGGATGTCTCAGCGCGGGGCCCATGTGCAGGAGCTCAGGGCCAGCCCCACCTGGACCATGCTAGTGAGGAACCGTCCCCGCCTGGAGCCCCTCACCTGTGGCCTGCCAGCACCACCTCGCCCCCGCTGGGCAGCATGTCCCCGGTCACCATGCGAAATGTGGATGTCTTCCCTGCTCCGTTCACGCCCAGCAGCCCGAAACACTGCGGGTACAGGGTACAGGGCACAGGGTGCAGGGAACACCCACAGACGGTACTCAGCAAGGCCTCAGATCCTTGTCCTAGCGCCTGCTTCCTGGGACTGGTTTCTAAGTTTCTGCATGGAGATCTGTGGGCAGGGGCACCCCTGGGACAGATACTGGGGGCATGCAGCATAAAGCTGCTACTTAGCAGGGAATGGCTGTTGGCACATGAGATGTCTTTAACCAATCCTGGTATAGCGGGTATCCTATAAAGGGCAAACACCGCAAGTGCTCCATAAATATCAGGGCACAAGACCTCCAAATGTTTCCTGCCACAAGGTGGTATCCAAGGAACAATGCCACCCTGTCCACCTAAGGGACACGGTGGAGAGGTCGGCCAGTACACGACATGCCTGGTGAAGGTTCCTGGCACATGTGTGAGGACCCAGGAGGTGCTCCGACTGCCATAACGTGCTCATCCTCAGTAGGGGCTGATACCTTACTGTGCCCATCAAGGCTCCATAAATGTAAGCGCGCAGTAGGTGCTTAACAAGTTGCTCAAAATAGGAACTCAAATGTTGACAGCCAATCGTTGCTCAATAAAGGGCATCAAGGGGCATAGTAGGTGTTGTGCAAAGGGTGGCAGCACACAGAAGGGCAGGGCACACAGTAGGGCAGCCTCTCACTGCCCCATGCACCAGGACCTCAACCCCAGACTCACTTCACCAGGGGGGATCCCCAGGCACAAGCGGTCAACAGCCGGTGTCCTCTGCTCATGGTAAACCTAGGAGGAGTGCAGGGCCCTGAGCGAGGTCAGGGGGCCAGTGGGGGTCCCCACACCCAGAGTTCTGCACCCACCTTGGTCAGGTCCCTCAGTACCAACACATCCCCCTGGGTGGCCCCTTGGACCACCCGTTGCCGCTCACGGGCCACATCCTCCTCCTCTTCCCCCAGCGGGGGCAGTGGCTTCAGCTGGGGTCTGAAGGCAGACATGAGTGAACACCAAGCCAGACCCCAGCTCCTGCCACCCTCGCCTGGTCCCCACTGACTGTGGCAGGAGGCGGTTACGGTGCTGCAGCAGGAGCGTGAAGAGGAGGAAGAGGGGCCCCTCTACCACCATGGCCAAGAGGTTCTTGCCAACCACCTCCCAGCACAGGGGAGACTGGAACTGTCTTTCTCCTGTAGGGATAGAAAAGAGGAACTGGGTCCTCATGGAGGGCTTGGTTCTGGGCCCCTCCCCATCCAGGTCACCTTGAGTTCTTAAGGGAAAGGACCAAGAAATGGATAGGCCACTCAACTGGAGTCTAACTAGAATAGAAAATTGGTATCATCACCTCCCTTATTTGGGGCCTTAGACCTTTTGTGACATGACCCAAGATGGAATTAGCTTTTATGGCCACTTTGCTACACCTCTAACTTGGCAGAAATTTGTGGCCACTTAAGAACTCCACTTCTCTTCCTGGGGGCTGCTGTTTGGTCCCTGCCCTGTATGACTGATTCTTGGCTAGCACTTCCCTACACAGAGGGAAGTTCTCACCCAAGCGCTCAAAGGCATCAGCCATGGCCTGGTTCCGCACCATGTCGATGAGCCCCCGGCCCAGGCAGAAGTGAGGGAAGATAAGGAAGACCTGTTTTAGGATCCGGCTCACCTCCCGCAGCTTCTGCTCAAAGGCGAGAACAGGGAGATGAGTCAGGGGCCAAGGCTTATGCTGCAAACAGCCCCAGCCCGGACAGTCGTGTGGTGCCCCACCTGATCAGAGAAGAGCTCGAGCACGAAGGTGGCCATGCTGCCGTTGATGCCAATGAAGAGGTTGATGCAGGTAAGCACCACATAGGCGGTGCTGGGCACAGAGAAGAGGAAGGAGGCTGGATACATGAGCGGCGTGATAGACCAGCTGAGGGCAACAGAGTCGCCAGGTAACCACTCAGACAGGGGTCTGAGTAGCCCTGGAAGGAACACAGGTCTCCCCGCCCGTCTCCTCTGCTATAGTCCTCTATCGACGCAAGTCAGGACAAACCGAACTTTTAAGGCCACCTCGGCGCACGGATGAATTGCATCGCACTCAGGGTCACCTCAGTCATACCCTCTCCCTGAGAGATGTTATAGAGCCCCACCTCCCTCAACGGTGTCGGATGGGGAGGGGAGGGCAGGCGGCACAGGCTCTGGGGGGCTGAGAGTCTCACCCATACAGCAGAAGCAAGAGCAACAGGGCGGGCAGGTTGGCAGGGGCCACGTACGCCCTCTGCTGGAAGGCCAGGAAGGTGAGCACCACGATGCACGCCGGCACCAAGTAGTGACACTGTGTTGGCGACGGCAGTCACCCCCGTCAGCGTGCTGGCGTGGGCCCTGCCATCCTCAGCCCTGTGCCCCATCCCAACCTCCCTGTATTTTGGTAGCAGGACACACAGTTTCCCACAATCCCTAAGACTTTAGCCAGGCCATCCTGGACAGATGCCCGTGAGAAGGGGCCGGAAGGGGAAGGGGTGAGCGGCAGCTGGGCCCCAACCCTCCGGGCAGCCCCGCACCATGTCCCAGAGAAAGTTGCCGAGCCAGTAGAGAGTAGGGGACAGGCCCCCCATGAACTGCAGGTGTTTCGCTCCGGTGACGCGCTCCTCAATGAGGACGAGGGTGAAGCTGGCTGGGACGAAGGACATTGCAAAGACCACACAGATGGAGACAAGCACGTCCACCGAAGAGGCCAACCTGCAGGGGAGGGCGTGAGCTGCTCAGAGCAGAGCTGGCCATGCTGTTGATGCGCCGAAGGTGTCCGGGTGGGCTGGTGGGGGAGACAGCCCGAGCCGTTTAGGGAGGAGGGTGGTGGGGTCATTGGGCAGGGAGAGGGGTACAGGTCTCTGGTAGGAAAAGGTGGGTGTGACGAGGATGTGCGGCTACTCAGGGGAGCCTGACGCTGCCCCACAGCCCTGGCCTGGGGGACAAGGGGGCCGTTCCTGGTCCCCACTCACACAAGGGAGCTTGGCTGAAGGCGGCTCCAGCTTCCACCACCCACAAGAACAGATCCTCCGAGGCGGGGAGGACCCGTCGGACAGAGGGACTCACAGCTTGGCCTCAGACAGCTGCTCCTTGGTGAGGTTCAGGGGATGGTTGAGCGTGGTGATGCTGTGGGCATGGCGGGCGGGGCCTGGGGGCAGGCGGGCCTGGAGGAGGGCGTTGTTGGCCCGGTTGACAAAGGCCACCATGGCGTGCCAGCCCTTGTTGTTGAACCAGATCTGTGGTGGGTGTCAAGGCCCTGGAGTCAAGCTGAGGGGTCAGGGCAATAGGGTCCGACCTGTCCCCATCAGCGCCTGCCTGCTACCCCCACTTCCCACCTTGAGGCCGTCCTGAGCGTCCAGACCGTGGGCCCACGCCGTGAGGTTGTTTAGGATGCGGTCGAGGGCCCCGCCGGGCTGTGGGCTCAGCAGGGTCCGTAGCTGCTCCACAGAGCGGCCCACCTCGCTCCCCGAGGGCAGGGGTGAGTCTCGGCCCCCCAGGGAGAAGCCCCCATACCTGTGCAGGGGCAGCGGGGGCCACTGAGGGCCGGGGAGGACGGGGCGGGCGAGCCCCAGTGGGCAGGCAGGGGCTGTGCTGACGGAACCCCGGGCAGCGGGCTTTCCTCACCTGACCTCGTCCACCCACTTCTTGGTCTTCAGGCTGTGGGACAGAGGGACAGAAGGCAGAGACGGGGACACGGGTGTGAGAGAAACAGATGCTGGGTGTCAGGCGAGACAAATAGAAAGGGGTGAGGCATGGAGGGTGCTCGGGGGCCCCCGCCCGGGCCTCCACTCAGACCTCCTCCAGGAGCGCGCCGCCCGGGGACCCACAGAACAGCCAGGCAAACCGAGTCGGGGCAGCGGCTCACCCCTGGTGCACCAGGCGCGGGTAGGTCTTCACCAGGAAGTCAGACAGGTTCCGGCCTGTTAGATTCTGCACCACCTCCCCGGAGCTGGTCAGCGCCTGGGGTGGCGGGGGGCCGCCGGCCGCAGCGGGGCAGTGGGGCAGCAGGCGCCGGGCACCCGGCCGGCTGCACTGGCAGGCCGGGGACGGAGACTCCGTGGTCCAGTTGCCACGGGCCAAGACCTGGGCCACATCTGCGGGAACCTCGGGCACTGAGAACCGGCAGGTGGCGGGCTGGGTGCCCTCGTGCGTCCTGTGGAGGGAGGGCAGGGGCGGTTGCAGGGCCGTGGATGCGGGCTTCTAGGGGCCCCCAGAATGTAGCAGAGGCTCCCAAGTCCCGAGCAGGAGCGGGGAATGCCCCGCACACCCTGAGGCCCACTGGCCAGGGCACAGATAGGGACACTGAGGCCCAAGCTAGAGGGCCCTCACCTGTCGGAGCTATTCTGTGGGTAGGGCTCCCCCAGTCCTGCCTCCTCCAGCAGCATTTCCAGCAGGTAGGCATGTTGGGGGTCCCCCGGGGCATCGTCGCTGTGGAGGGCGCAGGGTCAGGGCTGTGCCCACAGGCCCCTGGCCCTCCCACCTCCAGCCCCCTGTCCTCTGTGCTCACCTGAAGAAGGACACCTGGGCACCATACATGCTGGGGCTGAGCTGCAGAGCCGGGTAGTATCCAAAAGGCGGCACAATAAGGCTGAACACCAGCGCCAGGCCCACAAAGAGGGCCGGCAGCACGATCTGAAGAACCGGCCCATCAGCCCCCCTCCCCACCCACCCTTGAGGTTTGTGCACCCTTCCCTGCTCTGCTCTAGAACCTCTCTGGCTTCCCAGGACTCTGGGTAAAGGTTTGCAAGGCGGGGAGGCACCCGGGGGCCAAGCAATCGGGTTGGGTCACGGAGGGGTCGGCCAGAGTGGGGAATAGGCCCCCAGGGCCGCGCCCCACCACGCGCCCCACACGCCGTCCCTGCGGCCCGGCACCCCTCACCTGCGCGAATAGGCCCCGGCAGCTGCGGCGGGCTAGCAGAAAGCGCTTGAGGAGCAGGGCGCGGAGCTGTTGGTACGTCAGCGCCCAGCCCTGCACCTGGCCTGTGGCGTCCAGCCCAGAGCCCTGCAGGGCCTGTGTCTCTGGGGCAGACCCAGCTGTGGGGGACGGGAGGGTCAGCGCTCACTCTGTGGGTACCTGAGGGGCTGCAGGGCCACTGGGCCAGGGGAGGGGGCGACTCACCGGGCTCCCCATTCTCCAGGGCTGGTGCCTCTGGCAGGACTGTGAGCCGTGGGGTCGCATCTTGGTGAGCAATTCCTAAGCATGGGTACAGCCCGCGGCTACCATCTATAGGGCCGTCAGGGGTCAGGGGTCAGGGTTGGGGTCGGGGTCAGAGGTTAGTGTCCAGCCCGGGGTTTGAGTTAAGGCCAAGGATCACAGATGAACGGGGTCGGGAACTGAGGACGGAGGCCAAGGCTATGCCTTGGGCCAGACTCAGCCAGGGATCGGGACTTGGTCTAAGTCAGGTCCTAGTCTGGCCCAGGTTAGGGGTCAAGGGCAGACACCTGCAGCTGCCTCCCCTGGGTCTTTGTCCACAGCACAGTCCTGGGCCACTTTCAGGAAGATCTGGGGAGACAAAGCAGGGCACTCAGAGCCTGGGCCCCTCAGGAGGGAGCTGGGGACTCGAGAGCCACTCACCCCTAAGATACTGTGGGTCCCCAGGCTTCCCCAAGAGCCTCTGGGCCTCCTGTCCATCATGCCCCCTGTCAATCACAAACTCCCCTCCTCCCTCCCAGCACCACCTGCTCCAAGCGGCCTGCCCCCAGCAGTACCTCCTCCAGGCTGGTGTCAGAGATGCCGTAGCCGGCTAGTCCCAGCTCCACCAGGTGCAGGTCCAGCTCACGGAAGAGCTTGGCGAAGCTGCCGTCCAGGGCACCCCCGTAGGGCAGCGCCAGCACCAGCTCGTGGGGCAGTTCCTCAACCAGCTGGGCACTGGGCACCCAGTGACGCACCAGGGCCAGCAGCTGGGCCACACCTGGGTGGGCAGCCCCGAGAGTCAGCGCCCTGGCAGGGTGGACGGCCCCAGTCCCACACTACCCCTTCCATCCCAGTCTCCATGGGCGAGGGGCTCCCTCCAGGAGGTCGGGGGTTAGCACAAGGCAGGACTTGACCTGGGGTCAGACCCCGTGTTTACCAGGCATCAGAGGTCAGGGGTAGGTTTGTATGTGAGCTCAGCCGGGTTGGGTTAAAGGTAGGGACCAGAATTCAGGTTCAGCTCAAAGTCAGAGGACCAGTCTGGGGTCACCAAGCCCTGTTGCCCTGAGCCACCCCCCGGGCCCCCTCTGCCTCTCCCACTGAGCCCTCACCAGCCCTGCTGCCCAGCTCCCTCTGCTGCCTGGCATCCGCACGGTCCTCCAAGTGAGCGCAGCCCTGCAGGCAGAGGGCACCAACTGCTAGCCTGCCAGCAGGGCTGGGCGGAATCTTGGGGGTCAGAGGTCATCTTCAGCCCTCACCTGCTTGCCAGCAGCCAGGGGTGGGGCGCCCTTCACCACGGTCAGATAGTACCCAGAGCCCATGTGGCGACGCAGGAAGAGTGGAGAGCCGCAGCAGCACAAGCGGCCGCCCGCCACCACTGCCACCCGGTCTCCCAGCAGCTCCGCCTCGTCCAGGTGGTGGGTGGAGAGGATGAGTGTGCGACCTGGGCGCAGAGATCCAACCCACATGTTCTGTCAGGCCCTGCCAGGGCCTCTGCCAGGAAATACCTGCCCCAAGTAGCAAACTCCTATTGATCCCTCAAAACCCCATTCTCAGCACCTCCTTGTCTGGAACCTTTCCTGGCTCCTCAAGCAGAACTGAGGGGAACCTTGAGCCTCCCCCAACTCTCACCTTCCCGGTATTTGAGCAGGAGATCCCAAATGCCACGGCGGGAAGCGGGGTCCACACCAGCTGTCGGCTCATCCAGGATAACTACCTGGGAGCCCCCGACAAAGGCAATGGCCACAGAGAGCTTCCGCTGCATGCCGCCTGGGTGGGGACAGAGGCTGGGATCTCAGCACGATCCTCCCCCGGTCTTGGGCAGGGTGCCTCCCCTCTGCATACCCACTGCAGCCTGCCCCCCGGACCTCAGGCCTGGCTCCTTCTGGGTCCCCCCAGTATCTGCTGGTCTCCCCTGGCTTCCCACCACCCTTAGGATGAAGTCAGCCCCCTCCTCAGCCTACAGGCTCCTCTCCAGGCTGGGCTCACCGGAGAGGTGGCGCGTCTGTGCACACCGCTTGGGGACGAGCCCCACGTCCTGCAGAAGACGGTCCTGCTCAGGGCCCACGGCCGCGGCACTGAGACCCTTCAACCGCCCGTAGAACCACACGTGCTCGTCCACAGTCAGCCTGCAGCCATGGACAAAAGCGGCGCAGCCAACACAGCCGTCAGGGGCCCAGAGAACACCCAGCCCCTCCCGGAGCTGCCTCCCAGGCCCGCCGAGACGCACAGGTCAAACAGCACGTTGTACTGTGGGCAGACGCCCAGGTGGGGCCGGATGGCCGCCATGCTGGACTGGACATCGTGGCCCAAGATGTACGCAGAGCCCCCAGTGGGGGGGAAGAGGCCGCTCAGGATTGACCTGTGGGTGTGGAGATCTCAGGGCAGCTGCTGCTTCAGGGAGGTCGGGGGTGGGGGGGAAACGCAGGAATGAGGCTCCCAGACAAAGGACCCCGGCCCTGAAACACTAAAAGAGCCCTTGCTGTGTGCTCGGACCAGAGGGGTGTTAGTTCCCCGTTTTACAGAGAAGGGGAACAGGCTCCAAGGAAACACTAATGGCCGACCTGCTCCACACCCAAAGTGCACCGGGTTCCCCCCACTGCAGAGACAGGGCCCTGCAAGTCCATCTCTCCCACGGGATGGTGAGTAAGCGGAGGCCCAGAGGAAGTGGGGCAGCTGCTCACAATGTGGTGGTCTTGCCGGCCCCGTTGTGGCCCAGGAAGGCCGTGATCTGGCCCTGGTAGAAGTCCAGGCTGAGCCCGCGCAGGGCTGGCTGTGGGTTGCTGGGGAAGAGCTTTTCCAGGCCCCGCACAGACACCCCAGGGATCAGACCGGGAGGGGCCTCCTCCACCAGCACTGTGGAAGAGGACAGGCTCAACTGTGGGAGCCCTTGGGGGCGCCCAGACCTGGGAGACCACTACAGCTGCTCTGTGGAGTCGGGCACCGACCGTGTTGGGGTCTCTAGGAGTTGGGGGGCTCCAGCGGGTCTGGAGTATCCAGAGGAGTGGGCTCTATGAAAATCTGGGTTTTGGGGGGGCCTGGGGGACCAAGATGGGGCAGTGGCTATTAAAGCTTCTTGGGTCTTACCCCCTGGGTCCTGCGGGGCAGGGGGTGGGGCGGGACACTTGGGTGGCTGAGGCCCAAACCAGTAGCTCCTCCGAAAGGGAAAATCCCACGGTTCAGGGATACCGTACTGGCCTGGGGGGAGCAGAGCTCAGTTACTCTTTGAACCTGTTCCCTGGAGTGTGCCAACTTCTGGTCACATGCCTGGGATCAGGGCATCCAGGGCAACCCTGCCCACCTGTCCCAGGCCACCGGTGCCCAGGTGCCACAAAGCCCCACCCTCTCACCTTGGACCACGTCCAGGTACCAAAAGCTCCCCGGTCCCGCCCCACCCTCAGCCCAGCCTCCCTTACGCAGGTGCACCTGAGACCAGAGTCCCTACACCTTCACCTACAGCTCACCTGGGCACACGGCCTCCAGGTACCACGTGGCCAGTCCATAGAGCACGGCATCGAGCAGCAGAAGGCCTGAGACCTGGGCCAGGCTGAAGACGTCGGCCGCAGGCCCAGTGCCCATGTTGTACCACTGTGCGCCCTCACCCTGCTCCTCCAGCAGCGCCAGGCTCTCGCAGCCAAAGCCGAAGGCCACGGGGGACAGCAGGCTCTGGGGTGCGGGCAGGTGGGTCAGTGAAGGGGTGCAGCTAAGGGGCTCCACCCTGTGCCGGGCCGGCTCTCACCAGGGCCACGCGGCCACCCACTGGCAGCTGGTCCCGCCACGCCACGCAAAGCACGTAGGGCAGATAGAGCACAAAGTAGGTGAGGCCCCCGCAGGCGGCTGCCAGGTTGGCACGGGAGAAGAAGCCACTCAGTAGGAAGCTCTGTGCTACCGTGGCCACAGCGAAAGCCGCCAAGAACAGGAAGACCACGACCGGGTGGCTGTAGGGAAGGATGTCCCCGAGCTGCAGGAGGCAAAGGAAGCCTGGGTCAGGGGCGCTGGCGCTGGCGCTGGGCCGAGGGCCCGTGCCGCCGGCAGGAAGGCTGGGGCGCGCTCACCTTGAGCACCAGGACCAGCAGCACGGTGCTAAGGAGGAAGGGCCCCAGGCAGCTGAGGAACCAGCTGAACCACAGCACCAAGCCGCTGAGCCCCATGGCGCGCATGGTGCAGCGCAGCCGCGTCTCCTTCTCGCGCACCACGGCCTTCACCGTCAGGGCCACCGAGTAGATCCAGGCCAGCGTCAGGAAGAGGGGCAGCGACCGGCTCAGCACGCGCAGGAACCTGGGGCAGGGGCGGTAGGGGTGGGAGACGGAGACCCCGCGCAGCCCCGAGCCGGCTGGGTGGTCGGCGCCGCGGGACCCCAGGGCGCAGCCAGCCAGGGACTTTCGCCTTCCCTTACCCTTGGACCCTGTGCCGGCCTCAGGGCCCCTTCTGTCAGCACAGGCCACCTTCTCCTTGCGCTAGGAGACCCCAGACTCGGGCTCCTTGCTCCTCCCACTGGGGGGTCACACGGATCCGTCCGCTAAACCTCTAAGTCAAGGTTCACAGCCTTGACTTTATGAATGTTCCAAACGGAACGCGGGTCCCACCCTGAGGCCCGGGACACTGCAGCTGGGGGAAAAAGTGGAGAGAGGGTGCTCACGCGTCGTCCACGTAGCACGGGTAGGGCATCTGCTGCAGGTAGAGGCCGGCGCTGGGCGTGGAGCCGCTGAGCACGTGCACGGCCGCGCGCTCCAGCAGGTCCTGCAGGTACACGAAGCCACCCCACACATACCGCAGGTCCGTGAGGGGATCAGCGGCCGGACCGGGGTCCCAGAACCTGCAAGGGGCAGGGTGGTCTGTGGCAGGTTGCAGCCGGAAACTGCCAGAGGCCTGTCCATCACAGCTGTAGCGGCTGGTGAGTGCTAGCTTGGGCACGCCCACCAAGACACTGACCACACCCTCACACGCCCTAGGCCCTGCCCACCGCGGGCCCCAGTTGGTGTAAGGAATCTCAGTCTCCGCCTATCCTGGGCTCTGATAGGTGAGATGCCGGGGCTCCGCCCCACGCGGCCGCACCCCCAACCTGTCCCTGATCTTATTGGTTCTCGTGACGTCATCGATGTCCATGCGGATCTTGATGCGAACGTGGCCAGGTTCTACGAAATGCGCGGGGTCCGCGGCGTCTGTAGGCCCCAGGACGACGACGCCGGCCCAGAAACGGCGCTCAGCGAGCAGTTCCAGCGCACGCACCACCAGGGCCGCCTCGGAGGGCGCCGCCTCCAGCTTGTCCAAGTTCACGCACTGGGGAGGGGCCCGGGTTTGGGTCTGAGGCACCAGGGTCCTCCCCTGGACCTCCAGGTTCAGCCCTGCTTCCTTCTCAGGCCCCAGGGAGGGGTGGGTTCCCATGAGACCTCTGCAGGGCCTCAGACGTCTCCCTCTTCAGGCTCTCCCCTAGCCCAGGGCGTCGCCCCTCTTTGGGTCCCCAGGAAGGGGCTCGTCTCCCCACTTGGATCACCAGGTTAGGCTCCTCTGATAATTCCCCGAGTGGACAGTCCCTCACCTCCATCACACGGCCCAGCAGGCCCACCAGGTGCCCCACTTCAGCGTGGGCCTCCTGCCAGCTGTAGTTGCTCCCAAGGGGGTCCAGAAAGGCTTGAAGGGCCTGGGTCCAGTCCTGGCCTCTGGGCCCTGGCTGCCTCCTTCCTTTGACCTGAATCTGCAGGAGTCTCTGGGGGGCAGCAGGGGAGGGAGGGAGGGAGGGAGGGTGAGGATCTGCCTTCTCACCCCTCTTCCCATCCCTGGGGCCTGTCCTCACCGTGGATTCCACACCCCACGCCACACCCTTGGCCAGGAGGCCCTGCACGGCCCTTTGCCCAAATCCCCAGCTGAGGGTAATATGCCCCGGGGAGGCTGAGGGTGACTGCTGTATTCCTGCGGGCCTCCAGCCCAGGACTCCGCCCCTGCAGCATGCCCCGCCCAGGACTCCGCCCCTGCAGCATGCCCCGCCCCCCCCTCACCTGCAGCCTGGCCACATTTGCACTGTTATTCATGAAGGTGAAGAGCTGGGGTCCCAACACGTCCCACACCTCCTGTATGTCCTTCAGCAGAGCCAGCTCTTGGAAGGTCTGGTTCACCTGTGGGAGGTGGGCATCAAGATCTCTGCCTGGCCCACCCATTCCCGGCCCTCCACTCCTCGGAGGACCCCTGCCCACCTCTCCTGCCTCCACTTTGCTCCACCCTGTGCCTCAGAGTGCTGGCCCATGCTGGTCCCTCTGCCTGCGACCTGGCAAACTCCCATTTCTTCAAAACCCTGCTTCCATGACCCATCCCAGAGAGCCTCCCCCTGGCCTGGCCATCCCCCACCTGGGCTGAGGGAGGAACACTGGACCCCTACAGCCCTCACCTGGGCCATGAGCTGCCGAGTGAATGGTGTGTCGGGTGCAAACAGCAGTTTCCCCAGGACCAGCGGCTTCAGGCGCCTCCAGAGCAGGCGGGACATTGGGTGGGTGCCCAGGGCCCCCATCAGCTCCGTGCAGGCAGGGCCTGCCGGGGGGGACATGCCATGAGGCCCTGTCGCCATGCCCACCTCCCCACCTCCCAGGCTGGGGACCCAGGCCAGTCACTCACTGAGGCCCTTGTTGGGTAGGGCCGGCTCCGGCTCCTGCCCCACCAGCTCCTTCAGTTCGCTGGCCTCATACCAGCTGAAGGAGAGACCCCCAGGGACACTGGGCCCCGTGGCACTGCAGAGGACTTCTGACACAGCCTCCAGGGGGCTCCCTGTCCCTCGGGGTCTCTGCAGCAGTGCCCGCAGCTCTCCCAGGCTGGGTAGTGCCAGGAGCTGGAGACAAGTCACCAGAGGACGCCAGCAGTCCCCCCTTCTGCACATTCCCCTTGCCAAGAGCAACTTTTCCCTCCTTCAAGCTCAAATCCCCCCAAAAAACCATACCCAAAGGAAGTGTCTGAGACTGCCCTGTCCCCTCCCCATCTAGGCACCTGCCCCTACAGAGTCCTAGCAGGGGGTGGCGGCTGGCAGGCCTCTCACCTCCTGGGCCAGGTCCTTGGTGGCCTCCACAAAGCTGCCCATGGACTCCTGGGCTTGGGCCAACACAGACCCCAGGGATTCCTGAGAGAAAGACAAGGGCTGACAGTGACCTTGACTAAGTTTTTAGTAGGCGTCAAGCATTTGCCATGGGCCCCATTTTTCAAGTAGGAAAACGGAGGCTCTGAGTAGCACATGGACTCGTTCAAGGTCTCACGGCTGAAGACTTTACCGCCACATAAGCCACGGCCTATCTGGGGTCCACTAGGACAGGGAACGTCACTCCTGGCACCAGGGACAGGCCAGGCAGAGGTCAGGAGGCTGGAACCAGCGCTCCCGGGAGGGCAGGCACTGGCCTAGGACGGGGTACCCTGGGACTTCCTGAGAAGCCCAAGGCTGGTCTCACCCCTTGAAGCACAGTCCCCAGCACCTCGGTAGCCAGGGGTGGTCCCTCCCGTGGCTGGTCGCTCGGCTGAGGCCAGGCTGGGAGAGGAACACACAGGAGCGCAGCTTAGGCAAAGCTTGGCCTGAGACACCCCCTGCCCCACGCCCACTGCACAGCCAGGCAGGTGGAAGCCCGGAGCTCAGCTCTGCCGGCTGATGGCTCCCTCCTCACCGGCTCCCTGGGCAGCCCTCAACGTGGGCATCAGCTTTCCAAGGCTGGCCAGCATCCTGTGGGCCCTGGGGCCCCCCAGGATAGTGCGGGCATCTGCCAGGAGCCGGGAGACCCTGGGAACAAAGATGGTGGGAGGTGGGGGGCTTGGGCGAGCACCCTGGGGCCTGGCCCCCACCCACTGTGTATGCTCACAGGGAGCCGTTGAAGTCGCTGAACACACCAGGCTCCTCGCCGGGGGTGGGGTGTGGGAAGCAGGTGTTGTTCATGTTGCAGATGAGGCCCTGTAGCCAAGGTACGGTGCCCGCCGAGGGCAGAGGCTTGTTGGGGAAGTGGCCTGCAGGGACAGGAGGCGTTGGGGCCTTGCCTGAGTCCCCACTGTGACCACACCTTCCAACGACAGCAGGCTCGCTGGTTTATCGGGTGTCCAGCCTGTGTCTCTGACGTTTGCTGGGACCCCCCTGGGGACACGGTGACCAGTTGCCGCCCGCACACAAAGTGCCAGGCCCCTGGGAGGGGGCTTACATTCATGCTGCTCCAGTGGTGGGTGGGAATGGCGAACCGCCACCAGGATGAAGAAGAGAAAGAGAGGCCACAGCAGTTCTACCAAAAGCTGGACCTGAGAGGGGCAAACGTTGGCTGGGCGTGTTGAGGGACAGTTGGGCGGGTGAGGGGGGGGGGCCCAGGAGTCACGCCCAGACCCACCCAACTGGGCATTACCGGCTGTCTCCTGCGATACAGGAAATTCTTCCAAAGCAGCAGCATTAGCTGCGTCCAGAAGACCATGGTGGGAACGGCCGGCAGACAGGATGAAGGGGTCAGACTGAGGACCTGCTGTGTGGCTGCAGGCAACTCCCTGTCCCTCTCTGAACCTCATTCCTCTATCCCATTGCGCAGGATTCCTGGAAGCTTTGCTAGGAGCCAGGCAAACAGTAAGCTCTTATTAAAGGCACTCCCCTCTCCCTGCAGGGTTGGAGTGAGCCAATTGGGGCCTGGCCCGAAGCGGTCCTCGCTTCTGATTGGTTGCCAGGGCTGTCGCTTCCTGTGCTGGGGTCCGAAATGGTCCCAGTTAATTCTCCAGGGGGCGGAGCCTCGGCTTGACTCTTTCATCACCGGGCCCCACCCTAACCCCACTTTAGGGCCTCCGGGTGCCGACCCCCAGCCTCATCCCTAACCCGGAAGAAAGGATACCCTACACCAGCCCTTCTCAATAATACCAGCGAAGTTCACTGCGCCGAGCATTTTACACGCCTGGCTGAGAGAGGAGCCAACTCGGGCCCCAAAGAGAGCGGCAGAGTCGCCCAGCTGGGGACAGGCCCCACTCTGCCCACCCGTCCTGTATCACCGCCGAGAAGAACCACGAGGTCCTTGAAAATGAGTCAGGGGAAGGGCAGCGGTGGGGACTCCTGGGACCAGCGATTCTCGACCCCGTCCCTCGCCTGCAACAGTTCTGTTCTAGCCTCTTCGTTATTGTACGGACGGGGAAACGCAGGCCGCCAGAAGGTCGTCTCAGGTTACAGACGAAGCGGAAACTGGTACCCAGAACCCCCCGACTCCCCAACTCAAGGACTCTCCTTTACATCATGTGGGACCTTGGGCAGCGACCTTAGTTTCTCTATTTGCAGAGTGGTACAGAAGGGGCTCTAGCCGGGAGAGGGGCTGCAGGTGTACGCCAGCAAGCTCCGCTCAGGTGAGTCTAATATCCAAATCTCTCCTTGGAGAATTAGCGGCCAATTCTGCAGCCCACACTCACCACTGCAGGGAGGGAAGGTAAGTCTGGACCCGGCCCGCACCCCCTAACTTCCAGGGAACTCGAATCACTCCCGCCCTCAGCAGCCCTGCATCCTCGAGTCTCGGGTCCCTCCCCTCTCTCTCAGCAGCTTCCCCCAGTGCGACGGCGGCCTGGAACGCGACCCAGAGCCAGCTTGACACCCATCCAGACAACCCCACCTTGCATCCGGGGCCGGCGGCCACGCCCAACTCCGCTCGGACCCCGTTATTGGCCGCCGTACCCGCTACTCAGTGGCCGGGCCAGCCGGAAACGCGCGCACCGCGAGAGGAGGCGGGGCCGCGCCGGGCTACTTAAAGGGAAGCTCTCCTGCTGCATCACTGCGGGGCCTCCGGGCGCACCGGAAGTGGGCTTCTCAGCTGACGCGCGAGCTGGGCAACCCTCCCGCAGTACCGCAGCTGCAGATGGCCCCTCTTCCTCACTCCCCTGGGGGACCCGGATTCTAGCAGATTCGTTCTGTGACCTGGGACCCCATTTGTCCACCCGGAAAGTGGAGTTTCGTTCATTCATTTATTCCACAACATTGCTTTATCCCTGTAGAGGGCCAGGCGATAGCAGTAGAGGGAAGGACCCCAACATTCCAAGATTAGACCCTGGGTCCTAATGGCCACCCCAATTTTGAGAAAAACCTCCAGACCTGCTTCACACCAGAAAACTGGGTATCACAGGATGGTGGTGAAGATGCAAACGGATCTGCAGATCCGAGGCCGCATGGGCTGGGGAGGGCTCGGTGGAGGAAGGAGGTGGTTTTGGTGTTGGGGATTTTGAGTATGAATAGGAGTTTGCCAGCTACAGACCTCCAGGCTGGAAGGCCTCAAGTGGAAGATGGAGCTGTCTGCATCGGAGCTGGGGGAGGAGGTGAAGGCCCCACCCTCTAAACAGCACACCGACCTCCGCCCCTACCTCAGGTCCCGGCCTCACGCCATTTCTTCAGTTCACGCTCACCCGCGCTCTGGGCCTCTGCTGCTCCTTCTCCCAAAGCAGCTGAGAGAATCCAAGGGCCCTACTGCCCCACCCTCCAGGTCCTCTGAGGCCAGCTATCCCAACACTGTCTTCCTAAAAAGAGGTTTTTATTGTCTTTGGTCCACAAACATTTCACATTATCTCTTGGTCCCAGGACTCCTGGGTGGAGGCTAGTCTCCAGGAGGGCCTCCATGTGAGGGTCCCCTGTGGACGGGGAGTGGAGGCAAGTACAGGGCGGGGGATTGGCTTTGCCTCAACCACTTAGAATCTCACTTTCCTGTTTGTGCCTCAGTTTCCCAATTGGGCCCCTGGGGGTTGGGGCACAATTGGCAATCTGAGGGTGCTAGGGAAATCCAGTCCTCCGTAAGGCCAAATCTCAGGAATGTGGCATGGCCCTTTCTCAGGAGACCTACTTCCTTCCCAGCATCCTCTTCCACCATCCCCCAACCTTTCCCCTGAAAGAAAAACATACCTTTTCTTTCGTTAAAACTGCCTGAAACTTCTGTGGGTACAGAAACCACACAATGATCAGCAGAGAAAAGGGAAGAGGGGGAGAAGCAGCCGGAAACCATTCGGGGCCAGTTCCCCTGCCTGCACAGGAAAATTTCTGCCTGACACACGCTGGCAGAGACCCCATGCCAAGTGCATCTGGATATGGCCTTCACCCCTTCCCCACAGACCCTCAGTGGGCAGCATTCAGACATGTACAAAAACAAGAGGAAAACACAGAAAAACCAGAAAACCCAGACAGGACGATGATGTGGGGAAAGCCTCAGTAGCCCGCCTCTTCCTGGTAGTAGGGGGTGTATTCCGGGGCCTCCCCTGTGTCTGAGCAGTCGCCAGCAGCCTCCGGGACCCCATCGGCCACTGGACCTTGTGGGCAGTACTTTGGGTCATATATCTGCCGGCCTAAGCCAAAGACCTGGCCGCTCTGGTTAGCGCCCTGCGTGTAGCCCATCTGCAGGGACATGGAGGAGTTGTCACACTTGTCGGTCCCCAGCTTGGTGTCATAGATGTGCCTCCGGGTCCCAGGAGCTGTCATGCCCACCTGGAGAAGGGGACAGCATCAAGGTGGGAAGAAGAGTGGGGAAACAGGGGCCTCAAGAGGGGCAAAGCCCCCCAGATTCCAACGCCGTTTCCCATTTCTGTCTTTCCACTTGTACGAATTCCTACAGGTCCTTCGAAGCTCTGCTCGGACACCCTCTCTCCTCTGACCATGCTGAGTTGATCTCCATTACCAGTAGCCCTGTCCCTTGGAACCAGGGATGTCTGGATCCAGCTCTGCCTACCAGCCAGGAAGGTCCCCAGGCTGGGCTCCGGGCTGAGGCCTCCGGAGAGCCTGAGTGCCCTGAACGGTCGCATCAGTATGTGCAACGGAGCAGGGAAAGCGAGGACCTCAGGGTCTAACAATACCAGAATTGTCTGGGCCTCTGGGCAATCCTTTGAGGGAAACGGAGGTGCAGGGCGGGGCAGTCACTCCCCCGAGGTGACACAGCGCATCGAGGTGAGACTGGGAAGGCAGAGTGGTAGGATTCCCAGCGGAAGGCACTCAGGGACAGGGTTTGGTGGGGCGGAGGGGCGGCGGGGCTACCTGGCTGGCACACTTGTTGGTCCCCATCTGGAGGCTGATGGTGGAGTGGTCCATGGGTGGCAGGATGTGGTTCTTGGGGTCGTATAGGTGCCTTCTGGTGCCATAAGCCGTCATGCCCGACTGGCTGGCACACTTGTTGGTGCCCATCTGCAGGGAGGCAGGCAGCAGGGGTCAGGCTGCCCCCCAGGCCTCTAGACCCCACCCTGAACTCGAGGGGCCTGGAGCCCACCTGGAGCCCAATGACACACTGGCCCGCCTTCATGGTCGCGTCATCGAAGTTCCGCTCTTGCTTCTCCGAGTACTTGACTCCGATGTCCACGCTGCTCTGCAGCCCCTTAGTCTTGGCCTGGAGGGGGACGGGGGGGTGGCTGGGTGTATCAGCGAGGAGCAGCTGAGACCCTCGTCCCCTCCACCTGCGACACAACCCCTCTGATGTCTCGAGCTCAACAGGCCCTGATGGCCCCCAGCCTTCCAGTTGCTCAGGCCAAGAACTGGGGGGGCCATTCTCACCACCATGACCCCCACCTTCTAGCACATCCTTTTCCCCCATCCCGCCGTCATCCGTCCAGACCACAGCCACCGTCTCTCACCTGGATGCCTGGCCCCTGCTTCCACTCCCCATGGGGCAGCCATGGGTTCAAAACACCATTCAGAACAAAATTCCCTGATGTGAAAACCCCCTCCTGAAACACGGCCGACCCACCCTGGGCTGGATTAAAGGGACACTAGACCCAACACATGAGCCTAATTCTGCTTTGAGGCTCAATTTATAACTTACTTACAATTTATAAAATGTGATCTGAAGAGTGAACCCTGAAAGCAAGCTCTGGGCTCTGGGTGATAATGACAAGTCCACGGAGGTTCATTTATTGAAACACATGTCCCCTCCAGGGTGAGATGTCCATAGTCAGAGAAGGTACGCAACAGCTGGGGGCAGGGGGCACATGGGAAATCTCTGTACCTTCCTCTCAAGTCGGCTGTGAACTAAAACTGCTCTAAAATATAAAAGTGGTGTTTTTTTAATAAAAATGTGTCCAGTGACTGCTTCCTCTGTCAGACTGTGAGCCCATAAAGGGGTGGACTGCGTCTGTCTTGTTCACCTGGTACATTACAGGTGCTCAGAAATGTTTGCAAAGGAATCTGTAAGTCTGCATCAACCTTGCTGCGTGGCATCGGGCAGACGGCTGCCCCTCTCTGGGCCTCACCTTCCCCGCCAGGGCGAGAAGAGACACCTGCACCTGGGTCATGTTCCCACTCTCAAACAGGTCGTTAGCCTCAAACAGGTCCACAGGGTTCATGCCGTAGCTGACCATGGCCTTGATGAAGTTGGAGAGGTTTTCTAGCTGGGAGGAGGCAAGAGAAAGATGGTGAAGGGACCGCAGTCCACCCACCTCCAGAAAGCATCCTCAGCCCCGTCCTTGTCCACCCTGCCAGTCCCTCACCTGGTGCCAATTCTGCATGGACCGGTTGATCTTGGGGACAGAGCCCGGCTTCAGCTTATTCATGAGTCTATAGGGGACACATGGGTTGGGGGCGACAGGGACCTTCATTAGTGTAGGGGAGCCTCCGAGACCCAAGAGACTCATTCTAATCTTGGCCACACTTTCCCCTCTTGCAATAGAATCTTCACCCATAAAAAAAGATGCCAGAGTGACAACAACCAGTGCTGGGAGTATAATCCAAAAACACAGATTCTGAGAGTGAGTGGGAATTTCCATGAACATTTTTAATGTGCAAACCACAAAATGTTTGAACTATGGTTGAAGAGGATGCAGCAAAGGAAGGCCTCCAGAAGCTTTAGAGGCTCTCACATGAAACGGAGAATTTGTAAGATAAGGATGCTCACGGCTGGTGATCGTAGACAAAGCAGTAACACAAGAAAAAGAAACAAAAGCAAAAAGGAACTGAAACTCATTAAGAGAAAAGCACACTTCTAATGGTGTGTGGCGCATGATCTTACTGTGCAGAGCAACCAGGGCAATGAGCATATGCCAACACACACACACACACACACACTCACGTGCACAAGATAATTCCATCCTTCAAACCCTTCTGGAAGTCAGGGCCGACAGAGAGGCCCGTGAGTCCTTCAATCCAGCTGCGGAGCTCTTCCTCCTTCTGAGGGTCATATTTGGACAGGAGCTGGAGGAGCAGAGGGCACAGGGCAGGGGTGAGTACACACCTAGCAGCAGCCTCCTGAAGCTCCTGGCAGGGCGGGGCCAGTGGCTCCAAGGTTAGAAAAGAAGTGACAGTCCTGGAGGTCCCCACACCACCAGAGCCCACTCTCCCCTTTCCCATTAGCAGGGAAACTCACAGGCACAGATAAACACCCCGCCACACAGACTGCTCATCTCTCACTGATAAACATCAGGTCTAATCTACTTCTAATGATGCCAAACCCCACAGGGCAGCCAACCCGCCCCGCAAACCTGCCTCATACCATCACCTCCTGCATTAGAAATACTAAGCCCTTGATTTCACTCATATATGGAGTATAAGAACTAAGAAAAAAAACTGAAGGAACAAAACAGCAGGAGACTCACAGAACCCAAGAACGGACTAACAGTTACCAAAGGGAAAGGGACTGGGGAGGATGGGTGGAAAGGGAGGGACAAGGGGGAAAAAGGGGCATTACGATTAGCAGATGTAATGTTGCGGGGGCACGGGGAGGGCAGTACAACTCAGATAAGACAAGTAGTGATTCTATAGCATCTCACTACGCTGATGGACAGTGACTGTAATGGGGTTGGTGGGGGGGACCTGATGAAGGGGTAGTTTAATAACCATAATATTACTCAATTGTAGATTAATGATATCAAAATAAACTTAAAAAAAAAGAAATACTAAGCCTTCTCCGTTGCTGTTTTTAAATTGTGATGAGATAGATATTGCAACCATTTTAAATCCCACAATTCAATGGCATTTAGTACATTCACAACATGGTACAGCCATCACCGCTAAGTTTCAGAAATGATGCCCCTTTCCCAGCCCCTGGTGTGCCCTTGAATCCCCTTTCTGTCTGGCTGTGCCTGCTCTGAGTAAGTCACACAAATGGGGTCACACCTTGTGTGGCCCTCTTTTCCTTCTAGCCTTTACCTCCACTTTCTGTCACTTGATGTATGTCCTTGCTTGCGGTCCAGCACCCCCTGGCTTTGCCGACCAGCTCGGTACTGGCTCTGCTGGTGCTGGTGGTAGGATGAAGAGGCTCAGGGCCCCCCACTGGCAGCACAGCCACTGCCTTTGAGCACACACGCACACACCCTGTTCCCTGTGGCAGCAACTCAGAGCACCATGGGTCAAGGAATGGGGCCCAGGGAAGCCCCAGGAAGTCAGGAGATCCAGGCTGGTGTGTGGGCAAAGTCAGCCCCAAGTGGCCCCTTGGTAGGGGGTGGGGGGTTGTCCAGCCTGTTCCTCACCAGACTGTTCCGCCTGGTGGATTTCCTGCTCCAGACCCCCTGTGCCCCTGTGCTCGCACAGATCACCACCCTGGAAGCCCTTCTCACCCAGCCCCAACAGGGGACTGGCCCCCAGAGCTGTCCTTGATAGACTCAATCCTTACTCTCAGCTCTGCCCCCAACCCACTCCCCATGACTGTGGACAGTCTGCTTTCCCGTGCCTTAGCTTCCCCATCTATGTTTGGAATGGTTTGCATAAGGGTCTCCTGCACTGGGCCCCCGTTTCCTCATTCCTGCATTTAAGCCCCGAGATGTGGGATCAGGGCTGGGCCTCTGGAGTGCAGGGGAGACAGAGGCAGGGAGGTCGGCCTGCTAACCCGATCCACCCGGGCCACCCCCTCAGCCTCCCACGGCCTCCCAGTTCCCACAGCCCTGGGGAGCTGACCTGTGCCCGGGAGGCTTTGACCAACCTGAGGAATGAGAATGGGGTGGGGGTCTTGTCCCCACACACCTGTCCAGCTGGGCCCCATCCCTGATGGCTCTCAGGGCCCGAGCGGGTGGAGGAGGCCAGGGTCCTGGGCAGAGGTGCCTGGCCCAGCCTGGCCGGGCCCCACCCGCAGCTGCTTTCCTCCCCCGAAGCCCAGCTGGCTTTCAGCACATTCCTATTCACCACAAACCGTCAGGAATGCAGCCGCTGCCTCCCTGCTAAATCGGGACCAGCTGTTCCCCGTGGTCTAGACCCCCCAGCCAGCTGAGCGGAGCAGCCACCGCTGCTCAGAGAGGCACACTGGACACCAGCCTGCCCCTGTGCCATCCAGCTGGGGGCAAACTGAGCCCCAGGGCTCCAGGCAGGAAGGTCTCTGGGTGTCCCTCCTCCTAGGCAGCTGGTTCAGTGGACGGGATGTGGGCTTGAAGCCAGAGGAAGCTAGTTTCCAATTCAGGTGTGGCCCCTGAGGGACCTTGGCAAGCTGGTGGGGCCCTGCCCACTCTCCAGACGTGCAACTGAGGGCTGGTCTCCGGGAGCCCTCTGACCTCATCCCTGAAGAACAGGTGTCAACCTGCCCTCATCCCACTCCATCTCTGGACACACCCTCCCGCCAGCCCTGCTGGGGTTCCACACCCTCACCCACTTCCTAGGCCCCAGAGAGGTGCTGGAGCTGCCCCTGAGGACCTGTGGCCACCGGGCACTGGATGGAGCATGTCTGGGGACCAGTCCTAACTCTGCCTCTCCAAGGCTGTGCAGCTCGGGGCATCTCAAACTGTGTCTCTGAGTCTTGTGTGCAAACCGGAGCTCACAAGCAGGGCAGCATGCTGCAAGGTTCCCAGGTAGGCATGCAAACGTTCAACTTGTGGGATGACTGCACGGGTGAGTGGGGACTGGGGATAGTGTGTTAAAGGGGTCAGGAGCTTGCCGACTGACCACGCTCCGTCCCTTAGATCCTCACGCCTGGGCCTCCCCTTCCATCAAACAGACCAGAAGGAGGAAGGCTCCACGGAGCTCCCGGGAGGCCATGAACAAATTCCCCTGCCAGATGGGGCAGGTGCCTGTTGCGGGCTGCCCGGGTAGGACCCCTGTGGCCGCTGACGGTGGGGACACATTTCCGGGTGCCTGGTGGGAAGGTGCTGGGGGTGGGCAGGGATGACCAAGCCCTCTCCCACTGGGAGGGCCTTGAGTGTCAGACCTAGGATCTCCCCTGGGTCTGGGATCACACCCCCGCTCCCCCTTCCCTAGGACGGACCTTGCACTGGCTGTGGACCCTCCAGAAGTGTCTGGCCCTCTCTGAGCCAGAACCACAAGGGCTTTTCTTAAAAAGTGTCTCGCCCACCCTCCTGCCCTGAGTTCTAGGTTACAAAACCCACACATGCTAGGGTCACATTCAGGGGACCTCACGCGTGCTGTGAACCCCCTTGCTAACCCTTTGTCACACGGGCAATGTGGAAGAACAGCTGGGGCAGACCCCTCAGCTTCAGCTTCCCCCTAGCGCCCCCCTCCCCAGGTGTAAGAGGTGGGGAAATTCCTGGGGGGCCCCACCCTTCTCCAAACCGCAGCCGACCCCGCCCTCTCGCCCTCCCTAAACTGAAGTGGCCCCAAAAGCAGAAGTGCGGCCGGGGGATAAGGAGGGCGCTGCTGGGGTCCCCTCGGACCCGCGCTGGAGGGGTCCAGGGCTGGGGCGCTGAGTGGGGTTAGAAACCTCAGACGGGGGGAGTTACACCCGCACCCCCGCTGGGCGCTGGGGGTGCCGGCCTGCACACCTCACGGGAAGCCCCCAGACCCCCGGACGTGGGGAGGAGGGTTCCCTTCTGCGCAGGACGCAGCGCTCTGCCCCGACCCGTCGGGAAGCCCCCCGCTCACCCGGTTCTTCACTTCTGCCGACAGCCCGTACGAGGGCCCCTTGTTGAACTGCGTGGAGCTCATGGCCGGCGCGCTCGCGGAGGCCGACGGACGGGCTGGCGGTCTGTATGGACCGCGGCCGGTGCCCCGCCCCCGCCGCTGATTGGCCCCCAGCGCGCGTGTCCTTATAAGGCCGGGCCGCTGCGCTCCCGCGACCGCCCACTTCCTGAGCCCCTCGGCGCCCCGGCCCCGCCCAGCGCGGCACCCTGCCTCCAGCGAACCGGAGGGAGGCCAAGGCGGGGAGGGGCAGGGGCTCTGCACCGCCGAGGCTCGGCACCCCGCCCTCTCCCCGCTGGCAGCCCCCAGGCGCCTCCCTGCCCCTGGCCGCGTCTGTCTGCCCTTCTGCACGACTTTGGGAGAGGGGCGGGGGATCATTGGGCGGGACCCTCTCCTTGGAGCCCGAAGGAGAGCCCCTCTCGGCCACTTAGAGGCGCCTCCCAGCCTGCTTCCTTCTGGGGCGCCCAGACGTGGTGGGTGGTGGGTGGTGGGTGGTGGGTGGTGGGCGGGAGAACAGGGCAGTATCCCCAGAGGAGGGGGCCACTGGAGCTGGGGCTTTGATAGGTGAGTAGGAGTTTGTCAGTCCAAACGAGATCAGAGTTCCTGGCAGAAGAAAAGGTGCGAGGAACTGGAGGGACTGTCGGTGCTTGAAAGCGGGTAGAGCTCAGCCAGACTGGGGAAGGGAAGGACGAGAGAGGGCCTTGAACGCTGAGGCGTAATGGGGGAGGAGTGGGCCAGTGGAGAGCTGAAGTCAGAAGAAGCCCCGGGGCAGGACCGAGGATGCCAAGGCCAGGCACGCGGTTGGCATTCAATAAACACGTGGTGTCTGCTTGTACAGATAAATCAATAAATAACAGATGACACCAGCTCCCTTATTCAGTAACTGATTTGTTCATTCACAGCTCCCCATGCTTCAAAAGCTCCCGCACATGGCCTCTGGCCCTGCTCAACCCTGGGAAGACAGAGCCAGGCACAGACCCCTCTGCCCTATGTGAGCAAGTGCCAGACAGAAAAGGGGGCCTGTGGTGGAGGAAACTGGGGGGACAGTAGGGACTCCCCTGGAGGGGTCAAGGAAAGCTGCAGGTAAGAGGGAGTGTGGCAGATGGGGCTTTGAAGCATGAATAGGAGTTTGACACATTTGACAGCGTCCTGCTTGGGCTCTGTGAAGGCTGAGACGACTCACCCCTGCCCTTCCGAGGGGAGCACTCCCCTGGCACCATATTCTCTGCCTGTCTGTTCAGCCCTTCTCTGCCTGTCATTCCCCCATTCCACCCTTTCTTCAGGGCTCAAGTCCTAGCTCGTTGGTCCTGGATGAGTCCCTTCCTTTCTTGGTCTCAGTTTCCTCATCTGTGAAATGGGGACCCGTGGACCATCAGCAATGAGACAGTGCGGCTCTGAGTGTGGAAACATGGTAGAGGTGCAGGGGATTTAGATGGACCCCAGGGCACTGTGGAGGTCGGCAGTGGTGGGGGGGCTTTAGTTGGTCCCCTGAGCACCTGCTCCACCTTCTGGTGGCCAGTGGCTGCTAGTAACGTGCCCGTGGTCTCCTTGTCATACCCCAGCCCCGGTGCTCGTCCTGGGGGCCATCACAACTCCCAGGGGACACTGCCCTGAGTTGGGGTCTCTGGGACACCGAAGTCCCATGTGACACCCACCCACAGCCTGTGTTGACCTGTGCCTATCCAAGCAGATCTTGGGCAGCGGCCTCCTGTGTTCCAGGGTGCTAGGTCCCACCACGGCATGTCCACCGTGCTGGGCAGGGCAGCAGACTGAGCCACAAAGGTTCCAAACCTGAGGACCACCCAGCCACGGACACCTAGGTAAGCCCCACAATGCCACCAAGCCTCAGCCTCCCACCTGTGAAATGGGCCCAGGTGTCAATACTCATCAGGTGCTCAGAAGAACACCTGGGACGTTGTAAGCGCCACATAAGTGCTGGGTGATTAAAATGCTAGCATTTTGACCAGTGTTGGCTGACGGGATGTAAATAAACATTCTGCTCGGCACCACCAGCCCCTGTAGCCCCTGGCCCCAGGGATGCACGTACAGGATGCATGGCTGGTGCAGTAGAGCTTCAGTTTGATTTTAACGAATCCTGGTTTCAAACTAAAAACCGACATGGGACGCAGTGTTCTGAAAATGTCCGAGTCGGTTTGAAACAACTTGGGAAAGTGTGCATTTTTCTCTCCATGTAAGTTTTATGCCATCTAGCTGCAGATGGGTGTTCCCGAGGAAGTGTTAGCATCCAAATGGAGACGTGTCGTGAGTGGGAGACACACTGGATTTCAAAGACTTGGTACAGAAAGAGGTGTAAAATACCTCGGGAATAAAGTTTCATACTGATTCCGTGTTGACCATGATGATATTTGAGATATTGTGTTACGTGAAGCATTACTAAACCTGAGGGCCAAATCCAGACACTGCCTATAAATAATAAATGGGTAATTTTCGTAAGCTCAAAGTGATTTTTACATCTTTAAGTGATTGAAAAGAATCAGAAGAATACTGTTCCACAACACGTAGAAATCAGATTATATTCAAATCTTGCTTTATTGGCACCCGGCTGTACCCATTCGCTAGAGGCTTCCCTGCATTACCTGAAGGCCCGAATAGTCTCTGGGCTACAAAGCTAAAAATATTGGCTTTTTGGCCATTTACAGAAAATAGTTTGCCAACCTGTGGGCTAGACTCTCAGTCTCCCAGAAGCCAAGAAATCCATACTTGGGCATTCCAGAATTTGAAATCCTGGGATGCTCAGAATATGATATTTCCAGAGTTCTGCCTAGGGAATTACATCTCTCTGTATAGTCCTACCACCTCGGCACCCCCACCTCAGGACCTGGATTCAAATCCCAACTCCCCACCCGGCTGTGTGACCTCACACCTGACCTCCCCATGCCTCTGTGCCCTGGTCTGCAGGGTTCTCGCCACCCTTGGGTTTGCCATTGGGGTGAAATGGGTTAATAAGTGCAAAGCTGTCTGAACAGCACAGGGTAACCAGAGATAAGGGTTGTTGAGTCAACACATGTCAAAATCTTAGGAATTTTGGCCTCAGCTGGGAACCTGGCAGGAAGGTCGGGGCCTCTGCCGCTGCTCTCCACCCTTGACCCCTGGCACTCACTGACCACTGGGGAGACTGGGGGGAATGTGGCATGGTGCAGGGCTGGCTGGCGGGCACCTCCAGGCACTCTGGGTGGCACCTTGGTGATTCCCAGGGGACAGGTGCCGCAGCTGGAGGACCTGGAGCTGCCGGGAACCCCTGAACCTCAGCCTAGGGTGCTGGGCTGGGGGTTGGGCCCAGGGGTCTTGGTGGTTGGGCACAGAGGCTGCAGGTGTGACGAAGTTCCCACGGTCCCTTCCCGGCAGCCACCTCCGGGCTGTCCTGTCCCTGTCTCCATGGTGTCTGGACTCTGCGTGGGACCCTGGGGGGTCAGAGCAGGAGCCCCCCCAGGCTGGGCCCCCTATGTGGGACTTTTGTACCTCCGGGGGGGGGGAGTGCTTGCTTCTGCTGCTTCCTGACGAGGCCTGCGGGCAGGCCGAGCAAGCACAGCTCAGAACAAAACAGCAATAGCCACAATGACCTCTCGGGGGCCCGTTAGCCCTGGTCAGGAACGGCCCCACCGAATGTCCACAGGGCCGTTGCGGGGCTGTGCCCTCTCCCCGACGCTCTGCACGCTCTGCCCACCTGGCTCTTTTGCCGCTCTGTTTCCGGCCCTGGCTCCCTGCCCCAGGGCCACGGGGCACACCCCAGGCGAGTAACGCGACAGCATCCCCCCAGATCCAGCCCAGCCTCTACTGTCCCAGGCTGTCCCCAGAAGGGCAGGCATGGCAGTCGGTCCTTCTCGCTCGCTTTGGTTTAGGCTTAAAACTCCTTTAAAACTCCCCACCCCAACCCCCCCCACCATTCTTTTGCTTTTGGGACAATGACTTTCTGGGGAGGCTGGGCAGCTGTCCACAACCGGCTGGAGGGTTTGGAGGCATGCTGAAGTTTTAGTTGCTCTTGTGCGCCCCACATTTTCTGCAACGTGGGAGTCAGCTCTAGACCGCACTACCCAATGGCGGCCGCTGGCCTCATGAGGCTATTTCACTGTAAGTCACTTTAATAAAAATAGATTAACAACACGCCACTTCTCAGCCGCACTGGCCACATTCACGTGCTCAGGAGGCTGATGTGTCCACCATGTTGGCCCTCCCTGGACACACCAGGGCCCACGACACTCCCGACGATGAGGCTGGATTTACTCCCTGGGTCAAGGCGACATTGCCTGGCCTTTCCACTGCAATGATCTTTCTTTCTCTCCCTTTGCAACTAACTACGACCTGGGGAATGATCCATGATAATTTCAAGAGTGTGCATTTATTGAGCACCCACTGTATGCTAGGCCCTGTGCGGGTGCCCTAGTAACAGGAAGAGAATGACTCAGCCTCCTGGTGGTGGGAGAGCAGGGCCAGGCCTGTCTGCCCAACTCGAAGGCGTGGGACTCCAGGATTGTGAAATCCATCAGGTAGATATGGAAGGGTCTCTCGGCCTGCAAGGTCACAGCTAAAAAGCCTTCTGTCTCCCTGACCACTCAATCCAATTCAGAACAGACCCCACCCCAATCCCCACGCCCTGGTCTTCTCAGAGACCTACGTGTCTGCACCCTTCACAGCCAGACGCTCACCATCAGGAACCAGAGCGGACATCAGCCTGGCTGTTTGCCAGTCTCCCTGTGGTCCCTGAGCTCTGTGAGGGTAGGGGAGTCCCCAACACCCAGCATAAGGCCTGGGACACTGTCGGCTCCTGTCCCTGGACCTGTTTGCAGCAGGACTGGGTGTCCACTGTCCTTCTCTGGGGATGCCGCCCTCCCCCTGCGGCCTGACCCCTTTTTCCGGCCCTTCCAAGCTTCCTGCTGAGGCCAACCCCTGCCCTGCTTTGGAGCGGGGGTGAAAGCAGCTGGCATACAGTAGGCACTCAATAAACGTTGGGTCCTATCACTTCCTTGGCTGCAAGGACGCGCCAAAGCAGATGACGGTGAGAGGGGGAGAGTGAGTATGAGGTCTGGAGGCCAAGGAGCAAAGAAGGAAGCTGCCGGCCTGAACGACCCAAGCCACTAAGGGAAAGGACAGGAGTTGCTGGAGGATTCATCGCTGGTAGAAGGAGAGGCTGAGAAGAAAGAAACACGCCGCCGCGACCTCAAAACCGAACTTCCCTCTGGAGCAGGTATCAGGCGCTCTACAGACTGCCCTGACCTGCGTGGCTGCACTGTTGCGGGATAGCGGCAGGGGGCGGGCTTCCTTGCGTAGGCGGGGATGCAGGGATGCAATCAACGTCTTCCGCGGTCAGAGGGCGGCCGAAGCGCACTGGACCCTGCGACGCCATGAGCCCTGTGACGACAGGGAGCGTGGCCAAGACCGAAAAATATGGAACGCTTCACGAATTTGCGTGTCATCCTTGCGCAGGGGCCATGCTAATCTTCTCTGTATCGTTCCAATTTTAGTATATGTGCTGCCGAAGCAAGCACAACAACCAGGCTTCTAGCAGCCATACTTAAAGGCCTCGAGGAAAAGTACTTTTCAGTTAGGTCCACTCGGGGAAAAGTGACACTTTGCATGATTGCCTAGAAGTCCATGCAAATGAATAGTTTCTACTATCACGCTTACTTCGTCTGTGTTTCATCACACTAAAACCCTCAGATATTGACTTGCTTAGTCTCGCAACCGCGGAGCCTTGTGGGAGGTTATATGCAAATTAACTGAGCCAGACGCAGCCCCGTCCCTTGGCGCCGCGAGCTGGGAGGCCGACGAGAGGGCGGGGCCACCGCTCGGCATCCCAGCGTTCCCCGCGCGGGCTTAGAGGCCGCTCCGGCCGGCGCAAAGACTCGCTGGCGTCCGCAGCCGCGGAGGCGGAAGATGGCGGCGGTGAGGAACGCGGCGGCGGAGGACGGCTGATGGCGGCCGGGCGGCGCCCTCGGGGACCCGCGGGCCGGTAGGGCGCGACGCTGGGCGGCATGTCGGAGCACGCGGCTCCCGGGGCCCCGGCGCCCGGGCCCAACGGTGGCGGCGGAGGCCCGGCCCCCGCGCGCGGGCCTCGCACCCCCAACCTCAACCCCAACCCGCTCATCAACGTGCGCGACCGGCTCTTTCACGCGCTCTTCTTCAAGATGGCTGTCACCTACTCGCGGCTCTTCCCGCCCGCATTCCGCCGGCTTTTCGAGTTCTTCGTGTTGCTCAAGGTGACTGCGGCCCTGACCCCCGACCCTTGACCCCAGCGGGCGGACCCTCCCCCCAGGTCTCCGACTTCTGACCCAGAACCAATCCCTCCCGAGGCACTGAACCCCCCGCCCCCCGACGCGAAGACCTCGACCTGGCCCGACCCCTTGAGGACCCCCCACTTAAGCCTGCGAACCCTGACCCCCGACCCTCCTGCCCTGAGACTTCCACCTGGGAAGACCCGAGTCGCAGGCGGTTCGTGGCCCTCAATGGCGACTCCAGGATCTCACTTCCAGCCCTCTCCAGGCCACACCCCAATCTTGCCTCGTCCAGTCCCCTTATCCCCCACCTCCGACCAGGAGCTCGGCTCTGACCTGCCAGGGATCCACCTCCTCCCAGCTCTCTGACCCTTGGCCCTGCTGCCTGGGGCCTCTGTCCCAGACTACCTCCTTCCCACCCTCCCCGGCCTGCCCTGGCTCAGAACCCCAGTCCTGGGGGATTCCAGGCTCCAGCGTCGCTGCCCTCCACTCAGCCCCCAGAACCACCCACCTGCACTGGAATCTACCCCCCAGTTCTGTCTCCTACTGTTATCTCTTCCTGCTCCCCATTTTCTTGGGGCCGTTCCTCTCCTTAGGACCTTCCACCTGCCACCACCCTGATTGTCTTTCCTCTGAGCGTCTTCGGAGAACGTGTTCTCACTGAGGTCACCTCACCAGCGTTCGCGGCAGTCACAGTCAGCCCTGGTGCTCTTGGCTTAGGAAAGGTCCTTGCTCCAACCTCCTTCCCATCCTCCTTCGGGTGGCACAGAGGCTTCAGTGCTGGCCTGGGCCCCATGAGAAGGGGTCTTACTTGGGTGACAGCTGCAGCCCCTCAGGATTCTGGGTTCCTGACCAGAGGGGTGGTTCTGATTGTCGCTGGCCTGGTCTAAGGCAGTAGAGAAATGGCTGCTTTGTTGCCCATCTTTGACGCCATGCAGGGGCCGGGATACTGACATCACCCACGAGCTTTAGGGTCTTAGTCAAGGCGTGTGGGGTGTGGGCCAGGCCAGGTTGGTCAGGAGTTGGACTTGTTCTGTGGGGCTCCTGGGTCTGTGGACTGCCTGTGAGCGGACAGAAACCGTGTGTGGGCATGATTTCCTGCCCCAGCCTCAGAAGGAGCCGCTGTGTCTGCAGGCTGTCACTCGAGGGGTGCCCCTCCTCACAGAGTTCAGCCTCCCTTGAGAGCACGTCCTGACCACCTTGGCTATGACCCACCCCTTACCGATTTGGGAGCAGATCAAGTGTTTGGGCCAATCTAACAGGCTCCGTGTGCAGTTGGAGGTCCCTGATGCCGGTGTCGGGTGGGCAGGAGCCAGAAGGCCCCTCTCTCAGTCTGCTCAGCCCTGTGGGTGGACCCAGACCCTGGTTCCAGGTCCCCACCGTCTGCGGAGTGGGGCTGGGCTGCTGGTGTCTGAGGCCACTTCAAGTTCCAGAAAACTCAGCCTCTCTGCCTCCTGCCATCTAGCTTCTGGGGCTTGGCACTTGCTGCAGAGATTGAAGGCCCCTCCCGACTTCCTCAGATTGCCTCTTGCCTGTCTTGCTAAGCTCACAGCTATGAGCCAGCCCAGACCATGCAGAGAGTGGGAAGGGGTACATGGGGGCTGTGGACCCTGGGCAGCATGGTCAGGGGTCACAAGGCTGGGCAGAGGTAACATCTGTTTTAGGAACTTAAGTCCAGGGCCAGCCTCTGGGAAGCAAGAGGTAGAGGCCGGACCTGTGTGGAGGGGGCCTTTGGAAGACCCCATTGGCCTCAGTTTCCCTCTCTAATGCTGTCCCTGCACTGAGACCAGACCAGAACTGCCTAGTGTAGAGCAGTGGGCCCTGGGTGCCCAGGCCTGTCTGGCGGTCTCTGGGTCCATGGATGTTTGCAGGGTAAGGGGCTCATACTTGGAGTGGGGGGACTAGGTACTCGTCAGGGTTGCTGTGAGGGTGGAGGAGAGGACTGTGTGACATACCTGGGGTCCCTGCTTTGTGTGGGGGGTCTCTGAACACCCCCTCTGTGCCTCCTTATGCCGCTCCAGGACCCAGCAGCCAGCAGGCAGACCGTGAGGCTGTGGGGCACAGCAGTGAGGCAGGGTCTCTGTTAGATCGGGTGGCCCAGGGCCTCAAGGAGGTGGGCAGCAGGGAAGGTGCATGCAAAGGCACTGGGCTGGCAGAACAGTGAGACCAGCCTGGCTGGAGAGGTGGGAGTGCAGGCCTCACAGTAGCAGAGCTTGGCGGTCACCCAGGGCCTGTGGGGGCCAGGCCAGGCCATGTCGTGGCAAGACTCCTGAATCCCTGGAAGGGGAGGTGTGGAGGGCCACTGAGTGGCTGAGCATAACCAGATGCCAGGGCCTGGGTGGGGCTGCCTCTGCCCCGTGTGGTTGATGATAGGTTTTGGGGGACTGAAGTGAGTCTGCTAGCTTGTCCTATAGTGGGGAAACTGAGGCCCAGGTCCTAGGGCAGTTTGTCAGGTGACTCCTGGTCCTGCCTCCAGGGACCTGCCCTCTCTGGGAAGAGTGATAGACCCCACCTAGGGCCTCAGACAGAAGGACGCTGGTGGGGCCATCCCCCGTGAGGGGTGCTGGGCAGGCCCCCAGAGCGACACTGGAGACTTGACGGGCACCCAGTGGAGGTGCGTACATTGTGCCACCAGCCCCCTGGGCCTGTGCCTTTGCTCCAGGAAGGCCATGCGCTGTGCTGGGTTGACTGCATGCGTCCCCCCTCTGTGTCCCCTCCCCTCAGGACCTGGCGGCCCGTGCCCTGTGCATTCTCCCGGAGGAAGTCCCGGCCCCACCCCTCCTTGGTCGGGTGGGCTCTGCACCTTGGTGTGGTTACCTGCACACTGAGTGCCGTGGCGCATGCGTCCTGGGGAAGTGCTGGCCCCCCGGCACCCGGCCACCCCGCAGCAACACTCTTGGTGATTTCTTGGCACCTTGCGAGTTGCTGTCCTTTTGGCCCAGAGTGGACGGTGTCCGGGGCACAGCTCCTGCTGGATGTCTGGGCCTGGAGAGCGCGGCTGGGGCGGATCAAAGGCGTGGGGTCCCCACGGGCTCTCGGCCTGCAGGCTGGCTTGTGGGAGGCCCTGCCTATGCATGGGGCCCCTCGGAGGCACTGGCTCTGTCGTCGGCTCCGGCTTCTGTCTGCATGTGCAGCGTTGTGCCGTCCAGCTCCTCTGAGGGCTTAGCGATGCCCCAATCCCATCCCCCCAGTGGCTGCAGGTGAAAGAGGCACAGGTCACGTTGACCCAAAAGAAGCAGGTTTTAGAGCTGACAACACAGAGGACTCTGGGGGTGGGCTCGCCTCGCGTCAGCTTCAGGAGTGGTCAGACCTGGGACTGCAGCTGCATGCTGGACATAGGGCTTGCCCGGTTTCCTGGCCCTGCAACCCCCTCAGGTCACAGCCACGTGGCCAATAGGACAGAAGTGGAAGTGGGTGCTCTGTGGACCCATCCTCTGTCCAGTCTTCAGAGCGGGCTCCAGGAGGCCCACCATACCCCTGAGTCCCACTGGGGAGGGGGTGGGCATCTTTAGGCTTGGGTATCCCAGGCTTTTCTGGGTTGTGGATTTGGACCGCACAGCTGGTCCCGGAGAGTGGGATTCAGTGTGGGGAGCATGGGGTAGGGGAGTCTAAAGCTGCTCTGGCCCAGCTGAGGGGTCTCTGGCCAATTATTTCTTGCGGTCACTGGCTACCTGACCCCCACCTTTCCATACCCTGGTCACAGCGTCTAGACTGGGAGGGTGACACATAGTAAGATGCGGCCCTTTTGACATCCTGCCAGCATAAAGCCAGGTGGAAGGGGCTGTTGCTGGGTGATGTAGGGCAGGCTCTCCCCTAATGATGGGGGATATTCAGGGCCGGGTCATTTTCCATGGGGCTGTCCTGGGCACTGGGGGGGCTGAGCATCCTGCCTGGCCCCCATCCACTTGATGCCCAGAGCTCCCCCATCATGACAACCACAGATGTCCCCCAGACACAGCCAGTGTCCCCAGGGGACAGGATCACCCTGGGTGAGATCTGCAGTTGTGCCCACTTTATAGATGGGGAAATGGTGCCTCAGAGTGGCACAGCGAGCTGGCCCCACCTGAGGCTGTTGACCCAGCTGGCCCCACTACCTGTGTCCTCAGCAGCTCATGCACGCTGCCCTGCCAGCCCAGGGTGGGTGCAGAGGCTGTTTTTCGCTGGTGAGGTCAGGGGCACACTGAGGACGAGGCAGAGCGTGAGGTGCTGGATTGGCCTCCTGGGCAGAAGCGGCTGGGGGTGGCGCCTGTGCCCTGCCGGAGCCCTAGGGGAGGTGGAGCCCACACTTCCTGGGTCCCCTCCCGGCCCCAGGAAGAGCAGGCTGCCTGTCGGGGGCCCTGGTCCGCCTCTGACGCCGCCACCCTGCAGGCCCTGCTGGTGCTCTCCGTGCTGGCCTACATCCACATCGTCTTCTCCCGCTCGCCCATCAACTGCCTGGAGCACGTGCGCGACAAATGGCCGCGAGAGGGCATCCTGCGTGTGGAAGTGCGGCAGAACTCGAGCCGCGCACCCGTCTTCCTGCAGTTCTGTGACGGAGGCGGTCGTGGCAGCTTCCCGGGCCTGGCCATGGAGCCGGGCGGCGTGGAGCTGGAGGAGGAGGAGGAGGAGGAGGAAGAGCTGACCATGGAGATGTTCGCCAACAGCTCCGTCAAGGTGAGCCTGGGTGCTGCGTGCAGGAGGTGCTCTGCAAGTGCACTGTGCACCAGAGAGGAGCTGGCCATCTGCCCGGGTGGTGGGGTGGGGTCACAGCAGCTGGGGCACGGGTCTCCTGGGCCAGCTGCTGACACCCCGCTCTCGGGACTCCGCAGTTCGAGCTGGACATTGAGCCCAAGGTGCTGAAGACACCAGGTGGTGAGGCCCTGAATGGCAGCCAGGACTTCCCTTTCCCTGAGACACCCAGTAAAGGTACATGCAGCCCTGCTAATGGGCGAGCTGCTGAGATGCCCCTGGGGTCACCAGAGGGGCCGAGGATCTGGTGGTCTGAGCGGCCAGGTAAATGCTGGCAGGGGAGAGTGGCTGCTCTGTGCCTCAGTGTCTCCCTCTGTCAGCAGCATGTGAGCCTGTGGAGCTGCCCCAGTAACTGGCTTCCCTCCCTGGGACCCTCCTGAAGGGTGGGAGCAGGCGATCTGGCTCCAGCACCTTGGCCAGTCTCCGCAAGGGCAGTGCCCAGGCAGGCCGCAGCCCCCCAGCCCCCCCTGGGGCTGACCGGGCCTATCCTCCCCACAGCGTGGCCACAGGACGAGTACATCGTCGAGTACTCTCTGGAGTACGGCTTCCTGCGGCTGTCCCAGGCCACGCGGCAGCGGCTTAGCATCCCCGTCATGGTGGTCACCCTGGGTGAGTCTGGGCCCTCTGAGCAACCCACCATGGGGACACCTTTCCCTCAGTCTGGGGTCTCCTCCTGGGAGAGGGCCTAGGCGGTGGTGACCCAGAACCACCTGAGTCTGAGATCTGGGGTGGGGGTTACAGCTGTAGGAAGCTTCCTCCCAAGGCTCTGTCCCTCCATCGACCACTTCTCTGGGCTTAATGTCCACGTGGGTGGGTGGGGGGCAGGCCTGGGGCTGGTGGGCAGCTTGGCACACGGCCCTGGCGCCTGCCTGCTTACAGATCCCTCGCGGGACCAGTGTTTCGGCGACCGCTTCAGCCGCCTGCTGCTGGCCGAATTTCTGGGCTATGACGACATCCTCATGTCCAGTGTGAAGGGCCTGGCAGAGGACGAGGAGAACAAGGGTGCGGGACCCCAGGACGGCGCAGGGGCGGGAGGCGGGGGGGCTGGCGGCCGGGTGGGGAGGGTGGCCGGTGCTCACTGCCTCCCTGGGCAGGCTTCCTCCGGAACGTGGTGTCCGGAGAGCACTACCGCTTCGTGAGCATGTGGATGGCCCGCACCTCGTACCTGGCCGCCTTTGTCATCATGGTCATCTTCGTGAGTGCGGCGGAGGGGTGGGGTGGGGGCGGGGCGCAGGTCCTGGGGGTGGAGCCAGGCAGGCGCGCCCCTCCCCGGAAGTCACGCGGCCCTGCCTTGCAGACCCTGAGCGTGTCCATGCTGCTCCGCTATTCCCACCACCAGATCTTCGTCTTCATTGGTGAGTCCCCCGGCCTGCCGGGTGGCGGGGGTGGGCTCCACCCCAGGCCTCCGTGGCTCCCGGCCCGCCCCACCCTGCCGCCGGGCACCTTACCCGGTCTGCCTGCTGCCCTTTCTGCCCGCAGTGGATCTTCTGCAGATGCTGGAGATGAACATGGCCATCGCCTTCCCCGCAGCGCCCCTGCTGACCGTCATCCTGGCCCTCGTTGGTGAGGACCCCTGCCCGGCCTTACCCCCACCCGGCCGCCCCCCTCCCTGCCCTGCCCCAACCGCCCGGCCATCCCCAGGGATGGAAGCCATCATGTCCGAGTTCTTCAACGACACCACCACGGCCTTCTACATCATCCTCATCGTGTGGCTGGCCGACCAGTATGACGCCATCTGCTGCCACACTAACACCAGCAAGAGGCACTGGCTGCGGTGAGCGTGAGGGCCGGGCCGGGGGGGGGCGCGTTGGGCGTGCGCAGGGTGCTCACCGTGCCGCCCGCAGGTTCTTCTACCTGTACCACTTCGCCTTCTACGCCTACCACTACCGCTTCAATGGGCAGTACAGCAGCCTGGCCCTGGTCACCTCCTGGCTCTTCATTCAGGTGGGCGGCGGGTGGGCGGCGCCTGCCCTCGGGACCTCGCGGTGGGCGGCTGCCGTGCGGCCTGACCTTGCGCCCCCTCCCCCTCCAGCATTCCATGATCTACTTCTTCCACCACTATGAGCTGCCCGCCATCCTGCAGCAGATCCGCATCCAGGAGATGCTGCTGCAGGCCCCGCCCCTGGGCCCCGGCACCCCCACCGCGCTGCCCGATGACCTGAATAACAACGGAGGTGCCCCGGCCGCTACCCCTGACACTGTGGGCCAGTCCCCCGCGCTGGGTCCCAGCTTGCCAGTTGCTGGTGGGGGCCCCATGCCCGTGGCCGAGGCTCCCAGCTCCCTGGTAGCTGCGGCGGCTTCCGTGGCTGCAGCGGCCAGTGGTGAACTAGGCTGGATGGCAGAGACAGCCGCCATCATCACCGATGCCTCTTTCCTGTCTGGCCTGAGTGCCTCCCTGTTAGAGCGGCGGCCGGCTACACCCCTGAGCCCTGGGGGGCCGCTCCCCCGGGCCCCCCAGGACCGCACCCCTACAAGTGACTCCCCGGTGCATGATGCGGCCCCCTCGACGGCTGAGGTGAGCGGGCCCAGCCCCGCGTCCACAGCCTGCGCAGATGCACCCTTGGAGGTCGGCTCCTGAGTCCCAGCAGCTGACCGCCTCTGACCCTGGCCGCCCTGGAGGAAGACCCTGGGCGCCAGGAAGCCTGTGCCTGGTGGCTCTGAGGCCACCCAGCCTGCCTTGGGTGGTGGTGGCTTATCGGGTCTGCTTGGAGTGCTTCTCCCCCAGGCACGGGCCTGCCTTCAGCCTACCCCTAACGTACCTGTGGTGGCCCCCCTCGGCCAGCCAGTCAAGGAGGCCTGAAAGCCAGGGCAGGAGAGGGGCAGGAGCCCCATGGAAGGTTCTGGAACGGCTTGGTGAAAGGGCTGGAGTGAGCTATCCAAGGAGCAGGGTTGGTGGGTCCTGGAATGAAGTGGGCACCGGTGGGGGCCGCCCCAGCTGCCCAGCTGGTTCTCCGTGCTGCGCAGTGCCTTCTCCACGGCTCCTGCCCCCCTGTGCCCGTGCCGGGGCTGGGGTCCCAGAGGGCAGGGCTCTGCTTGGGGCAGGGGCACAGGGACATGGCGTGTAGGCTCTAGCATCGAAGACAGCAGCAAGGGGGCTGGGGTCCCAGAGGGCAGGGCTCCGCTTGGGGCAGGGGCACAGGGACATGGCGTGTAGGCTCTGCCATCGACAGCAGCAGGGGGCTGGGGTCCAGCCCTGCTTGGGCCTGAGGGGCGTGGCCAAACCAGATGAGGAATGCAGAGGAGCGCTCGTTCCGTCCTGTTTAATTGCAGTGTACAAATTGTGTTTGTATATAGAATAAACTGTTGACGGCGACCCCGTGGTATCTGTGGGTGGGGCCACCTCGGAGGGGCAGGTGGGGAATGGGTTGGGCATTTCAGAGGGGCAGGAGTTCTTAGGTCAGCGGGCCACTCCGGGTGCCTCTGCACAGGCCTGGAGCAGGTGCTTTAGCCCGCGGGTGCCATCCCCAAGCTGGGCCAGGAGCTCGCCGCGCCGCACCAGGGCTTGGCGCAGCCGCTCCCGCACGCCCTCTATGTGCTGCTCCAGCTCCTCCAGCTCGCCAGGGTGCGGGGCGCCTGTGGGCAGCGCGGCGGGCGGGCGGCCCTCCGAGCAGAGCCAGAGGGAGCCCTCGGGTGGCACGGCTTCATCTTGGTCTGCTGCAGGTGTGCTGGTGGTCTCCGTGGGCTCCAGCCGGAAGCGCACTCTGCACTCCCTCACCACGGCCCTGTGTACCTGTGTCCAGCCCCCGGGAGTCCCGGGGGCGGCTGGCGTGTCCTGCTGCTGCTCCTCAGGACCCCTGGGGACAGGTCATGGATGGGGCTGGGCTGGTGTCCCTCCAGGGGAGGGGCAGCTGCACCCTACCTAGGACCCGGCTGGGGTCAGTGTCCCTGAGGAGGCGGAGGGCAGTGGGGACTGAGCTGTGCTGGCCCTCGGGAGAGGGCTGGGGTGTGATGCATCGGCTTGGAGCCTTGGAGGAGCTGGTGGGATGGGGGCTGATCCCCGGAGCTTTTACCTGGGCTCTGGCTCCACCTCCTCCTGCCCCTCCGGCGGCTCAGTGTTGAGGGCACGGTGGATTCTCTGTGAGCCCAGACAGAGGCTGTGTTGGGGTCAGGTCCTAGGAGGCTGCCTGTGGCTACCTGCCCGTGTGGTGGGTCTCTTACCTGACTCGTGTGCAGCCAGTACTGCAGCTTCTTGGCCCTTCGGATGCGTGGCAGTGCCAGGTGATAGAAGACATGTTCACCCAGTGAGCTGAGCAGGGCGCTGCCAAGCCCCAGGCAGAGCAGAACGAAGAGTCCTGAGAAGTGGTAGACACCCACCTGGAGGGTCTGTGGGTGGGACACAGGCACAAGCCCTTCCCCATCATGCCTGGCTCCTCTGGGAGCCCCGGCCTGGTGGGGCAGAGGTTGGGGCAGACAGAGGGGCCTGGGGCTCTGATGCTGGGTTGGTTTTTATGGAGTGGACATGAGCTAGGGTTTTGTAGAATGAGTAGGAGTGCCCCAAAACAGATAAATATATGTCTTGAGAATGAGCAGGGGGAGTTGGCCACCTCAGCTTCATGCAGGTCAGCACCCCCCACACCTACCCCCATCCTGGGCTCTGCCCCACCTCTGTAACTGCGAAGACCCGCTTCCCACAAGGCACCATCTTGTACCACTTGTCATGCAACCCGTCAATGAAGCCGGAGGACTTGTAGCGGCTGATGAACTCAGACAGGTTGGAGGTGAGAGGGGAGTTCTGGGGGAGTCCAATGCCATAGCCTGGGGGAGGCCAAGGGTCGGGTTGGGGCCAAGGGCAGCCCCAGGGGAGCTCTGCCCTCTCTGACCCTCAGTCTCCCCGCTGCCCGGGAAACACTGGCCCTGGAGGTCTCTCACCCTCAATGGCAAAAGGCTTGCCCACTGTTAGCAGCTTGCAGTCCGTGTCGACGGAGACCTCGTAGTCCAGCAGCGACTTGTCCATGATAAAGGCGTTGAGCTCGGGGGGGTCGCTCCTGCGGGAGCGGGGGGCAGAGTGAAGGCGAACCCGGTGCCCCTCCCCGTCGCCCCGCCCGCTCCCGCGCCCGGGGCCTCACGTGAGCATGGCGACCCCGTGGGGCGTGGTGGGCGCGCCGTGGCGCCGCACGTGCGCATGCATCTCCGGGAAGCTCTTTTTGATGTAGGCCTCCGCGCTGCTCTCCCACACGGTGCCCACGCGGAAGCCGCGTGGCGGGTGGTGCAGCTGCGGGCGGCCGCAGGTCAGTGCGGCGCCCCCTCCCCGCCTGCACGGCCGCGTCGCGAGCCCCGGGCCTGAGCGTGCGACGGACGGCGCCGCAGCACCGCAGACCGTCTGGAGCGCGCGGGGCGCGGGGTCGGCGCATCAGAAAGCGCAGCGTCCAGGTTTTATTACCACTTTACAAAGGACCCCGGGGCGGGGGCCACAGAACAGGCTAAGCCCTGCTTGCGGCGCAGTCAGCCAGATCCAGACAGTGGGAGATGGTACGCACAAACCCCCCACAATTTCACCCACAAACGGGTCGCTCGGGAGGAGGTCGAGACCCACAGTCGGACCAAGAGGTTCCCACTACCTGTGGCGGCTGCATGTTTAGGATCCACATTCAGACAAACAGTAAAAAAGAAAAAGACAACCAGGAGAATGAGTCCCCGCCCTTTGCTGAAGCCCCAGGGGTATCTGAGGCAAAACAGGGAGCCTAGGGTCTGCTTCCCAGGATCCAGGCGCCTGGCTTGTGGGGAGATCAACAGCCCCTGGCTATAGGCTTTGCAGGGCAGTGGGTCCATGCGTGGCGCTCACTGCTCTCTACACTGGAATATTCTAAGCTTTTCATTAAAAAAGAAAATGTACACTGGGGTCCAGGCTTGTGGGCTTGCAGACCCGCAGACCCCCGTCCCCCTCCTCACCCTCACCCCTCACCCTGAACGCTTGTGCGCCATTCTCCTGCCACCCTCTTCAGACCTAAGACATCTGATTAGTTTCAGGTCTGTGTGCACACCTGAAATGGCCAGGCACCCCACAACCCCAGGAGGCCCGCCTTTCAGACCCAGGGCACTTTGTTCAAATTCTGTAGAGAAGCAATCTAAGTGGTTGGCCCCCGGGCCTTTGCACAGGCTGTGCCTTCTCTGTGTAACACTCCCTGGCATCTACAGAAAAGGCCCTCAGATGCCACCCTCTTCCAGAGGATCACCTGACGCCTGATTGGGGAAATGTTCCCCCCAGCCCTCCTGATGTCCCCCCAGGCATCTCTCCCCCAAACCTCATCTATCTAGATTTTTGTCATCTGTCCCCAGGGACAGAGATCCTCAGACGACTGCATGCGCTGGGTCTCGGGTCAGGAGTTGGTGGGAAGGGGGAGACCTCCCAGGTCCGACCCCCAGGCCTCCGCAGCTGCCCACCTTGGGATCGTGGATCCCCGACAGCTCCTCAAAGGTCTTGTCCCCGACCATAACAGCAGCCAGGTTGGCCGTGTAGCTGGACAGCACGAGCAGGCAGAAGATGGCCCACAGGTTCATCAGGAGGCGCCCCGTGGGGCACTTGGGTGTCTTGCTGCAGACTGTGCGCCCAAAAAGGATGGCGTAGCAGAGGGTGAGGGCCGAAGAGTAGGAGAACACAGTGCCTCGGTTGCGGCCGCGGGGCGTGAGGCCGTAGGGGCTGCGCCACTCATACAGTGTGAGGAACAGCGCGGTGAGGTGCAGGGCTGCAAACACACCCAACCACATGGACCAGTGCAGTGGCCACGCGAAGGCGCTGATGGGCGAGGCCGTGTCCCGTGCCCGCACCATGATGCCCAGGCTGGTGGAGAAGAAGGGGCAGCTGAAGTCCATCAACTGCGAGCGGGCCGAGTTGATGCTGAAGCTGGTGACCGCCATGTGGGCCCTGCCGGCCAGCAGGTCGCCCACCAGGCCTGTCCAGCGGCCATCCCGCAGCGCGCCGTACTTCCCATCAGCCACGATGTACAGCTCGAAGGTGAAGGGCATATCCTCCGCCAGCCGCTCCAGCAGGTCGATGCAGTAGCCGAAGCAGCACTGGCACAGGGGGCGGGGCACGGAGCTGTTGGCCAGCGCGGCGAACAGTGCATCCAGGGTGGCCGAGTCGTTGGTGCCGGGGGCCAGGCACAGCTGTCCCGCAGAGCACCGGCCATCCTCGTCTGGCTCGCGGGTAAACACGAACGGGTGCTCGACAAGCGTCACTACGCGCACCTTGGGCCGGGCCTTGGTGTCTGATGGGGTTGGGGGCCGCGCGGCAGCGCCCCCCAGCTCGGGTTCCAGCCGCCCGTCCCGCCAGCTGCCCACCGTGGCCCAGGCCGGGGCGCCCAGCGGGTCCTGGCGCAGACTCCATACCCGGAAGTGGTGGGCCATGTGCACCCAGGAGGAGCGGGTCACCCACACAGGCCCTGTGCGCCCCTGGAAGGATGTGTTGGCCAGGAACCTGGTGGTAGGCGGGGGTGCATGTCAGGGGCAGGACAAGGGCCCCCCACCCCCTCTCAGCCCAGATGGGGGACCAGCGTGGTTGCTGTGATGTCCCCCATGCCAGATCCGTTCGCCAGCCCTGTCCTGTGAGGACATGCTGCCCGGTATACAGGAAGTGCCTAATAGTGACCCATAGGCGGAGGCAGCTCAACACGGGGCCCAGACACCCTGTCCCAAGCAGCCCACTCACGGTGCCAGGACGCTGCCTGGGGACTCGGGCCTGGCTGGCTGCCGGTCGTCGCAGCTGGCCGCGGTGGACAGGAGGGCGCGCTCCGGGTGCACGCGGGCCGCACTGCCCAGGGCTCGCGCCACAAGCTGCACCGTGTCGTGGATGGCAGCCTCCAGTGACGGCCGGGCCACCTCGCCCAGTGCCAGCAGCCCGGGTGGCAGGCCCCCGGTGGGCAGCACCTCAGCGGGCAGCGGAGTGCCCAGCAGCCAGCGGGGCCCATGGGGCGCAGCCTGCAGCACCCGCCTGGCGCGGCCTGCATCACAGCCGAGGAGTACTGCTGCCAGGACCGCGCCTGCACCCTGCGGCAGTGCCCCCAGGGGGGCTAGGCGTGCCCGCAGCCCTGTGTCACCCGTGTCTGGCTGGCTCAGGTCCAGCACGAGCTTTGGGGCCCTGCCAGCCCGGCTTGTCCAGACAGCCACCAGGCCACCAGGGTCCCGCACGCGGCAGAGCACCAGGCCGACTTCCTCCCAGGCATGCGCCTGCAGCACAGACACCAGAGCATCCAGGACCATCTCCAGAGGGCTGGCCCAGCCCAGCTGCAGGTGGAAGGGGTTCTGGCAAGGGGGAGTGCAGTTAGTCTGGTGCCTGCCCACCTGCCACACTCCGCACCCATCAATCAATCAACAGATGTCACCCAATGACTGGACGGCATGCCTGACCCTTCCCCCCACCTCTGCTCTAAACCAGTGGCTGACGTGCCCCTCTGCGCCCAGTGGCACCCAGAAAGTTCTCCTGGATTGCTCTTAGTCTGAGAAGGACGAGAGAGCTTTTCCAGACACCTAAGGTGGGCAGGGAGCTGCCCAGGTGGGACAAGGTGCCCGTACTGGGGGACATCCTGAGGGTGCGGCTCAGTCCTTGTAGCCAAGGACTCCCTGATGGGGGTCAACTGCAGGGGCGCAGCTCCAGGAGGTGGCAGCAGAGGGCACCCCAGGCCCAGATTGGGGTCCTGCCTCCCGCACGCGGAGGGGGTACAAGGCAGCCCTGCTAAGGATACTCAAGTCTCCTCCAGGGTGAGGGTCTCCTCCCCCTGAAGATGAGGAAGGCCTGGGGGGAGCCTCAGGGTAGCTTTGGAGAGAGGGGGGGCCCCCTTCCTGCTGGCCCTGGGATGGGGTCTTTCCATGGGGCAGACCCAACGGTCCCCAAAGTCCTGCCAGTCTCCCTCTCTCCTCCTCACCCCATTTCCCACTTATTCGGGCCCAAATGCAGGCCTTGGGGTGGAATGAAGAGAGAATGAACTCCAAGGGGTGGAGGAGGATGAATGGGTTTGGAGTGGCGTGGTGACCCTGGGGACCAGGGAGTTCCGTGGAGGAGGCTGTGGTTGGGGAGGCCCCAGCCTCAGGGCCTCTGAAGGATCCCAGGAGGAAGGTCTCAGCCCACTGACCCCAAAACTGCACTCTTCCCCCAAGAGCAAGCAGGGGGGCCCGCTTCTCCTTCCCCACCCTGGGGGCCCTGTGCTTGGGAACCCAGAGGTGCCCTCAGACCAGGATGGGGACCCTGAACAAGGAAGGGGATGGAGCCTGGGCCCAAAGGGCAGGGGCTGCCGTGGCGAGACTCCACCGCCAAGGCCAGGGGAGGGGTCCAAACAGCAGCTCTGCGCCCCGAGGGGGCGTCCTCTGGGCTCCACTACCCAGGGTCCAGAAGCGACCCAAGGGGCCTGGGAAGCCAGTGTTCCAGGTCCCTGCCCTCCGGTTCCGGGTCCCCAGGCTCTGGGGGTATCCGGGTCCGGGGGGCCAGGTCCCTGCGTCAGTGGTCCAGAAGCGTGGGGCCCGAGCTTCCCGGGGCCTCCGGCATCGGACCCCCCGGTCACTGCGCCCCAGGAGCGTCCCGGGTCCTCCCTCATGCGACCCCGGTCCCCGCGCGCCCTGACTCCCGGGCTTCCGCGCGTACCGGGGCGCCTAGGGGCGCGCGCGCCTCCCGCCGCAGCACGCTGAGCACGGGGGTCTCGGTGGCGGCCGCCAGGAAGTGCAGCTGCAGCAGCTCAGGCCGCGCCTCGGGGAAGGCGAGCACGGCCGCCACGCCTGGCGCCGCCAGTGCCTGGCACAGGCCGCGGGCCAGCGAGGCGGGGTCGCGCGCGGTGGGCGACACGGCCACCAGCTCCAGGCTCAGGTTGTGTGGCAACCGTGGCGTCAGGACGGCCCGGGCCAGCGCGGCTCGAGCGCGGGCGCGGGCGGCGGGCGCGCGGGGCAGAAGGACGCCCAGGCGCACCGAGCCCCCCAGACGCGCCAGGACGCCGCAGGGCTCCGGGTGGCCCCCGGCGGGCCCCGGGGCCCGTGCTAGCGCCAGGACGAGCCCCAGCACCCGAACAAACTCCATCCCAAAGTTGCCGGTGGGAGCCGCGGGGCAGCGACGCCGGTGATACAGCGCGGGAGGCGGATCGCAACCCTGCCCGGCCCAGTCCCTCCCGTCCCCGCCCCGCGGGGCGGGCTTACCCTTTCCGGCCAGGCTCCGCCGACCTGCGCCCGCCCCGGCCCCCTCCCGGTCCTGAATGCCAATGACCCCTTAGGGAGACACCTGCCACCCACGTCGGGAAACTGACGCTCAGATGACCACAACAACTGGGGGTGGGTGGGGCGACGGACCTAAACACTGTTATCTCTGCGCTCTGTGCCTCTGTGCCGGGCTTAGCACCAAGGAGGGCCTTTGGTCAAAATAAGTATTCACCCTCACCTGTTCCATCCTGGGATCCCCACTCCCCCTCCAGCCAGGAACATTGCCCAAGCTCAGACGGGGTCAGTTGGCTTCCATGGTCGCACAGCCCAGCTCAGAAGCAGATTCTACCCAGACCAACCCATGTGAGTGTGCTCTAACATCACGTGCATCCTGGAGAAACTGAGGCAGGCATGTCTGATGGGAACCTACAGATCTCCTGACCTCCCGCTGTGGGCAGGCAACTTGGATCAGAGAACTCTTCTTTGTAGTTCAAGAGCCAGTGCCAAATGTCCCTGCTCTGAAAAACCTTTCTTGTTTTGTCACCCAGAAAGGCGAACATCCCCCCTGCCTACAGTAACTCCATCCCATGCTGTCATCTTTTGTTAATTTATTTGCTTTCTTACTCAGTGGCCCTCTCCCCAACTCAACTCTGGGAGGGCAGGACCTGAGTTTGGCTTGTTAATTTCTGTCTCACAGACTTGCACACAGAAGGCAACTGGCTCAGATAAGGACGTGTGGTTCTATCGCTCTCCGTGTTCTGGAACTTCCCAGAGCTCCCTGCCATCTTCCAGTCCCCACGCCTTCTGAATTCTCTGCGCCTCGCCATGTCAAATGACACAGGGTTCTTCTTGGGGCATAGGTATACAGCAGGCACTCACCAAACACTGGCCATGCCAGGGCCCAGCAGCGCCCTGCACAGGACTCTTTCATCCCATCCTCCCCAGGCAAAGGGGAGGAGGGAATACCAAGGGGCCTCCTGAGACCCCTCAGGGCAGCTGCTCTGCAGAGAACATTCCAGCCCTAATGAATGAATCTACATCTGGCTGATTTTGTTTTACACAGAAGCCCATCTCCTTTTGGAGCCAGGGTTGGGGCAGGAAAACACTCCATTAGGTGAATAAAAATGCCAAATGCCAGCCAGCAGTATGGATCGTAGTAGCCCCCGCTCCCCAGCTGCCGCGCTGATAGAACAGCTCAAGGTTTCACTTCTGTGCTAAGACTCGCGTAAAAAGTCTTCCATCTTCACCATTTGAGTGCGCGGTAGGGGGCATGGAGCAAGGAGCACATTCACATGCCCTGCAGCCCTCCCTGCCCTCCGTCTCCAGAACTTTCCATCCTCCCAGACCGAAGCTCTGTCCCCATGAAACACTCACCCCCCACTCGTCCCCCAGCCGCCGGCCCCACCGTCCACTTTGCCTCTGTGGACGGGGCTCCTCCAGGGACCTCCCGGGAGTGGGATGGGACGGGATCTGCCCTTTGGGTCGGTCTTGTGTCCCTGGGCACTGTGTCCTCAAGGCCCACCCACCCTGTAGAGGGGTCAGGACTCCTGTCTCTTCACGACCGAGTGACATCCCAGCGTGCAGAGGGACCGTGTTGCGTGTACCCCTGGCTGGTCGGTGGACGCAGCTTCTGGCTGCTGTGGGTGCATGGGTACTGGTCGCCCCCTTTGGGTGTGAGCCCCAGGTGCAGCGGGAGGACGCCGTGACTCCTGAGTTTAGCCCCCCGACTCTCTGCCACAGCAGCTGCCCCATTTCAGTCTCATTTCTCCACCTCCTCTCCGACATCAGTTATTTCCCATTTTCTAATGAACAGCCGTCTTCGCGGGTGTGGGGTAGTATATCTCACTAGGGTTTACAACGCAGCCGGCACGGCACGCGGGGGCATTGGGAGGCCTCCTTGCCTCCAGCCGTGCAGCCAGATCACGTGGCGCGGGAACGTGTATGACAGCTCTTACACGCAGGACCGTGAGGCCGCCGCGTGCACAAGCCCCTGCAGGCTCCCTGCAGGCCTAGCAGAGGCATGTCCCCCTTCTCGGGGGAGGACACGGAGTCTGCAGCAGCTGCAGCTCACCTGAGGCCACGTGCTGGATTTCAGGGCAGATGGGGAAGAGGCCAGAGGCTCCGTCATTCCTAAGCCCCTTCGTCTGCCACAAGCACTGCAAGCCCACTGCCCCCTCCAAGCCCTCAGCACGGTCTGTGAGGGACAATGGGGGCCTTCCAGGCCTGCACCGGGCAGGGTGGGGACAGCTAGGCACGGGGGCTATTTGCATGTCCATGCACCTCTCCCCCCCACGGGGCTGGCGCTCAGATCATAAGCCCCAAGGGGTAGGAACCCCACCTTCCCCACCCAGGGGCACCCTCCACCTCTACCTTTCAGGGACCACAAGCCAGCACAGTCCCCTCAGCCCCTAGCCACTGCACGGGGTGCGGTGGACAAGCCAGGAGACCCCAGGACCTGCCCGGTTGGAAGCTGAGGGTCCAGGGTGGTGCTGGGAGCTTTTGGTCGTGGGAGGAATCCAGACCCAGTCAGGTGGCTGCCAGGCAGAGGCAGAGATCCTGAGCCCATCTCATGGCCACCTGCCAGCCTGTGACTGGGACTCACCTGGACACAGGCCAGCACGGCAGGAGGCATCCAGGGCGCCCCCTCCAAGCTAATGCTTACAGAACAAGGACAGGTAACAGAGGGCACGGGCAGCAGGGGTCCCTAGGGGCCCCCCTCAGGGTCAGGGCTCAGAGGGTGCAGGGCCAGGCAGGGGAGGTGATCTCTGGGGGGTCTGAGTGCCCTCAAGTACGCCCCCGCCTTCTGGACCTCTAGAGACCAAGGGCTGAGAACAGACCACCTAGCCTCTGGGGAGGGGAACCTAGCTCTGCACCAGTTGTTCGCCACAGGCCAGATTGCCGGGCCTGACCCCCAACCTCCACTGGGCACCCCCAGGCCTGCTGTAACTGGTCCCCCTTCTAGCCTCGGAGGGTCCCTGGAAGGACTCCAGGTGCCCGACGCACCGGCCCACAGGACCCTTGCCTGGCACTGATGGAGCTGCCCCATGTAACAGCCCATCTCTGCTCCCTGGGCAAGGGCGTGGGTGGAGGCTGGGCTCGCACTGCCCCGTGTACGGGTGCGCCAGGGGCACGGACACCCCTTAGCCCGACAGCACGAACTCGGCGCTGGCCATCGGCAGCTGCTGCGGTCATCACGCACCTGCTAAGTCACATGGATTTTCCGGACTGTTAGGCAGGGTTGGCAGTCGGTGACAGCTTTCTGGAACGTTCCCTGGGTGGCCTTGGGGCCTACGTGTCTGGGCTGGCCTCCAGGTGCTGACGGGCGCTTGGCAGCGTCCCCAGGCTGGTGGGGGAGCCTGGCCTCCCTCAGGCCCTCCACACCGACCGTAACACTGCGATCGAGGCCAGATGTGTGTCCCTCTGTGGAGCCCCCGCCCAGACCAGCACCACCCAAGCCAGCTGCCCTGACCCTGTGGGGGGCACCCTTGGGTCCTGCAGCCAGCCTGCCCTCCCCAAGTCACTCCCACCCTGGGTGACCCCTAGCAGAGTCCCCCTCCCACCCCGGATGGCTCCCGAGTCCCGCTAAGGCAGGTCCCTGCTGTGAGGGTCCTGGGACCACCCCTCACAGAGGCCAAGAAGGAAGTGCTTTCAGGACTCTTGTTAAAGACAGAACAGCAAATGGGACACAAATGACACCAATGGCTCAAAACCCACATAAAACACAAAAAACAACCCCACGGGGGTGGACTGCAGACAGTGGTGGGCAGGCCGTGGGGGGGGTGTACGCGCGCGTGCATGCGCGTAGGGTCCGCCTGGGGGCTCCCAGGTGGCAGGGGGTCTGTCCATCTAGTCGCCACGGGGCTGTGGTCCAGGCGGCAGTCGGCCCAGGGTCACTTGGCCGGCCGGGTGATGACGCGCGTGGAGAAGTCGAACAGGTCGCGGTTGATCTTGCGCAGGTTCTGCACCTCGTCCTCCAGCTCGGCCACGCGGATCCGCAGCTGCTCCTGGCCGCCCAGCACGTTCTGCGGGAGGCTGGGGTCAGGTGCACAGCACGGGGTGCCCCAACCTTGGCTGGCAGAGGGGGGCCCCCAGCCCGCCCCTCCTGCGCACCAGGCTCGACCCCAGCCCCACCTTCTCCATCGCGCTGCTCATCACCGCCTGCAGCTGCTCCGCCCGCTCCAGGTAGCTAGGCTCCAAGCCCTGCAACGACAAAGGGGCTGCGTCAGCGACCTGGGGCTCACCTGGGCCTCCCATATTACCCCATCACTGCTTGCAGCGACTCTGCAAGACAGAGGCCCTCCTGACACCAACAGGCGGGGACCACGAGTCTGGAGGAGGACCGCTGTGCGGGGTGAGGTCTCCTCTGCAGCCGCAGGCTCCGACCCCACGCCTGGATGGAAGCATCACACTCCAGTCTCTGCAAACATGCTCCGGCTCCAGGACGGCCCCCTGCAGGTGTGGACTGGAGCTGGGCCTTGAGGGACACGTCGGACCCAGGTCCAGAAGGCTCCAGAAGACGGCCAGCCGATGCCTCCAGCCCGCAGGGAGAGCCTACCTCCAGAGTGGGATGAACGCTGCTGCCGTGAGGGGGACACAGTCCGCCCTCAGCCGGAGGATGGGTGCCCGGCACAGCCATCCAGCAAGCAGCCCATGGGTGCCACCACCACCCCGCCGGGAAAAGCTGCTGGACACAATGGCATCGGCCTATCAGGCCTGCTCCTGAATGCACCTTGGTGCCTGGCATGCTTCCATTCTGGAAGGTTCTGGCGTTTCCTGAAGTCGGGCTCATCACCTGGACGGGCTGGCCTTGTGGGGAGAGGGGCCTCCTCCCCGGGACAGAGCAACGAGCCAACCCCCAGGGAACAGGAGACGCACCTGCTGACGCAGGCCCAGACGCAGCGTGAGGCTTCCGTGCTGCAGCTCGTCCCCGTGCTCGGCGCCCAGCAGGTGCTTGTTGAAGCGGGGAAGGGGCAGGCTGGGCCTGAAGTCGGAGCTCAGCATGCCCACTGGCGCCAGGACAATGGTGGCATTGGTCACAGGCCCTGTGGGTCGGCACCGTAAAGGACCCGCCCTGTGCTGGGTCCTCCTCCCCAAACCTGGCCAGACTGGGTCCCACCCTAGCACCAGGCCTAGCGGCCACGGCCATACGTCTCAATGCGCCTGGAGGGCGTGGGGTGTAGGGTGCAGCCTGCCCACCTTTGAGGGTCAGGGTCCTTATGCATTGCTTGCTCTGGGTGTCCCACATGCGCACTGTCTCGTCGTGTGAGCCCGAGAGCAGCACGCTGCCATCCGTGGACACGGACAGACAGGTCACCTGGTTCCTGGTGGCGGGGGCGCCGAGAAAGAGTAGTCCTGAGGCTGACCTGACCCAGGGCGAGGAAACAGCCCCTGGCCCCCAGAGGCTGACCTGACCCGCACCTGTGCCCTTTGAACACCTTCCCGCTGTCCTGCTCCGGCTGGAAAGTCTTCTCTCTTTGCCCAGGCTGTGGAGGCCGAAGGGCCCGTGAGCAGAGGGACAGATGGTGGCCCCGCCCCAGGGGCCCTGGGAGGATGGCCCGGTGGAGCCCATTCTGTGAGGGAGCCCGAGGCCACTTGCGTGGCACCAGGACTTGGACCCAGGAGGACGGAGCCCTGGGCACCCATGGCCCTGAGCCCACCTCGGCCCGGGCACGCCTCCCCGCTGCCCACTGTCACTCACCCAGGTGCAGAGATCAACCTGGAAGATGGAGCCATCACTGCCGCCACAGAACATGTGATGCTCGGCCAGGTCCATGGTCACGGCCATGATGCCCACGTCAAAGACCACAGACAGCAGCAGCTCGCCGGAGGAGATCTCCCACAGCTGGGGGTGTGGGCGAGGCAGGGGCATGGGGAGGGTGCTCCCAGGACACGAGCCCCCTGAACCTGGGACAGGAGCCGTTGCCCATGGCGGCTGCAGGGGCTGAGGGACTTGGCTTTCCCTGACACGGGACTCTCTTCTCTCGCCCAGGACCCCTCGCCACTGCCTGCTTTAGCCGCTGTCGGCTCCCAGGCCACTGGCCGGCCAGCCCTGGATCTCCCCCAACCACGGTAAAGATCTGAGAGCCAAGATGCCCTTAAATCTCCTGAGATTTGGCCAGGGAGCTGCCAGGAGCAGGCAGCCAAGTGGGAATTTCCGAGCCGACACAGGCCTGGACCGTCCACCCTCTGGACGACCTTGAGGCCAGAAGCACCAGGGGGATTAAAAGCTGTCTGGAGCTGCCAGCCTGGGGGGAGGAGGTGAGTCACGGGCGCACGCTGGTCAAGGACACGCCAGCCAACCCGGCACAGCTCACAGATCCAGCGGGGTGCAGGGGACTCCCACCTTCACCGTCTGGTCCAGTGAGGCAGTGGCGACACGGGCCAGGGGCCCCCCAAAGCCACAGTGCAGGTCTGTGATGGGGAGGGTGTGGTGGGACCAGACGTGCCGGGGGGCTGGGGTCCTGGAAGGGTCCGCCTGCAGCACACTGCGGGAAGGAGCCCTCCTCAGAGGGACGGCAGCCCACTCCCCACGCCCACCGTGGCCGCCAGACCAGCCCATCCTCGTCGGACTCTGGGCTGGCTTCCCACGGCCCCCCGGACACACAGCCGGCCTCCTGGCTCTCCTCAGGCTTTGGCCTGGCCCTCCTGCCTCCCCCCGGAGGCGGCCCCCAGCGCACAGCCCACAGGCCCAGGCTCTACCTGCTGAGGCCCCACGCCAGCACCAAGCAGTCTTGGCCCCCCGAGAGGAAGTAGCTGCTGTCCCCTGTGAACTGCAGGCACGAGACGTCCTGGTAGTGGCGACTCAGGATGACCAGAAGGTTCCCTGTGGAAACCTGGGCAGTGAGAGGGCCCTCTGGAGTCAGGGCAGGAAGTGGGTGGCGGCTGCCAGGCCACGGGAATACTGCGGGGACCCCACCCCATGCCTACGGTACGGGGCTTGGGGCTGCGCGTCGTGGCTCATGGCGCCAGAACGCACACGGAGGTTTGGTGGGCCATGCCCTGTCGGGCTGCCTGCCGGGGGCCTTCCCACCTCGTCCAAGTGGGTGCAGACCGGGGCGGGGCCCTGGCTGTCGTTTGTGCTCCCAAGCCCTCGTCCATGACCTGACACTGAGCCCAGGGCTGCCAGCCACCCCAAGGACCCCCCACCAGCACAGGGCAAGGGCACAGTAACCCAAAGCCCCGGGGAAAGCTCTCTGGTGGGTGGGACGCCAAGGCTGGGAGGGGTGCTGGTGAGGAAGTCAGAACCTTCAGAATGCGTTGGACCCAGGCGATCCCCGCCTTCCAGGCTGGCAGAACACCTTTAAATGCAGCCATGTGTGTGGCACCAGGTCTGGCGGGAGGGACTGGGGGGCATCTGTGCTACTGGGGGAGCGGGGGGCCAGAGACCCTCGGGAAGCTGGGCACTGGGAAGGGCTGTGTCATGGGGGTTGTGTGGGTTGAACTGTCCCCCTAGGTCAACACGTTCACACCCTAACCCCCAGAGCCCTGATTAAGCCAGACAGGGTCACACTGGAGCAGGGTTGCCCCCAAATCCTTGGAAGAGGAAAACGTGGACTGAGATGTTCACTCTCAACCCCACAGCCCCTGCTCTAGGGACCCCAGCCTCCCTCCCTCCTCCTTACTCAGGCAGGGGGGCGGGGGCAAGGTGGTCGGGGCTGCTGCCTCCCGTCAGATGGCCTGGCTCAGAGCCCTCAAGCTCCTGCCCCTGGATGGCCACGCGGGCGCCCCCTCGTGGTCCCAGCTCGCACTGCCCAGGACTTTCCTGGGAGGGTGGGGGAGCAGCCCCCACCAGGGCGGGGGCGCCCCAACCAGGGAAGAGCAGTCACCTACGACGCCCGCGCTCAGGGACCGCACCCACACCCCGTGTCAGGCTGACTGCAACCAGGGTGAGGACTTCGGTGAAGGCAACCTTACAGGAGACCCTCCCTGCACGTGAGCAACTGCTTTCTGCTTTCAGAATCAGCACAGGGGTTTGAAAGCCCCAGGGGTGAGATAACAATGCCCGCACCCAACGCGGCGGCCCTCTGATGGATCAGAGAGCTCCGGGTCTCTCTGCAGATTCCCAGGGGAACTGGAGAGAGCGTTTTGCAGGTGCAGACCGGGTCAGGGAAGGCACACTATGGTTACTTTTTCTGGTCCCAAACTTCACGCTGTGCAGGATGCGAGGGGCTCTCCCCCAACACAGCACAGTCGGGTGTCTAATTAACTTAGCAGCCCACAGACCAAACCCCATCCCCCTGGTGTATGCTCCTCTTACCTCCCACAGGTATATGCTCTCTGCAATCCCAGCCAGGACATAGAGACCAGTGGGCGAGGTGGTCAGACAGGTGACAGGCCCGGGGCACATGATCTTCTGCTGGAGCTGGTCCTAGAGGGACACAAGCAGCCTGTGTGCCTCACACGGACCTGGGACTAGGGACAGCACACAGAAGTCCCAGGAAATAACAAGGAAGCAGAACAGGGTGGCCTGAGCAGAATGGAGGGGGAGGCCTGCGGATTCTAGGTAAAAGCAGACTGGTGTTTAGTCTGTGGTGGTGGGGAGAGCCAGAGGGACCCTCCCGGGATGCAGGGTGCAGTGGGCAAGGCATAGAGGGTCCACGGGGGCGCTCATAGCGAAAAGGAGTGTCCTTTTTTTAGAGGGGAGGTAAATGCATGACGTCCCGGGCCTCGGATCTTCACCTTCCAGGGCCACGAGAAACACGCAAAACCCCAGCTGTACGTTCTCCCTTCAATTGAATTTCGCGCCCGCTGGACGGCCCCCCCACCCCGCCTTCAGCCCTTCAAGCGCGCGTGCGCAGGGCCGGCTGCCCCCAGGGACCCGCCCTCCAATTTCCAGACCTCGGACCACCCTCAGGTCTGCGCGTGCGCGCGGCGCCATAACCTCGCCCAGCCACCCCCCAGGGCGCTCGCGTTCTCCTCCGAAAAGACCCCAGACCCGCGCATGCGCAGAGCAGCCTAAGATTTCCCCGCCCGGCTCAGGCCTCCACCGACCCTTCCCCTGGCTCCGGGCTCGGGCGCCCCGCGCACCCCCAGCGGGCCCGGCTGGGCGCTTGCCGCCGCACCTTCCGCTGCAGCTCCCAGGCGCTGATGTAGTTCTTGCCCAACTGCGCCGCCAACAGGTATTCGCCGTTGAGCAGCGCCAGGCCTCGGGGCCCGGCCTGACCACCGCGGTAAGTGAGTAAGTTGGCCCCTGAGTGCAGCTCCCACACGACGCAGCTCCACAGCTGGGCCGCCGAGTCCGTACACACGGCCACCTCCATGGGCGCCGCCATCTTACCTCCTCCTCCGTTCCGGAAGTGCGTCACGCCAACAGGCGCGGGAGACTGCGCCTGGGGGGCTAGAGCGGCTCGCGCGTGGCCCCGCCCGAGGAGGCCTGCCGGCCGCGCCTGCGCACAGGCCTGAGGTGCGGACGGGCCCGGAATTGGGCCATATTTTTACCCACTCGGAGAATCAAGGGGCTTCCACCCTGGTGAGGGACCCCGAAACGAGACCTCTTCCAAAAATGGATGGAGAAACCAAGGCCAGCTTAGTAGCTTCAGAGCCTGGAGGTCTGGCCGGCCACTTCCGCTGGGCGCTTTTGGCCAAATCACTCAACCTCTCGGATTTTTTTAAATATGCAAATTTGTAGAGTACAGGCCAACCTCGGGGATACCGCGTTGGTCCCAGACCACCGCAATAAAACGAATACTAGTAAAGCGGGTCAGATGCATTTTTTTTGGTGTCCCAGTGCTTAGAAAAATTATGTTTACGTCGCACTACAGTGTAAACTACAGTGTGCGATAGCATGGTATCTAAAAAAGCCATGCAAGTATTTCAATTTAAAAATACCTTATTGCTAAAAACTGCTAACCATCACCGGAGCTTTCAGAGTTGTGGTCACGGATCACCATAACAAGTAAAATAGTAATGAAATGGACTGAAATTTGTAAGAATTTCCAAAATGTGGCCAGAGACACCAAGCAAATGCTGTTGGAAAAATGGCGCCGATAGACTTGCTCAGGGCAGGATTGCCACAAACCTTCAATTTGTAAAAAAAAAAAAACAACGCGGTGTCTGCAAAACAATAAATTGAGTGCAATAAAACGAGGTATGCCTGTAACTGACCTGAGGGCCTGCATGCAACCTAGCACATAAAACACAGACTATGTGCCTGACACAGTAACACAATAACTAGCTGGTCCCTCAACACGTGGTGATTAAATACGTCCTCGTGGCCTCGCCGTCTGCCTTCCCCTGGGCCCCTGTTTGGGGGTCCCAAAATCCACATTTTTATTTCAGGAACTTGGTGCAGGTCAAACAGGTCCGAGCTGTGTCCAAGCAGGGCTAACTCCAGCTCACAGCTGCTGGCCCCATGCTGTGTCTAAAAACTGTACAGTATTTTGCAATGTGGAATTAGTTGCCAACCTTTGAAAAAGGAGTGAATTCACTTAGAAGTTGAGGTCCCCCCACGTGTCCTGGGCCATGTACCTACAATCAACGTGGGGGTCCTGCAAGAGCCCCCAGCCCCAAGCTTCTGGGGGTGTTCTTGGAGCCCGTGAGCCTGCCCTGAATAGGACGGAGACTGAGAACCGCCACCCCACTGCCCGGTCCAGTAGAGGATGGATGGGCAGGAGGGGAAGGGTGGTCCTGGTAGAGGTTAACGGCAGGAGCCAGGACCGGTTGCTGAGAGCCAGGAGCCACAGCCCAGCCCAGCCACCAGGTGGCATGCATGAGCCACCGACTGGGAGGCAGGCAGAGTAGGGGCTTCTGCCCAGGGCGATAGCTCCCAGCCCAGAGGCCACACCAAGAATCATTTTGGGGAGCAAGGGGTGTCACAGGGGCCCTGCCTGGTTTGGGGGTCTGAAAGTGTGGGTGTTGCTTGAGCTCAGAACTAACAGCTTGAAAAGGTGGGCAGAGACACGTGCAAAGGCCGAGGCTGACTGTGGAGTGGGGGCTGGGCCACGCCAGGCCTTGTGGGCCAGGGAGCCTGGGTTTTACTTTATCTTCAGGGAGGGGAAAGAGGAAACTGAAGGTGTCTGCAGACCCCCAGGAGCTGCCAAATGGGGAACCTAGGCAGGGGCCACCTAGCTCAAAGACAGATTGGAACTAGAACCAGCTGTTCCTGATTTCTACCCCCAGAATGGATTGATTCCCCAGGTTTCTCAAATGTTGCTTTAAAAGTGTAAGAAAAATGAAACAACTTGAATGCTAATTTACATTTTTCAAAACATTCTTTACCCAAAACTAAATCTTTGAATCCTGAATCCTGGGTCCTCTTTGGGTCCATTGGCCACATCATGCAGCTCCCAGGGGTGGACCTAGGTGGCCCTTCTTCTAAACACTAACCCAGGGTTTGAACCCAGAGCTTCTAGACCATGGGGCACAGCTTTGGGCCTCAGTTTCCCCACATGTACAGTGGGGATGCAGTGGTTCCCCACAGCAATTGGATTCAGGCCCTGGGTCTGTGTTGGCATCTGGGAAGTCTGGGCTGGAAGTTTCCAATTTCCCAGGGTTCCAGGACACAGGGTCAGGCCCAGCGGGCATGGGCTCCAGCGTTTCCTCGAGGCCGAGAAAGTCAGGCAGGGGCAAGCCGGGGTGCCCTCCAGGGCAGGACAGCTGGATTGCAGTCCCAGCCCCCTCGAAGGCCTCTCCATCCCCTCCTCCCCAGGGACCCAGCTCAGCCGGGCTGCTGGGTGAGGTCAGAGGTCACCCCACCCCCAGCTGTTCCTGGAATGAGGACAGACCAGTTATGTCAGAAGAGCAGGACAAAAGCCACGCTTGGGGTGGAGTGGGTGTCTCGGACCACCCAGTTGCCAGACCTCCTCTGTGCCAGCTGGGCACCTGGTTCCTTCATGTCCAAGGCTAGGAGGGTGTACCAGCGGCAGGAACAGGGTCAGGGCGACCGAGGCGCAGACATGACCCCTCTGCCCCTCATTCCCTACATAATTACTGGGCGCCTCTTGTTTTGGGGCCTGGGAACCAAACCAGACCCCGCCTTTCTGGCGTCCCAGCCCACCCGGGGATCCAGGAACCTTCCGGGGGCAGCCCCACCATGTGCACGTAGGGTGCCAGGGAAGGCAGATGACTCAAGTGGAAACCCTCTGCTTTTTCAGGCCCCCCAGCTCCCGGCTCCCGGCGGGCTCCCTCGGCTCTGCTAATCAGGCGAGGTTTTGAGTTTCACCTCTTGGAAGCCTCCAGGGCCTCCTAAGGAGCTGGAGGCCCAGGAGGTGGGGACGCTCCCCTGGGCTCCGGCAGGCTGGGAGGAGGCGGTGGGGCCAGACCCCTCCTTGCGTCCCCAGAGGCTGTGTGACCTCAGGGCCTCTGGCCCCCATTCTGGGCCTCTTTGCAGAGGAATGAGGATGCCGTACTGGCTGATCCAGTTTGCCGGAAAGGGCCTTTAAAAAAGAAAGATCACTTTTGCCTTATCTCCCCTAGGAGGGGGCACTCTGAGACGCAGGTGGTTGACCTCTGACCTCTCTGGTCCCTCGGGCCCGTGCAGGCCAGGACCAAGATGTAACTGACTCATTTCTGGCAGGAGTGGAAAATGCAGTGGATGAAATGGGCCACAGGGAGGCCTGTGGGAACCAACCGGCTGCAACAGGAGGGGCGAGCTGCTTTCCCCTCCTAAGGCAGCCTCGGGGCTGACCTGGGCAGGAGGGACCGGCCCAGGCCAGCCTCGGTCAGGGCGGGTGTCCGGGGAGGCAGGTGCCAGGAGGCCGGGCCTGCCCACCGTCCAGCCATGCTGACCTTGAGCCGGTCCTGTTCCCTGGGTGAGGGGGATGGGGTGGACACCCCAGGAAATCTGTTGCAGCCAAAAGCCTGGGGTATGATCTCCCGGTTTGGGTTTGGAGGCAGAGAACATGGTTTCCCTTCCATTTGCACCGAGCTCGGTGTGGGGTGGTTCTCAGAGTGCAGCCTGGAATCCACCACGTGCTCTGGTTTCTTTGGAGTCCACACAATTTAGAAATGTATATGTGAAAACGTGAACCAACCCTCGGTGGGAAGGCTCAGGGGGGCAGGGTGGACTCCTGTCACAGTACAGGGTGGGGGAGCTCCATGCGATTTGCAGAAAAGTGGTCAATGTCCTGTAATCGGCTGGGCAGGAGGCGGATGGGATCCTGGGCATCAGAGCACAGAAGCAGAGACACCAGAGGACAAAAAGGGGCTTCCCGGGGAGATAAGAGAGGGCAGGGGCATTCTGGGCAGAGAACAGCCTGTGAGGCAAGCTGGGTGTGGCTTCCTTAGAGAACCAAAGGTAAGCCAGCACAGAGGGGGCACATGTCCTGGGAGCTGGGGTCAGGCGACCCCGAGTGACCCCGGCAGGAGAACCCGAGGTGACAGGAGGCTTGGATGGGGGCCTGGGGCACAGGCACCGGGTCATTCTCTATGTGGGCTTGTCCTCAGAGCCGTGGGGTGTTGGTCTCCCTGCACCCCTCCCCACTCAGTGGCCAGGAGGACCCCCGTTGTGATGCCCACGGACGTCCCCTGGGGCACACAATCCCTGCCGGGGGGGACCCCTGTGCCTTCTGCCACCTGGACGGGGATAGGGCGGGGGTGGGGCGACACCCAGAAAAACCACCAAGGGAGACGTTTTCTGTTAAAAGTCAGAAGTGTTTTGTCTTGTTTTAATATCTCATCAGCTTTACAGGGTTACAATTGTCTTAAATATTTCTGAAGTTTAAATACAATCTGCATAATAATGTTATAAAATGTAAACTTTCAGTGTTCTTTTTAAATTCCAAAATCACACTTTTTTTTTTGGTCTTTTGTCTTTTTTTTTTTCCCCCTTTTAATACCTGAATGTTCTGCAAAAACTGAAATCATTACAGGCTGCCCGCCGCTGCAGGGGCGGACAGGCGAGGCCCGGCCAGAGGTAGAAGAGTAGTTTTATTACCTTTTTTTTTTTTAAGTTGTTTTTCCCCTTTTAACCTGAATGCAGGCGCGGTCCCCACGCCAGCTGACAAACCCCAGAGAAAATGAAATTTCACATGTCAGGAATGAAAGGCTGAATTCATGTTTGCCAAGAAAAAAACGCAAAAGCAAAAATAAGGGGAAAAAAAAAAAAGGATAGAAGTGGGTAAAAAGTGACTGTACAAAATGCACAGCTATCCAAGCTAACCCAGCTCTGTCCCCCCACCCGCCCGCCCTCCCGCCCTACAGCTGGATGGCTTGACAACCCTGCAGCCAGTTTAGGGGTCACAAGGAAGATTCGAGAAGCATCCCATCCACAAACATCTCCAGAGCAGGAGGCCCCTGAGGCCCTGGACTCTAAGTTGGAGGCCCCCACCAAGCCATGCTGCAAAGCCCCCACCGCTTCTGGAATGGAAAGCGCACAAGCCAGGGGCAGAGACCGCTGCCCCACAACCAGCCTGGTTGGCATGAGGGGCTGCTGATCTGTGCCTCAGAAAGCCGCCCCCTTCCTTAAACCCCGGGGAGCGGCAGGAGGCTGCACGGCGACCCCCGAGGCAGGAGCAGAGCCCTCTGGAGTTCCCCCGGGTGTGTCCGCTGCCGGTGGGCTCCCCCAGGGCAGCTACTGCCTGCCCAGCCGGCAGGGCGGGACCCCAGCCCCGCGCCCTTCACCTGTGCCCTATGGTCACCACGCAGAATGGTAGGCCAGGCCCTGAGATGGAGCCGGGAGGCCACAGCGCCCGCACGACACGCGCCCACGCGGCCGAGCCAGCGCCCGGGGTTCCCCGGACGGATGCCTGTCGAGGCCCAGGGGTCGGGGCAGGCGGGGGCTTTGGCATCAAGAGTCCGACCTGAGGTAGAAAGAAATGCACAGCAGACCCCGACTGGGCCTAGCCCGGGAGCCCCGAGGGTGCAGGGTTGCAGGGGACAAGGGGGAGGAGGGAGTGGACTCTTTACGGGCTGGATTGTGTTGGGGGACAGATACGCACGCCCCACGATGATTGTGCAGCTGCAGCGAGACAGGCAGGGGAGAATCTTCCAGAAGGAAAGGCAGGGTGGAACCCCCAACGCCTGCCGCCACCCCCTCCTGGAAAGGTGGGGGGCGTCAACGACCCTGAGATAGACCGCAGCAAGAGGGGTTTCCCTCCCGAAGACACTGCGTCCAAGCAAACCCAGGCCTGGGGCCCAGGACGTGCCCCTCCACGGTCTCCAGGGCAGCAGAGTGCCGCCGGGGCCCAGGGAGGCGAGGGCTGCCCCTCTTGGCCTCGTTAGGCCAGGCTCCCTGGGCCCAATTAAGAGATTCCAGGCTCACCCCGGAACAGCCGAGTTAATCCCCTGCCCTCAGAGGGAGAATCGAAAAGAAAAAGCGCTAGTGTCTGAGACGCGGCCCCACCCAACCCCACCTGGTCCCCGGGGACAGCGAGGGCAGGGCAGCCGCCACAGTCCCCGAACCCCACCTGGGCCTCGGGACCCACAGTGCTGCCTGGTGAACACCGTCACCAGCCTCTGAAACAAAGCCCCCACCCGGCTGTGTCCCACTGACGCCCACCTCCTCAGGAACAGGGTCCCGGAGGGAGGGATGACCTCCACTCAAGGAGCTGGGGCCCCGAGCGAAAGGGACGGCGAGAGAAGGCAGGGACAAAGTCAAGGAGATGAGAACGTGGTGGGGGGAGGTGTTCAGGATGCCACGGCCCCATAAACCTCGCCCTGAGCTAAGGCCGGCTCACCCCTGACCCCCAGCACCCACCATCTGCAAAAACAGCCCTTTCAGGCAAGAGACACCCCAGGCCCTAGGCATCCCTGAGACAGGAGCCTGGGGGCTGATGGATGGGCAGAGCCCCCTCCCACGCCCTGCACCCTTTTTCCAGCATCTTCTCCTTGCCAGTTAAGACTTCCAGGTCCCTAACCAGAGAGCCCAGCACCCAGAGCACACAGCACAGAAAAAGCATCGCGGATGTCAGGTCTGCCATTTAGCATTCATGCCTCCCACCCCCGCCCCCCAGCCCCCCACATGCACCCCCCACCCCAGCCCAGCCCATAGCACCTGAGTTTATCATCACCTCGCCTGGCTCTAACCCAGGGTCCAGTGTCCTGCGCTTGCTAGCCACCCACTGCATCACAGGAAACACACAAACGAACCCAAACCAGTCATGGGAAAAATAAAAATGGTATTACTTTTCTTTTCTTCTTTTTTTTTTTTTGTGTGGCTTTTTCAAGTCCAATTTCCCTGAATGAACACAAATATATAGATATATAGATTTAATATCCTTTTCCTAAGGTTTGATTCCTCCCCCAAGAATAAAATAGATTATTTACAAAACAAAACTCCCAAAACGTCCTGAAAACCTTATAGAGTTTGAATATCACTGCTTCTTTAAAAAAAAAAAAAGTTCCCAAAAGCAACAAGAAAAAAAAAATTCAACTGATCTATCTTGGCTCAGGGGTTTCATTCAACACAAGGAGCTGGGTGTGGTGAGTGTGTGATGGATAGAAAAAGAAAGGAAAAAAAACAGACAAAAATGAAAACATACAGTGCAGGGATGTATGAGGTAAACAGGATCGGCCTTACATTGCAACTGGTCCAAACCAGACACCAGTCCAAGTTGGTCTACCAGGGCTGCGGCAAAGCCCTAGGAAACATCTGCCTCCCTCTCTTTTACGATCTCCTCTGCTGTCTTCACAATTCATCTCTCTGAATGTCCGAAACCTGAGTAATTCAAGTGTTCCTTGGTTTCCCCCTGTTTATTAAATTTTCTTTATATATATATATATATGTATGTATATATATACGTATATATTTTTTTCTTTTTCTTTTTCTTTTTTTTGGCGTTAGCTGTGGCTCCTTTGTGGATAGCTCCCCTCCCCACCCGTATCTTCCGCCATCCCGGCCCCTGCTTGGCCCACCTCGACCCCCTGCCCAGTCTGGCGGGCTCCTGGGGTGGGGAGTGGCGTGGTTAAGGCAATGAGTTATTTGAGGTAGAAGACGTGGGGGGTGCGGACGGCCCTGCTGGCCCAGCCTGGCTGCCCACGCTGCTGCTGGTCCCGCTGCTTCCTCCCCGGCTGCCACTACTGGCCCCTTTGCTGGGGGCTGAGGGTGGCGTGGGGGCTGGTGGCTGAGCAAACAGCACTCCTAATGCAAGGACAGGAGGAGAGGCACGTCACAGAGAGCTAAAAAGATCATGCAACAGGTATGGGGGGCTCCCCAAGCACCCACCCCCTGTAAAGTCCACCCAGGGACCACTAGGACACCACAACTTCATCTAGCCTGCTTCCCAGGGGGTCTTCACGCAGCGCCAGAGCTGTTCTGTGTCCACAGTGCCGCCTGGTGGCCTCTACAAGCAATCACCCTGACTACACATTTTTGGAAGGAACTTAGACATCTCTTGGGATAGGAGAAATATACCACTTGATACCTATTTTTGAGCACCCTGCTAGGTACACTGCACATGTCACCTTAGTCTGGCTCTGCTTGCTCAAGCCCTCTCATGCCTGGGCTCAAGCAGGCTGGACCCTGGGGCCACCCAGGGACTCCTGAGTTAACCTGGGGGAGACGAGTGGTCGAGAAGGGCGGGGGTCCCTGGGGGTCCTACCTGTGTACATGATCCCGTTAATCTCTACTGACATGTTAATACTGTTGCCGCCATTTGTGCCGCTCAAGTTTGCAGCTGAGTCCTGGCGGCTCTCGGAGGCTGTGGGAAGAAGAAAACCACCATTTGTGACTGTGAACACTCACGAGGTGCTTCTGTTTTGGGTCTGGCCACTAGACTTTAAGTGTCACTGGTGACAGTGGGCTGTGTCTGTTACCAGCGCACACAGTAAGGACCCAACCAATATTTATTGAATGAGGATGGATGTGTCTAAAATTCACTTTTTTCACTACTATAAGTCTTTTGTGATGCCAGAACACCCAAATCATGTCATTCTTTTTAGTAGCCACAAAGTAAGCCAAGCCTGATTTATCCATTCTCTCGCTGGCAGGCACGCAAGTCGTTTCAAGGTTTCACTATTACAAATAACATCACGCAAATGACTGCAGGGACCAACTTTGTACATCTGTGTACATCTGTGTTTCCTTGAGCACCTGCACTGGCTCTGGGGTAGATACTTGGTAGAATCACAGTATCACAGAGCAAGCAAAGCTAGCACATTGTCTATTTTAAAAAGAGATTGACAAATTGTCACATATTTATGCCCACAGGACCAAAGGGCCCATTTTCCCACATCCTGACCAGCACCTGATGCTATCAAACCCTGGTGGGAGAAAAATGGTATCTCTTTGTTAAGGTTGCAGACCCCCAGGTAGATGGAGTTGAACGGCTTTTCCTGTGCATTTGCTAGCCGTGCCTTCTATTAGTTTATTTGCCTTTCTTATTGATTCGTAGGCACTCTTTACATACAGCGGCTGCAAGGCCCTTATTTTCTTGCACATGCGGGAAGCACAGAGGTTCTGGGTGCTGGGTCGGTACCTTGGCTGTTGATGCGAATGCTCATGGGCAGCTGGGCTGTCATGGCCAGGAAGTTCTGCTGCAGTGCCCGCTGCATTACACGTTGCTGCTCCTCGGCCACCAGGGCCATCTTCTTCTCAGGAGGTTCCCCCGACTCCAGCTTTTCCCGAAGGTGCTCCAGGGCAGCGGCCTGGGCCGCCACGGCTGCCTGGGCGGCTGCCGCTTGCACCGCGGCGGCCTGGGCTGCCACGACAGGGTGGCCCGCCAGGGAGACTGGCAGGCGGCTGGGGACTGTGATGGGGATGGCGGAGTCCTCTTCTAGACAGGAGAGAGGAGGAGTTGGTGGACACAAGGGAGGGGAAGTGGGCTGGTCCTACCTTCCCCCCCGCCCCCCGAGGCAGGAATGTGCATCTTCTCCAAGACCTCCACTCATGGGGTGCTCGCTTCCTCTCCAGGGAAGTGGGAGGAGGTGATTTTTGAAGGGCTATAAAATCTTTTCTAATATCAGCCTGATATTAGATACCCATCATGATGGTAATACTGGTGATAACAATACTAGTTATAACAACAGTATTAGAGTAGTAGTGAGCATTAATATGACACAGAGAGACCACGATAACATGTAACATTACATGTAATCCTAGTTATAATGAGGGCTCACCACATACCTTGTCTAACGCACTTAATGCGAACCATCTCCAGGGCCCATCTCAACCATCCCATGCCCCCCTGGACACTCTCATCCCCGCCTCACAGATGAGGAAACTGAGGCTCAGGCAGGATGGCTAACTTCCCCAGGCTGCAGGGCTGGAGAGAGGTGGAGCTGGGGGTTCAAACCCAGGCGGCTCAACGCGGCTCAACTCCAGAACCAGTTCCTAACCCCGCCCCTCTTCTACAGTCGAAACGAATAACCCTGTTGTTTCCACCCTCGGGTCCCACTGTGACCACGGCTCTCTGTTCTCCCGATGCCTCCTCCGTGTCTGTCCCCGGGCACCTGCCGCTGCCCCTACCCGTCACTGTGGACCCAACTGCTGCCGGATGCTTCCTGACTCCCTCGTGAGGTCCCCTGGGCCAGAAGCCCTCAGGCTTGTCCACCACCACCTTCCCCGGCTCTGGCATGGGGCCTGGCACACAGCAGACACTTAACCACCATTCATGGGTATCGCTGGAACTCCCCAAGATTGGGACGGTAAACCGAGGCCCACAGAGGACTGAATGAGCTAACGTGAGCAGGAGCGCATTCCCCTTAGTCCGACCAGCCCTTCATTTCAGGGCACTGTGGGGACCGCCTCAGATCCCTGGACCAAGGCTAGGAGGAAGGGGCTCACAGCCATGTGGCCGATGGGAAATGGGGACTCAGACAGCTGAACTGACCTGCCTCTGACCATGCTCCCACATGCACTGTCGGTACTTGTGTGTTAGGAAGGATTCAGAGGCTCTGTAAGGGGGAAGACTTATCTACTGGTGATGTCTGCCACGGACGGGGTCTAGAGGCGGAGTCTGACACGGGGGCCGTTACAGGTGTCTGCAGACCTAGGCCTATTGCATGCTGGGCATTTGACACGCTGAAGGCCCCCCAGCAAAGGTGTAATTCCCCATATGTTATGCATAAGGAAAGCCAGGCTCAGAAAGGAACAAGGGAGCTGCCAGCGCCCAGCAATAGCTTTGGGGATGGGTAAAGGGTCAGCGTGATAGACCCAGCCTACACTCTCGATGGTGTCGGTGTGTTGAGAAGGATTCTAAATTCAACAGGAAAGGAACACAGGAAGCGACCAGCGATGCCTGTCACAGGCGAGAGAATGGAGAAGAGTACGACGATCAATGGTGTCAGCGCAAGCGGAGCGCTGGGCCAAAGCTACCGTGACAGGGGGAGCAAGGCCTGGCCATGGGTTGAGGGACGAACACAGCGCCCGGCGAATAATGCCTGCCACAGTGAGGACTGGGACAACAGTGACTGATTAGTAATGTCTGCCACGGGGTGGGAAAACTGTGCTTGATCTGTGACGTCTGCCTTGGCGAATAACCAGAGAAAAATACCATCCATTAGCGATGTCTGCCGAGGGCACAGGATTGGAAAAATGGATTGGTCAGTAATGCCTGCCTGGTACAGGGTCAGGGAGGGGAGATCCGTCGGTAACGTCTGCCTCTGGCAAAGCAGGGGAGGACTTCCATGCCCACCTTGGGTGTGCTGTCTGCTTCCCCAGGTTAAAGCTGGGCTGAGGGCGGCCCCAGGCTCCGGGCGGTCCCTACCTTTCTTGATCTTGGGGGCCGGAGCGATGGAGCTGCCGTTGGTGCTGGCGGCCAGGCCCAGGGCAGGCACGGGAAGCTTGGGGGAGGACAGCATGCCATGGGCCCCGCCGGGCGAGTAGGCGAACAGGGAGCCCCCGAAGCTCTGGCGCCGGCCCTCCCTGCGGTTACTGTCGATGGCGGCCTGCAGCTCATTGGGGTTGCTGAGGCCACGCTTCTCACACTCGTAGGGATACAGGTATTTCATGTACCTGCAGGGGGGGCAGGGCGACAAGATGGCACCCGGGTCGCTCGGCAGCCGTCCAAGAGCCCTGCGTCTCTGCGCCTGTCTGCAGGGCGGTCCGCACCCGACCCCCAGGTCAGCCTCGCGGGCACTCACTGGGTGCGCAGGGTGAAGGCGGCGCTGGTGATGGACGTGGGCAGGTTGAGGCCCTTGGTGATCTCGCGCCACAGCTTCTTGTTGATGACCTCCACCAGGCCGCCCTTCTCCGTCACCAGCACGTACAGCATGAACAGGTCTAGCACCTGCTTGGCCATGATGGGGATGCGGTTCACAGGCGTGCCTGCAGGGTGGGTGGCACGGTGAGGCCGGGGGTGTCGCTGGGCCAGATGGTGCATCCGGGGCCGATGCCGGCCCAGGGCCAGGTGTGCCCCAGCACTGCTGGTGTTGAGGTGGGGTTGTACTGGGCCCCGTGGGCAGCTGAGCAGCGTCCTTCGCCCCTGGACCTCGAACCCCAACCCTGCCCAACTTCCAAAGCACAGGCTCCCAGAAATGGGCCCGGAGCGCCCTGTCCCACCCTGCCCTGGGATAGAAGGAATTGCACCCAAGGCCCTCTGGGGACCCTGCTCCCTGCTCTGCAGCAGGCGGGACCGGGCGGATGTTTACAGAAGGAGGGCGGCCTGGGAGAGCACAGAGAGGCATGGATGGAGGGCGGCGGGCAGCGGCGGGCAGCAGCGGGCGATAAGGAAGGGCGGAGAGGTCTTCAAGGAAACAGAAGGAGGGTGGGGTGCAGGCAGGACCCCTCCTGTATCCATCCCCAGGGAATTCTCAGAGATATTTGGTTGGAGACTTTTGCTTTGTGGCGTGGAGAAAGAAATTACTTTCCCTCTGTCTGAGGGGGAAGAGGCTTGTGGGATGTGGGACATGGAGTCCAGGATGAAGTGGCGGGGGAGAGTCTCACAGATTCTCAGCCCCAAAGGCTCCAATTACAGAAGGGGAGGGTCCAAGAACATGGCAGGGAAGAGGGGGCCTGGGAGCTGGGTTTTGAGGAATGCATAGGAGTCTGTTGCTGTTTGCTCCCCAGTAGCGCCTGGCTTGGTGAGGGAGATGGGGGCTGGACTGACGTGTCTCATGCTGGGGCCCCCAGCTTCTCACACACACAAGAGCAGCTTGCCACACTTCCTAAGTCCCTCCAGGACACAGGAGCCCAGTCTTGGACACAGTGGGTGGGCTCTGGGGCTGGGAGCCGGGAGCCTCCTGGAGGGACTGGGGGCGGGGGGCTCAGGCAGGTGTGGGCAGTCCGATAACAGAGCCGGGCAGGATCTTTCTGACCACACTGGGGGGCAGCGGGCCCTGGCTGGGACTGGGATTGGTGATAACAGGAGAGTCGGCCACCGGCCACCGGCCCCCGCCCTCCCGGCATGGGAGAGGTTAACGTGCAGCTGCAGCCCCCTCCCCTCTCCTCTCCTTCCCTTCCGGCTGCTGGCCTGGCTGGGCCTGTGTTTACAGAAGCAGCTGGCGCGGGAGAGGCAGGCGGAGGCCCTGGACAAAGCGGCGGGGGCTGGCACTGCACCGGCCCTGAGCAGACCTGCAGCCCCAGGCCGGCCCGCCCCTTCCTGCCTCTGTGGCTCAGAGGTCAAGACCCTCTCTGGGTCTTCCTTTCCTTCCCTGAGCCTTGGGGGGTCATGCTAACCCCCACCAGGGGGCTCTCCAGGGTTCAGAGCAGTAAGTCCCACTCTGCACCGTGCAACCGGCGCTGCCAGGACACCCTAGCCAGCGAAGAAGAGCCGGTCTCTCTGCCCTTCAGCAGCTCCAGGCTGAGGGTGAGGCCCGGGTGGGGGGCACTGGGGACCCTCTGGTTGTCTCTGGATGTCACTGGTGCCTCCAGTGCCTCAGTTTCCCTACCTGGACGCCCACTCAGAGCATGTCTAGCTTCTGTCCCTGGTCACCATACCTCTCCCGGCCAGGCTGGGTCTGGTGACTGTCTCACCCCAGACAAGATGGGTGGGCTGCAGGGACACACAGTTGGTGCTTAATAAATGCAGCCCGGCACTCAGCATATCTGGGGTGCAGACACACGGCGGGGACAGCTTGTGGTCCACCTTACAGATGGGCTCCGAGGCCCCCATGGGAGCAGAGGACGGGCTGGGACCCAACCTCACGCCGCCCGCCCGGCAGACGCAGGAACACCAGTCTCCAGGCCACAAGGTCAGGAGCCCGCAGGGGAGCTTCCCACCTGACCGCCCAAGGATGCAACCCTCCCCAGACAGAGGCCGGCCTGGGTGGGGGTCCTGGGCGCTCGACCCCAGCGCACCATGGCTCTCAGCAACGAGGGGGCCCGGACTGTCAGTCAGTTCTGGGTTGGAGTCCTGAGACCTCCCCCGGCCCCCAAGGACCTACCCCTTAGATGCTCAGAGCTGTGCCTCCCCCTTCAGACCCACAGCCTCACCTCGCTTCTGCATGAAGCTAAACAGGTCGTCCAGGAATTCCTTCCTCTTGGGGTCCCCATCCAGCTCGTAGAGCTATGAAGGCAGGGAGGGGACAGGTTAGTTGGTGGCGGAGCTCGAGGCGGCGCTGGTGGCGTCCTGGTCCCCAGGCCCCCTTGAGCCCCTGCCAGAGTCTAGGCATTTCCTAAGGCCCCACTGAGCCAGAGGTTTGTTCTCCCACAGTCCTGGGGCCAGAGGCCCGAGATCCAGGCGAGGCAGGGCCATGTTCCCTCCAGAGACTCCAGGGAGGGTCCCCCCCACCTCCTGGGGGTCCCAGGCGTCCCTGGGCTCATGGCTGAATCCCTCCAGCCTCTGCCCTGTCTCCTCATGGCTCCTCTGTGCCTGTGTCCAGATTCTCTTAGGGGACCCTGCTCATTGATTTAGGGCCACCCCTTCTCATCTCCACACTTAACTCAGGACATCTGCAAAGGCCCTTTCCAAACAAGGTCCCACTTGTGGGCATGGGGCACTGACTCTTGAACATGTCATCTTGGGGGATAACCCATCCCAGACGGCACCCCCCCCGGACAGTCGCCATGACCAGTGGACGCGTCCGAGTGCTGTCCACCCATGGACACCACACACGCTTGCTCCACGTGGCAGATAGACACCAAGGCACAAGGCAGGCAGGCAACCAGGCCAGGACTCAGCCCGGAGCCCCGGACACTGGCTGCCTGGTCTTGCTGGTCATGGAAAGAGGGAAAAGGGTCCTGGTCAGGGGTGCTGGGGGGTCGGCGCTCCCCGGCCACATCGACCATCACGTCCCAGGTGCTTGCAGGTGGGGGACATCGGCCACGGTAATTAGAGTGGTGGAGAGGGGCAGGGGCTGTAGTTTGCAAGGAGGGTCAGTAGCAAATAGCAGGCTTCAAATTAAGCTCCAGGGAATGCAGCCCCCGTGGCTCCCTGGACACGGAGGGATCAGGACCGTGGGGGGCCTGGAAAACACCAATTAGCCCCACCTGGGACAGTCCACCATTAGGGTGGCCGCCCAGCTCCTGCTGGGTGGGGACATCACAGGACCTGGGGAGGCCATCCCTCAGCCGGCTTGCCCCTCTCTCAGTCTCTGTTTTCCCATCTGTGTGATGGAGACAAAGTGGAGCCCCCAGGGCCCGGGCTGGGGTTGCGGAGCCAGGAGCCCAGACTTGGGTGGTCGAGACTGGGCCTCTTGTCTCTGCCTATCCCAGCCAAGGGTGCGGGGCCTGCAGGGGACCTTCCCAGGGGCATGCACGTGCCGCCGGAGCCCCCTGTGCCCCTCTCCCCACCCGTCTGACCCTACCGCATGCACCCCAGGCCCCGTGGATTGACACACTGGTCTGGTCTCCTGTGTCCACCCAGGTGGAGCACCGGCGATCGAGTCTGCTTCGTTACCAGCGTTCATAAGGCGTTCGAGCACACAGCTGTTGTTTCATCAATACTCGTCACACAAATCCTGATTTTCTCAGCCACAGCCTGGGCCGGGCTGGGCGGTGAGTTAAGGTCCGAATCCAAGACAGCAGGTGCCTGGAATTCACTCCCATTCAGAGCCCCAGAATGGGACCCACCCTAGAAGGAGTCCTTTACAGAGTCATTGGTAAGCATGAGGCCACACGGGACTGGGGTGGCCCTGATGCAGTGGCTGGTGTCTTTGTTAGAGGCCACGTGAGGCCGGAGGCAGAGGCCGAGGCTGCAGTGACGTGTCCACAAGCCCAGAGACACCGTGGTGCCGACAGCACCAGAACCTGCCAGGGGCAGGGGGGCCTCTCCTGGGGCCTCCGGTGGGGCACGGCCCTGCTGCCCGGGTCTCAGGCCTCTGGCCCCAGAGCTGGGGGGGTGGGGGGGTTAGTTCCTGTCGTTTTGAGGAGCTCGGTCTGTGGTCATTTGTTCTGACCACCCCAGGGCACTCCTATAGGGGCCCTTCCTGACGAGGGGCCACATCTCCTCCTCTGAGATCCTGACCTGGAGGGGAGGGGGTCCCTTTCCCGGGCCCCACAGCCCCAGAGACCTCAGTGCCCCATCTGTCTCACTTTCCCCATCTTCTGGGGACAGCAGGTGATAGACACATCAGCTCTGGAACCATCCCGGCCCCCATATTGCAGGTGGAGGAACTGCGGCCCAGGGCGGCGACCAGCTGCCCTGTGACCCTCTGGCCGAGATGGCTGGCTTGGCAGGGGGGCCGTTAACCCCCAGGCCAAACGGTGAGTGGGCAGGCCGGTGGCAGGGCCTGGTCAGAGCTCTGTGGGGCTGGGGCATTGTGTGAGGCCATAAAGGGGGACGTGCACTGCGGAGGAGGCAGCTTTAATGGCCGCTGCTGGGGGCAGCTGACAACAAAGCCAGGCAGTAAAGGCCACCCCAGTTTTATGGGGCTCTGGCCCCAAGTTCCGCTCCCCTGTGGCCTGTGCTGCCCACCAAGCCTTGGGGATGGGAGAGCAGGGGGCGGTGTCCAGGCCCCTTGCAGGCCCGTGGGCCCCACTGCCCGTCATCACAAGGCTCTGTGGTCACACAGCTGGGCCACGTCACAACCCGTGCCAAGCCCAGGCCTCAGTCCTGCTCGACACCCTGCCCCTCTCGAGGGGGAGCCGGGGCGCTGACACCAGCGCCTGCCATCCCAGCACCTCAGGCCCCGGCTGGAGATTGGGCAAAACCTCCGGAAACCCGTCCCTTGGGCTGAGGGCTGAGATAAGCCACGTGCTCTCCCCTCCCCGCAGCCTGATTTCCCCGCAGCCGGTGCTGGGGTCTCGCCTGGCTCCTCCCTGATCCAAAGACACCAGCCCGCACCTGCCCTGCAGCCCGGGGGTCCCGTGAGCCTCCGCCAGCCTCCCCATCTCCCCTCCCACTGGACCTTGAGCCTCCGGGCCCTGGCCCTGGGCCTGCCAGCCCCTCAGCTGGACTGCCCCTCCCGCCGTCTGCTCGGCACCACTGCCCACAAATCCACAGCACCTCCCCCAGCTGCTGATGGTGGGTGACCTCCCTGCCCTTTGCACCAGGCCACAGAGTTTCACACATCGCACTGGTCAGGCGCTGGGCACCCAGCAGGTGTCTAATCAGTGCTCATTGAATGGGCCTCGTTTCTCACGGCACCATAAACACGGTGATGCTTTCTCAAACCTGAGATGTTGCGGGAGGGCTGGTGGCTTGGGTGGCAGGGCCTGTGGGGGCCCATCCTGCTCTCTGCACGTGTCGGTTTCTCACCTGTGGGATGGGTGCAGAGCCTCGAGGGCCTGGACATGGGGGTGGGAGCCCAAGCTGGAGACACCCATGGTTTCCCACCTGAGAAGTGGGGGCAGCCGGATCCCCGGTCCTCATGCCAGGCAGGGTCCCAGGGACACACCCAGTCCCCACCACATGGCTGTCTTGGCCATGGAGGGCCTCTTACCATGGCGATGGAGCATCTGTGACCCCTGGTTACTGAGGCTGGGCTGACCATGTGACTGTCTCCCGCACCCCAACACCACCCACTTCACAGAAGGGGAAACTGAGGCACAGAGTGGGTGAGGCCAAGCCTTCCCAGTGTCCCTCCCGGAAATGTGAGCATGACTCCCCATTCCCCACCCCCACTGAAGACCCGGGAGCTCATGCCCAGGTCACCTGCTCTGCGGCGGCCCCAGGGGGCCGGCCCTCCCGGGGAGGCACAGGGTGGAGGCAAGCCACTTGAGGAGGAAGCCATGCTGAGGCTCGGGTGGTGGGGCCAGGAGGGGCCCCAGAGAGGAAAGAGATAACCACCCCCCACCCTCCAAGGTCTCAGATGGGCAGACAGGAAATTCTTGTTTGTGGCGAAATGGAGATCGTTTCCACCACCTCGGTTGGGCTGACTCCACAGCCGTGGTCAGCGGTCAGTGGGGTCACGTCGCTGGCCAGGCCCAGATAGCTCCTGTGCGTGCGTGTGTGTGTAGGGACAGCAGATGCTATGGTGGGGAACCCCTGGCCCAGCCTGCCAGGCTGGAAGCCCCCCAGGTGTGGCCACCCGCAAGTCCACCAAACGAGGGACCCGGGCTTGGGGAATGTGCTTACGGGGGCGGGGTGGTTGTGGGGTGTCGGCGGGACCCAGTGCACAGGAGGCCCCTTTCCAAGCTTGGCTGGGCCTGGAGAAAGTCCCATCGCCGGAAGGCCCCACCTGGGCAACGGGTGCCCGCTCCCAGGCTGCCATGGGGGCCCAGGGGCGGTGTCCGGCCCAAGGCCGAGGGGCCCAGGCTGTAAAGAAACCGCCCGCCCACAGGGGCCCCGGGCGGACCTTTGCTCTCTTAACGGTGTCTGCTCAGGCCCCCTCCCACTCCCAAGGCAGCTCCAAAGTCCGAGGGGCCCCACCTCAGGGACGAGGCCGCTGGGCCTGTGGGGGACCCCGGAGGTAAGGCTGCTGGCCTTGGAAAGCAGAGAGAAGGCTTAGAGTCAGAAAACACCAAGAAACAGACTGTGCCTAGCGTCCGGGCGGGCCGGCCAAGCCCGGAGCTGCCTAGGACACCCTCCAGGCAAATGCGGGCGTGGCAGAGAAATGCCCGAGGACAGGAAAGTTTTTAAAAGGCACATTTTTGCACTGTCCAACCCAGCTTATGGGCAACCAGAGGACTGTGTCTTCCCCTGCGGCCAGAAACAGGTTTGCAAAAAACGCACTCAGAGCGGGTCTGTGAAGGCATGAGGCACGGAGCCACGTCAGTGTTCGGATCTCAGCTACTTTTCCCCAAGGCCGCAGAAAACATATTTACGGGTGTGACAGTCATAGGACATGGAATTCTCCGTTTTAAGGTGGCGTTGATTATATTCAAGCACCGCGCAACCCTCACTCTATCCAGTTCCAGAACATTCCATCATCTCAAAATGAGACCCCCGTCCCCTCCCCAGCCCCCCGACACCCACGAGCCCACGTTCTGTCTGTGGATCCGCCTGTGGGGGTCACCGGCCGTGGGACCTGTGTGTCTGCATCTCACTGAGCGTGGCGTTGAGGGCCTGTCTGTGTGGAGCATGTGGCGAGGCTCCGCTCCTTCCCGTGGCTGCGTGACGGTGGACGTGTGTGTTTATCCATTTACCACTCAGTGGACACCTTTGGCTATCATTATGAATCATGCCGCTGGGAACGTGCATAATCTCACCTATTTTTATATCCTTTGGGTTTCAGACAAGAACTGATTCATTGTAACTCTTGTAACAATGTGAAACACCTGTTTTTTATCCCCCCCCCTTACACACCGTTCCCTCATAAAACAGCCAGAGTGACTGAGACGGCAAATCTGATGACAGTTTCCTCCTTGCAGCCTCCCCGGGGCGAGGGCCTTTTTTAAATCAACATGGGGCCGTGCCTTGCTGCTGAGAAGCTGACCACAGCCCCCTACTGCCCTTTGGAGAAAGCTCAAAGTTCTCGCCTTCCAGGACCCTGGCCCCCATCCGTCTCCACCCTGTGCCCTCTCACTGCCCGCCTTCTCCGGCCACGCACGGCCTCCCTGCTCCTCCACAGGCCCGATCCTGCCCCAGGGCCTTTGCACGGTGGGTCTCGCCCCCTAAGCCTCTAACTCTGCAGCCATCTCGGACCCTAAGCCAGGGGGTCTTGGGCCCGGTGACCTGGGCCCTGCCTCCCAGCCTCCGTCATGGGTCACGGGATTGCCTGCTTGTTTTGAAATGGTTTCTGGCCCCGATGAGAGCCCCCAAGGGCAGAATCGGGGTCCATGGGTGCCCCGCATGGTGCCTGGGGTACAGCAGGACGGGAGGGAGGAGAGAAGGCTCTCGCCCCCAGGGGCCCACCCTCACACAGCTCCGCTCCCATGTCCCTCCTTCTGGCAGCTCCCGCCCGACCCCCTGATAAAACCCCTCCTCACATTATTGGGAACTGGTGAGGTGTCCCCCCGGCCGCCTGAGATGAGTCAGCGCCTGCCGCCGTTGCTGGGGCCCCAGGTGGGCCGGGAGCAGCGTCCCTGGGGGCCGCCCCTGCCTCCCCATTCACAGAAACACCCACGGCTGCCGGGGAGGGCGGGGTGGTGCCCCCATGGCAAAGGTGCGGTCTCCACAGAGAGCCCAGGGCCAACAGGAATCCGTGGACAAAGGATGGATGAAGGAAGTCAGCATGGAGCTCAGTGGGGCTCGGGACCAGGCCGGCTGGGGCGGAGGCACCTGGGATCTGGAACCTCCCTGCCTGCGCTCCAGGCCTCAGTTACCCCGTCGTGAGGGTCGGAGACACCCGGGCAACAGGGTTGGCCTCAGGAGGCCCAGCTGGGCACCAGGACGCTTGCGTCTGAAGGCTTTTTCCCACCCAGACCCCCAGGATGCGGCAGAGGAGGAACGGCACAGCTCCCGGGCATGGGAGCTGAGTGGAGCTGTCCGCCTATGGGCTTTTGGTCAGGACAGCCCATTCTGCAGCCATTACTGACCATCAGGGCCTGTACTGGACGCTGGAGACGTGGCATGCCCAAGAGAGATCCAGCTGCCAGGAGCCCCAGGCCAGCAGGGGAGACAGCAGAGAGCCAGGGAAGGCATAATGGAGTTGGGAGGGAGTGGGGGGCAGTGGGAGGCCCCCCTGGAGTGGCTGTAGTATACAGCAGGGGCTCAGCCAATGCACTGCTGGGGCATACAGGAGGGGCTTAATACGTGTGCTTCTGGGGCATACAGGAGGGGCTTAACCGATTCACTACTGGGGCATACAGTAGGAGCCCAATCGATGCCCGCTGTGTGACCTCAAGCCCTTCCCAGAGCTGCCCTCCTGGTGCCCCCGACCCCAGGGGTGCCCCCACTGGGCAGGCGGGCAGCTCTTTCGCTTCCTGTCAGAGCTGCAGGCGGTGCCTCCTGCAGGCAGATGAAGCAGGGGCCCCGCTGGGTGCGCAGGAAATTGGGGAAGTGATTCTGGGCAGGGCAGAAACATCTGTCCGCTCGGCCACCCCCCCCCCCCCACCGGCCAGCCGTGCACCCCACTCCAAAAAGCCAGCACCCCCGCCCACGGCACAGATGTTAATCAAAAGCTCCCAAAACAAGTCACGAAGCTGCTGCTCATGGCCCCTCTTTCTGGATTTCCGGACGGCGAGGTTCTGGGGAAGAGCCAGACGCCATGCCACGTGCCAGATGGCAGGAAGGCAGACAGATGACACGCGAATCCCGGGACTGTTGTCCCCGGGGGAGGCCCCCACCCACAGACCTGGCCGTGGGCAGACCACGACCCGGTGGGAGCCCATGTCACAGACGGGGCACAGGTGCTGAGGGGAAACCACAGAGCTGGTCTTGGACCCTGAGCCCTGGCCACTCTGCAGGACGGGTGCCCCGGGCCACCTCGGAGCCCCGATGGGTTGGGGGGACCGCACCCCATAGCTCCTGGCTCTTGGCACATGCTTCAGGGTCAGAAAGCCAAAGTCCAGAATCCCCCTGACCGCTGCCAGCCCCTCCCCACCAGCAATTACAGATCCGCTGCTCTCGGGGCATTTCGTACAGGGGTCCTGGGCCCCCACGGTGTACACAGCACAGCCTCACTGTTCCCTCCTGGCTCAGAGTTGCCAGGAGTCCGAGTGCCGAGCCCATGCCCAGCTCCCAGGAATTACACATCCCGCCCTGGGATTTCCTCTGAAAAGAACCAGGCTGTTTTCCCTGCTGATGGGCCCTGGGCAGCCCCGCAAAGCTCCGGAAGGGAACTTCCTAGTGGTTGGAGCTATTCAGAAAGGTCTACCCGGCTGCAGAGTGAGGTGCCCACTCATCCCATCCCAGGTCCTCGGAATGGAAACGCGGCACTAGGGTGCCGCAGGGGGGCCGAGACCGCCACCCCTGCCCAAGTCGTGCCAGTCGGGTCCCCACCCTCCAGAGGCAGCCCACAGACAGTGCAGACAGGATGGGGGCTGCGTCCCACCTCTTGCCACCAGCCCAGGACCCAAGAGGACGGGGCCCTGGGGCGCTCGGGGCAGGGAAACAGTCCTGCCCCGTGGTGGCTGGCAGCTTCAGAAGTGCCACCCAAGTTCACCTCCCAGCAGCAGGACGGGAGACCCCTGTTCCTGGAACACCCCCACCTCCCTGCGGGCAACTGTCTTGTAGGGAACTGAGGAGATGAGACGCAGGCAGGGCGGCCACCACGTCCTGTGCCTCCTCCCCTGGGACGCTTGCTGACCCTGAAATGACAGTGCCAGCTCTCGCTCAAATACTGCCCCTGTTTTACAGACAGGGAAACTGAGGCCCAGGGTGGACGTGGAGAGCGGCTAGCCCTGGATGGCGATCGTACCATAGAAATGACTTCAGGCCCGGAGACGACGTCAGGCCTCACATCCCTTCCAAGAACCAGGCACCCTGTCAGTGGGCACGCGGGAACAGCTGGAGGGGATGGGGAGCGGGTGACTGCGGTGCCCATCCACACCTGGGCACCGGGCACCCACAGGGTCAGGGGCTGCCCGCTGCTCCTGCGGAAACAGCAGCTGAGGAGCGATTCTGGGGGACAGGGTGGTGGATCCAGGGAGCAGAGAGGGAGAGACAGAGAACCCGGAAACGTGGCACAAAGCCGCCTCCAGGCCCTGGCCCTCCTGTGCAGGAAGAAACAGGGTCACCTTGGGCGGTCGCACCTGCTCCGGCCCCCTGGCTGTCCCCGCCCACCCCGGCTGCCACTGTTCCGCAGTGGGGGGCTCTCGGGGCTGGATGGTCATGGGGTCCCTCAGAGACCCCTCATAGGGGCAGAAAGTGACAGCCTGGCCACGCCAGGCCAGACTGAGATGCCAGAGCCACCCCCACAGGTAGCAGCAAGTTTCAAACACTGCCCCCACCCCCAGAATCCCACCCAGACAGAAGTCCCCAGACCCGCGGCCCCACCTGGACGCACCCACACAGCCCCCATCGGGACCCCTACACGGCCGTGGACCCCCATGTCCACCCCACAGCTGCACACGGACATCCACGCGGCTGGCACGCAGACCGCCCACCCCTACTCTGGTGCACGCCCCCCACCGCGCAGACCCTCCAAGTGCCCGTGGCTCTGCTCGTCCCAATGTGGTTTCCCTTGCACACATGGACACACCCGTGCAACGAGACACAGACACACAAACACAGACACACCCCTGCTCCCTGCTGATAATGGCCCAGACGGCCCGCCCTCACCCGCTGGGCCTGCCCAGCCCCCTACACCACACTGCCATGAGCCTCTGGCTGTCGGCCCACACGTGTGCCCAGAGTGGGGCTGGCACACAGCAGGGGCTCCATACGTGCTGTGGGGAGCCCAGGCTCAGATACATGTGCCCAGGGCCCTGCCCCGTAACCCATTGGGCAGGGCCATCAGTGTCCCCCCATCCTGAAAACCCCCAAAGGCGGGTGTGTGGCCAGCTGGGTGGGGTCCCACTCCCTGTGCTGCCAGGCACCCAAAGCAAGCAACAGACAGGCGGCCAAGGTCGGGGATTCACTTGCTCACGGCTGCAGGGTGTGGGTGCCCCTGGGCTTGTCTCCTCACATGGCCTCACTGTGTCTCTGGCGTCTGGGTCCCTTGCCTAATGACCACCTAACGTGACTGTCTTGCATTAGGACCACCCAGCATCAGCGTGACACCCCCCAACCGACGACACCTGCCAAGATCTTATTTCCTAACAGGGCTCCTTTCTGCCGTGCCGAGTGCATGCGAGTCAGCACTGTTCGTCCCCAACAGGTTTCTTCCTAGAACGCGGGTATTCATTTGTCCCTCTTTCATCTGAGAGGAGGGAGTGTGTCCCCGAGACCACTGGGCATGGGGCCTGCAGGGGCAGTGGGCGGTGTTGAGTCTGTGCCCTCCCTGCCCCCCCAGCCCTTGGCCCAACGAGACCCCCGCCTGCCCTGACCGGAGGGCAAGGCCGCGTCCTGCGCCCGGCCTTCAATAGGCAGATTGGTTACCGTTTAACCCTGTGACCCCCAATTGTCCTCTGGCCGTGCTCAGCCAGCAAGCGGAGAAGGGGCGGTCTGCGCCCCGCCCCCCGCGCGTGCCCACCCACTGGCCCTGCACCCAGCTGCTCCCTGTCCGGGCTGGAGTGGGACCCCCTGGGGCGACAGTGTCGAGCAGCCAGGCAGTTGCCCCTCCATGGGCGGTCCTGGCTCTGGGGATCAGGAAACTCAGGGTGTCTGGAGGGCTTTATGTTAGGTGGGGAAACTGAGGCAAGACTGGGTGAGCCCTGCCTGGCATCCGCAACGGCACCTCTAGGTCAGAAACTGTGCATCCTGCCCAAGATCGCACAGTGGTGGGGCCTGTCCCTGCCTGGGCCCCTGGGGCCAGTCAGCAAGGCTGCGTGGAGCCCACGCAGGCAGGCGGCCCCGCCCTGTGCCCAGGCTGCCGATTCCAACGCTGACCAGACGGCGTGACTTTCTGGCTAATGGTTAATGGGCCCCACTGCAAGCTCAGGCTTCACGGGGCAGTGGTAGGTAAGCAAGCCTCACGCACAGGCCCACACCGGAGCCCAGCCATGCACACGCACGCCCACATGTGCGTGCCTGCAGACCCCTCCCACGCACAGCCACGTGCAGACACAACAGACACAGAATGGTCACCCATCACACGTGGACATAAGGAGCATCAAGACGGCAGGGCCAACACACTCTGGACACATGGGCCCAGCCACCGACAAGCCTGTCCAGACCCCAGGACACGCGCACCAACACATGCACACAAGACAAGGACGCGTCACGTGGCGTGCGTGAAGACACGCGCAGCCGTGCCAGACACGCGCCTGCGCTGACAGACACACACGGACGTGGGGCCCCAGAACTTGTGCAGAGACACACACAAGCCGCAGCGCTGGCACACGCGTAAGCTAGACGCACACAGGGGTCTCAAACGCCCCCAGAGCTCTGGCTCTGGTGACTTGTGCAGAGCCACGGGAGGCGGGAGCCCCAGCCTGCAGGGACCGTGTGCCCGCCTCCACATGCCCACGCCCACATGCACACTCACATGCCCACGTCAGCAGGCTGGACCCCACGTGGCCCATCCCCGGCTGGGTGCCGCATGTGGACACTGCCTGCCGGGCACCACTCCCTCCAGCAGCCGCGTGTGTTATTAGAAAGCGTGGGGTGGGCTGGGCGCTTGGCAGCGCCACCGGGGTGGGGAGCGGGCGGTGGCAATGAGGCCAGGCCGTGGTGGCCGTGACCCCACCGTGGTGACTGGATGGCTGCGCAGGGGCCAGATAAGGTTCTTTCCGGCTGAGTCAGCGCGGCTCCAGGGGCTGGCACGGGTGGGGGCACAGTGCCAGGGCTCACAGGCGAGCACCCGCCCCGTGCCCGCCGCGGCCCAGCTGGCTCCACGCCAGCAGCCACAGCAGCTTTGATGAGGCAGGCGCTGCCCCCCGGCGAGGATAGCCGGGATCCTGCGGGGCTCCCTGACACCCCCGCCACCCCCCAGCCCACGGCCCAGGGCTCCGGCGCCCCTCTTCAGTTTGCCCTACTGCTGTGCCCACCCCTTCCCCTCCCCGTCCCACTTTATGTTCCAGCCACACTGTTCCAAGATGCAGACCCTACCCCTCTGGCCATCTGGCAAACTCTTACGCACCCTGCAAAGCCCCAGCTCCCAAACCCATTCCTCTGGACAGCCTTCCCCTCAACCCCATTCCTCTAGCCCAGCCCTCACAGGTCTGGGAGCCCCTTATGTCCAGCTCTGGCTCCCCCAAGCCTCGGTGAGCAAGATGAAGAAAACCGCCACCTGGTCCCAGAGCAATTCCTGCTCCCCCACCCCCACCCCACAAGCAACTCTCACGAGCCCAGAGATGTTCACCGCAGAACTGCTTACAACAGGGAGACAGGAGAACAGACCAGGGTGTTTGTGTCGGCCCCACAGGACAGTCTGTGCAGCCCTAGAAAGATCCCGGAGCTCGGAGATCTGACTGGACAGACGCACTGAGCAGAACCGTGGAAGCTCGCAGCTCTGACACCTCCCCCTGGTGATGGCTCTGTCACCTCAGTCTCCCTGTCTGCACACCAGGGTGCTTGCAGATCCCCCTGACCGCACCACGGGACCACGTGTGGGTACACGAGATGTCCATTGCACTGCCTACGCATAGTTGGACGACAAACATTCGCTAGAATTGTCTACATCTCTGGGCTCTGTACAGGTTACGAGGTGAATGGCTGTTCCTTGGAAAGCAGGGAAATCAAAGCCACAGTGAGACACCAGGCCACTGCACCAGGGTGGCTGGAATCAAAGCCACGGTCTCAAGTGCTGACGGGGCCGTGAGCCCACGGCAGACCCTGGGCACTGCTGGGATCCTGAGTAATGGGGCAGCTGCCATGGAAAGCAGTGCGGGGCTCCTTAAACACAGAACAACCGTCCGACCCAGCACCCCACTCCTGCACGTGCACCAGAGGAGACTGAAGACACGTGCACACAAAACCGTGCATGTGTGTCCATCCACACATGGAATACCACACAGCCACGAGGAGCGGAGGTCTGATGCGCGCTGCACACGGAGGGACCCTGGCCACACGGTGCTCCCCCAGCTAAGATGCTGGACCAGCCGCAGCACCCAGACACTTAACTGCCTCAACCCCTTACTTTGGGCTAGGTCCCACAGTGGCACTTTCTAGAGCCCAGATGCAGCCACGTTGATGACAGGAAGCCACCAGGATGCCTCAACCAAGCCAAGAGGCTGAGATCCTACTTAATGCCTGTGGCCCATCCGACCCTTGGGCAGCAGCTCTGGGTGCCTCCACCAGGGCGTGGCCCCGGTCCACAGCTTCAAGGCTCCAGGTTTTCAAGAAAATATTCCATGGCTGTGAGCCCAAGCTCCCAGCCCCACCCCCAGCCCGGCCGCCCCCAGCCCATGGTCCGAATTTCACAGCGTCGAGGGTTTGCAGAGGGAAGTCAGCCCCGGGCCCTGCCAAGACTGGGGAGGAAGAGGCAGGGATGGTGCCAAGTGGGCGGCCGGCCGGCTGGGCCGCCACGCGCCAGGAAGGTGGTGGGGCAGGCGCCAGAGTCAACACAGCCCCCGACATCTGCTGGGCCGGCTGAGCCAGGCCGCTGTTGACACTGGCTGTCCAGGTGCCTGGCCAGCTGGGAGGAGGGCAGCGCCAGCAGCTGGACCTGCCAAGTGGGCGGGAATAAAATCCCTACCCGCCCACAGCCTCCCTCAGTCCCCGCTGTGTCAGACTCCACTCCCAGGCCCTGCAGGACCCGACCAGCTCTGGCCTCCACCTGGGAGCCAAGCTCGGCCTGCCTCAGGGCCTTTGCACAGCCTGCTTCCTCTGCCAGACATGCCGTTCCGTGCGTGGGAGCCTGAGCATTCCTCCTATGAGGCCAGACCCAGCGTAACATCCCAGGAGCCTCCCCCGCACCCTCAGCTAGCACTCTGGGCCAGCCTCAGCACCCCGCTGCTTCTACCCCTTTACTAGTCAGCTGGGCTTTCTCCACCCTGTGACAGGGGAGCTGGGCACCTAGGAGGTGCCCACTGGGTGCATGACACTGGGTGGCTTGCCTCCTCTGGCCTCAGTTTCACCACCCATGACCTGACCCTGGGCATCCCCGCGACATCACCATCGCGTCTCAGACAAGAGGGACAATGGCCCTCAGCCCTTTGTTCCTGACATGCCGAGAGGGCTGTGGGTCAGGGACATCTGACCCCTCGTCCCTGCTTGGCCTGGCCACCCAAAAACACCCCCTCCCGTCAGCATTGGGCCCTGGGGGCTGGGCCACCGGACTGGGGTCCTGTTGACTTCTGACCCCACAAGGGCCACCTGGCCTTGCCCCTCCCTCTGGGCCTGGCCGTGACCCTTGAGGCCGGGGGTGTCTGTCTGGCTCCAGCCCCCGAGCCTGGGGCTCCCAGAGAGCTGGTTGAGGGGCAGGCAGCAAATTTTTAGTGAATACATGTGCTCAAGACCCTCTCCACAATGCCTGCCTGCTAAGTGGACTATGGATCCATCTCACAAGCTCGGGCAGGGGAGAGCCTCTGGGCCGAGGGGACGGCGTGTAGGCCATGGCCACCACAGCCTGAGGAGGTGACGTCCACTGGCTGTCCCACAGGCCCTCGGCCCCACCCAGCAGCCGCGAGGATGAGCGGGGGGTCCTCCCTGCATTCCTGAAGCCCCCCACCCCGGCCTTGGCCTCTGCCCTGACCATGCCCCCTGCCTTTACGCCCACCTGTCGTGGCCCCCGGCCTGCTCCCCATTGCCAGTTTTTTACTTTATCTGTGACTTGTTGGCCCACCTGAACTCAAGCCCCCAAGGGGCCACTTTGGGCTGGGAGGGGAGCCCACTGCTCTGGGTCCCTGAGACGAGGCCCCCGCAGGCCACTCCTGGAGGTCGGGGCAGGGCCCAGCTGCCCCGGGCTGGAATGCGAGCCAGGCCAGCAGCCCTGGCCGCCATCTGGCTTCCATCTGCTCAGCCCAGCAGGGCCTGACTTCAAAGGATCCCCTGCCTGGCCACTTCCTCTGCCCGGCCGCCCGCCCGGGGAGGAAGGCACCAGGACGCAGCTTCCTCCCCGCCCTCCGGAGCCCCAGGGAGCTGCTGGCAGGCCACGCCAGTGTGGCCACCCCCAGCTCAAGCCAAACACCACCGCCTCCACAAACTGGACTCCACATCGACTGACAAGACCTCTGGCCCATGTCCCCAAGCCCCACCTCTGTGCCCACTGGGTCTCACCCACAACCCAGAGCCCAAGTCAGCCTCCTCCTCTACCCGGACACTCCCTCGCTCTCTCTGCAGACACCACAGAGCCCCCATACCTCCCGGCTGCCCTGGGCCTCTGAGCATTCAGTGGCCCGCCTGCCCCACCCATGGGCCACGGTCTCAGGCGTGGCGTCCAGCGGAACACCATGCCCAGCTCAGCACCGGGTGTGCATAGGTTGGGCCCTGCCCGCTGTGGGCAGGTCGGCAGGACCCCGGCAGCCCCCCAGCCTCGGCGGCCCTGTCTCGACGCGCAGCCCACCTGCTTGAACTGCTCTTCATATGTCCAGTCCCCGTGGTCGGGCGGCTGCAGAGGGGGCGCCACATGGGTGGCCCCTCCGGGGTGGGCTGGGCCAGCCCCCGGGCGCTCCTGGCCGCCCTGTGCCCGCGGCCCGTCACTGCGGAAGGTCTGGAGCGGCTGGGGTTTGCGGGAGAAGAAGGCCGTGGGCCCCAGGCCGGCCGCACCTGGGGGCCCCAGGCCCTCCTCCTCCTCAAAGTCCTCTTCCTCCTCCTCCTCTTCGTCCTCTTCGTCCCCCAGCTCTTCGTCCAGCTCCTCCTCCTCCTCCTCCTCCCATTTCGGCTTCCTGGGGCAGGCGGAGGGCACAGGTCAGGGGAGAAGGGCCCGCTCCTCCACCTTCTCCCGCCAGCGTACGTGGGGTGTGGGCCCTGCTCCCCTCTGTCCCTGTGAGCCCCGCCACGGGAGTGGCCCCTTCCCCATAAACCCCAGGCCCTGCCTGCCTGCTGCCCTGGCTTCCACTCCCCTCCCCACACAGGCTTCCTTGCCAGCCTTTGAAAATACCAAGCCGGTTCCTGCCTCAGGGTCTTTGCACGGGCTGTTCGCTCCACCAGACATTCTGTTCCTGGCTCTCCTCGACTGCCCTCCCTGGGGGCCTTTGCTCACCATTCTTGAAAGCTGACCCCAGCCCCAGCCACCCTCCTTGGGCAGCCCACAGTCACAACCACCACCTTCCTGCTGCTTTGCTTTGTTAAACGTCTTCCTAAAAAGAGCCCACTGGGGCGTCACCAGCTCAGGGCCGGCATGGGACCAGGGTGGGCCACGGGCGGCTCGTGCCATTTGAAATGAGATGAAATAAGGCTACGAACTCATGCCCAGCTGCAGTGGCCGCATCCCAAGGGCTCGGCAACCACTTGTGGTTCCACACACACTGGCTGTAAAGTGAAAAACATGTCCACCGTCCTTCAGAGACTTCTAAGGGATGGCACGGCCCGCGGAGTTCCGAGCAGGAGGGCGGGCGTTTTGTTTTGCATTTATGGCTGCGCCCCATATGCCCTAGTGCTTCCCGGTGCACAGCAAGCGCCCACGTACAGCCCACGGACCCCAACTCACAGGCCATCATCGGAGCCCGTGTCCTCAAGGGGCCCGTCGCCTGGGGCGTAGCCTGGTGCCTCTCTGCCCCGGCAGGTCGGGGACGGCGAGCCTGGCGCCCCCTCCTGGGCAGCGTCCTCGTCCTCAGAGCCTGGGGGCCCGTCCTCAGAGCCGCTGGGGCTGGGGGCGTGTCCGAGGCCTGCGGCAGCAGCCCGCATGGCAGCCAGTGCGGCCATCTGCGCCCTCTGCATTCGGGCACTCTCTCTGTCCTCGTCTTGACTGGCCCTGGTGCGGGCCGGCGGGCCGGCGGGGGGCTCCGGAGGTGGCAGCTGTGGCTGCCGGGCCTCCAGCTCCTGGCGAGCCCGCTGCTGCCGCTGAAGGAGTGTCTCCATCACAGCCTGCAGTTTCATGGCCCTGCGGGCCGGGCCGCCCCGGGCACCAGGCACAGGAGGTGGGGGCGGCCCCTGTGGGGAGGGGGCCCGGCCGCACTGCAGTGTGGGGGCCGCGGGGGAGCCGGGGCAGTGCAGGGTGGCGGGGGAAGGGGCCGGGGCCGCCGGGCTCAGGCCGAGGGCTGGTGGGGCATGCCAGCGGCAGGGCTGGCAGGCGGGCGGCGCTCCTCACGCCGGGGGCCTGGGGGCAGTGGCTGACATCCGGCTCGTTCACGCGTTTGCAGAAACCTTGGGGGGCAAGACAGACCATCAGACCACACCTCAGCTCCTCTGCCCCATTCTCCCCACGGAGCTTAGGCCGCAGAAGCATCTGGGAAAATCCCTCCCATCCGTTCCCAACAGGGAGCAAACCCGGAGGCCTTCCTGGAGGCAGAGGAGCTCTCTTCTCCCCATCCGCTCTGTCTGCCTGCCAGCGGGCTGGGAAACAGGGTCACCCCACACTGCACTCAGGACCCCTGAGGGTCTCTAGGCAGCCCCCAACCATCTGGGCCAGAGAAACATCTCTCAGGGAAGACCCTGGATTATTGTTTCACAAACAGAGCAAAGGGGCTGGGCGTCCCTGGCCTCTGATTGGCTACAGCTGGCTGCCAGGCACCAGCGTGCAGGTGGGCTGCGGGTTCTGGTTCTGAGTTCCAGGTGCAGCTCACTCCCATGCTGGGGCAGCAGAGCCCAAGGGGCTCGGGCATCTTTCCTGAGGCCAACAGAGCTAGCGATGCCAACCGAGAGCTGACCCTTCCCCACTCAGGCCCTCATCTTGCCCTAAGCCTCATCCTCTCCGGGCCTCAGTTTCCCCATCTGCAAAATGGTGCCCTAAGAGCACGCACCTCTCTGTGCTCAGGCTGGGAAGACAGTAAAGGCGGGTAGGTGGCAGGCACCTTGTCGGTTAGGGACAGAGGCCCTGGGCAGCCCCCATTTTAGGGATGAGAAAACCCGGGGCCCGGAGGTGCCCTGGTGGAGGACACAGCGGTTCTGGGCAAGGCCACGGTTTGAAAGGGGTTGAACTGGGTCTGGGTGATGTCAGAGCCTCCCACCCCACCCTGCTGGGCTCTCTGCAGGGGAGTTCCCCTGCCCTTTGGGACCCCAAGCAGGGCCAGAGTCCGGATCCCAGCCTGGGGTCCCTGTGGACCACTGCCAACCCTAACTGCCAGGGGCCTCGGCTAGGTTTCAGGCAGGGACATTCCCGAACCTGGCACAGCTGGGCCCACCAGGACAGGAGGACACGGTCACACCCCAGCCCCCCACCCAGGCCCAGGCCACACCCCCACCGCCCAGGCCGCCCATAAAACAGCCCGGGCAGAACCCAACAAGCCCAGCGGTGACACCCCAGAGAGCACATCATGGGGACAGTGGGGGTGGCAGGTTTCAGAAGGCCCCGCCAACAGCGCGGACGAACCCCCAAAGCTTCCTAAGTGGCTCCTGGGTAGACCAGACCCACATACTGGAGGGGAAGTGGGCAGAGGCTCCTGGCAGCTGGCCATCCTCCCCAAACCCTCTGGTGACTTGGTGACAGGAGCCTGACCCCATCCAGGGGTGCAATGTAGGCCCCCCAGCCTCCTGTCCCATGCCTGGTGGGCATGCCTTTCCCTCAGGCCGGCTGCCCTTTACCCAGACCTCCTGGAGCTTCCAGCTGGATAGGTAAAAGGCAGTGGGGGCAGGCGGGGGGCCTCTGTGGGAAAGGGGGAAGGGACATGTTCCCAAAGGACATCGGTATCCAAGAGGGGCAGGGGTCCCAGGGCACAAAGACCCTCTCAGAGGCCACACGGCTGCACAGCAGCCACACAGCCTGTCCTTACAGACAGCAAAACAGCACCTGGCCCACCACCACCCCTGTCCCAGGGACTGGCGGTCACCCCCCCACCGGCCCCAAGAAGTGCTGAGGGGACACTTCTCACCCACTGTCTAGTCTGGTCCACTGCCCCTCCTCCACCTTTGACAACTTCAAGACAAGTCCCCCCTCCCCACGGAAACGCTCCAGGCAACGCCCCCCTTCTTTGGGGGGCAGAAGGAAGAGGCCAGAGGAAGCCACTCCCCCCAGTCACCCCCCCCTCCCAGGCCTGCCGGGTTTAATGACCCTTCCGGGTCGCCGGGTGGGGGAGGGGAGCAGAGTAGTCCTCCACGTTGGGGAGGGAGAAAGGGTCAGGTGGGGACCCCAGGGCCCCCCCGGGGCCGGGCCTGGGCCCCCACAACCGCCATTAACCACAGGTTGGCCACACGCACCCCCCGTAGACCCCTCCCTCTAAGGGCCCTTTGTCCTCGCCCCTACCCCACTTTATGACAACCCCCAGGAGAGGCATTCCCCGGCAGGCACGGGGGTGGGTGGTGCTGGGTGGTCGTTGGGACCTGACTCGGGGGCGGGAGGGATGGGGCCACACCCTCCCCCATGCCTCCCGGAGAGAGGTCACCAGCTCAGCCGGGGCCTTGCAAAACACGGTTATTTAAAGAGTTGTGCAAGGCTGGGGCCCGCGGGTGGCGAAAGGGGCCCCTTAGTCCACTCGGGAGAGGGGGAGGAGGGCAGAAAGCTGGGGAGGGGGCGGCCCGGAGGAAGTGAGAAGAGAAACACCAGAGAGGCGAAATAGGAAGACAAAAACCCCAACCCGGATTCAAAGGCTTCTTGGAAAGCGGCCGATTTGCATGGGTAGCGGGGGCAACCCCTCCGGCCGGCGACTAAAAACGGAAGGTTCTTGACAAACCCGCCGCCCGGTTGGGCGCCGAGCGTTGGGATTGACCAACGCGCGCGACCCGCGCTTCCTGCGCCCGCTTTTGTGTCGGGGGCGCGGGACCGGGGCTCTCCCAGAGCTGCCCCGCCAGGGCGCGGGGACCGTGCCTTCCTCTCCGGGGCCCCTTCTGACCCGGAGACCCCGCTTTCTAAATAAACCGCCCAGGCTTGGGAGGGTCGCGGGTGACTGCGCTCCCCATCCGACGCTCCCACGCCCCCCGGGGGTCCGGAATGAAACGGCCGATTCCGAGGAGAAAAAAATGAAATAAGCCGAAGCGTAGCCCCCCGCGAGGCCGTTTCCTTCCGCGGAGACCCCCGGTAGCACCCGCGCAGCGCGGTGCGGGGTGAGGTCTCCAGGGGGGCGCAGAGAGGAGCTCTCCAAGGCCGACCCCCTGGAGCCGCCCTCCCCGGCGTGCACGGCCACCCAACATCCCTGCCCAACTTTGGGGATCCCCCCCCATCTGGCTTCGCGGGCGCGCAGCGCCAACCTGGAGCGGGGCCAGCGGCTGCAAAGGCCAGCGCGCGCCCGCTCACCGCTCAGGCCGGCTGGGGGTCGCCCCGCGCCCGCCCCGCGCGCCTGGCCTCCCGCCCGGCCGCGTGCGCGCCGCTGGCTCCGCGCCGCCGGTTTGCGCCGCGCGCCGACTCACCGCGCCGCCGGCCGCGTCCGCGTCTACACCCCCACCCGACCCGATTGGCAAAGTCTCCCCGCGCGGCTTCCCCGCCCGCCCCTCCCCCCGCCGCGCGCTCACCGCCCCGCAGACAAATCACCGGGTGACAAATCGCTCTCAGATGCAAATACCTCGCCGGTGATTCAGCGCCGCGGCCCAGGACGCGGGAGGGGTCTCGCGGGGCTCCCTCCCCCTGCCCGGATGCCCCCTTGTCCCCTGCACTCAGTCCGGCGACGCGCCGCCCGCCCAGGGGTGCTGGGGAGGGGGACAGAGTGGACGGAAATTTTCAGGCGGCGGCCCCTTTAAATGATAATAAATAATAAAAGGGAAGGGGAACCGCGACGCGGGACGCCCCGCCCCCGGTCTAGGGACGGTGGGCAAAGTGCGCGCCGCGGCCCAGAGCGCACAGGGCGCCCGGGGCGCGGGCGGGGCAGGGAGCGCCCGAGGGGGAGGGGAGGGCGCTGGGCCTCCACCCCAGCGGGCCGCGGGCACCCCCTGTCCATATTACGGGGCGACTGGGATGTGCCTACCGGGCTCGGAGTTTCACCCCTGTCCCATAGGCACGAGTGACCTTCTCCCTTCTCCTCCTCCTCCCCCTCCCGGCGGAGCCTCGATGTCCACATCCGAGAAATGGGGGTTGGAGACCCTGTGTGGAGTCGCAGGGAGCCCCGGCCCCGACCTGGCTGCTCGGCGGGGCGGGGTCCTAGGGAGGGCGCGGCCCAGCAAAGCCGCGGTGTCGGGGTCGGACTGGGCCCCGGGGAGAGCTCTCCGCAAGATCGCGAGACCCCTGCCCCCGTGTCTTTCCTCCCGGGAACCTGAACCCCTCCAATCCCCAGGGGGAGAGACGAAACTATCTACTTGGTGATAGTAGTTTAATAGGAAGTTCCACTCTGAGCGGCCAGGCCTTGTGCCCCCCGTGTGGGATATTCACGTCGCAATGTAGCGGAGACTCTCGGTGTCCCCGTTTTGAAGAGCGGGAAACTGAGGCACAGGGTAGGGTGCGGAGAAGGTGGGGGGGCTCCCCGGGAGGTCTGGGCCCCAGAAGCGACCCCTGGGGGCTCACAGCAAGGGCTCCCAGGCTCCAGCCCCATAAGAGCCAAGTGGGAGCATGGGGGCGCAGAGGGTCACCTATGGGTGGGGCTTGCGTCCCTGATTGGGGGGTTGTGTGCAGCCCCCTTCCCATCCCTAAGGCACAGAGCACTGATGTCTTTTCAGGGGCCTCTCCTGGCATAGCGCATGGCCCCCAAATTGCAGGCCTGCTCTCTCCCGGGGATTCCCAAACCCGGGGGATAGGTGTTGGGGTGCTGTCCCCACCCCTGGGCAGGAGTCCTGCCTGCCCTTTGCAGGAACCCAGCTTCCCAGCCCTAGGGCTGCGTGTAGCCTAAGAGCGGCAGGTGGCTGGAGGCCTTCCCCGTTAGGCTGTTAACACCCAGCCCCAGCTGCCTCCCACCGCCCCCCAAGGAAAGGCGGAGACAACTGCCTGAGGACAGAGGAGTTGAGAGACCCAGGTGAGCTGGGGAGGGAAGCTGCCGGTACCCAGGTCAGTCTCTAACCTGTAGGACAGCCTCCTCCCTAACAAGGAGCCAAGATCAGAGTGCAGACCCTGCCCCACCCTGGGTGCACCCAAGAGTGCACCATGGGGGGGGGGGGCCGCCCTGTGCCTCAGTTTCCCCAATGTACAATGAGCCAATATTCATTCATTCCTCATAGAGTAACTTTAAGGATTAGGTTTCCCTCTGTTCAAAAGGAAGAGGGCAGAGTGGGGGTAACTTGGAAGCACAGGAGGGCGCTGACCCCCACCCCATTTGTGCAAACCTAGCAGGATGCAACTGCCCCGGAGGTGCCTGGCCCTGGAGGGTGAGGGGACACAGGATTCCCAGCTGCCAGTGAGGGGGGTCCTATTTTTAGCCCAGGGAGGGAGCAGGGAATTGATACACAGTCTGGCCATCTCCACTGGTGGTGGGCGGCAGGCCCAGGTTCCCGCTGGGTCCTGCCAGTGTGATTTTAGGTTAGTGCAGACCCTTCTCCGGTCCCCTTTTCTCAATCTGGGAAAAGGGGTACAGAGACCCCAGACCTATAAGGTTTCCAGGCCAGACTATCTGTGGGGCCCCTGTGGGTTTTGTTCACCGCCCCCCAAAATTCAGCCTGATCCTCACTCAGCCTCTCTGACAGCCACTCAGCTTTCTCACTGAGTGGCGGACAACCTCAAGGGCTCACCAGATCCCAAACTGCCCACCTCCCCACATTTCCTCCTCAAACAGATTCCTGCCTCTGGGCCTTTGCACCTGCCATTCCCCCACGCCTGCAGCAGCCTGCCCAGGCTGCCCCCTGGCTGCTGACTGCGGAACCTCATCTCTTGGGAAGGCTCCTCCCTGAGCGCCCAGAGTCAGCTGTGCCCCCGTCTCCCCATCGCGTCACCCTTCATCCAGGTGCTCCTAGCTCCAGACGGCTGCATTTAACCTTTGCAGCTTGGCGTACAGTAGATGCTCAGTAAATGTTGGTTGGATGAATGAGCTCATGTGTTCCTCCCTCATCCCACAGGATTTTCGGTGTTTGTCTATAGGAGGTGGAGGCACACTGAACAATTCACCATCTCTATCTCAAAAAAAAAAAAAAGAGCCTCGAGTGGGTGCTGGGCGGGAATCCCCAATCCCGCACCTTCTGTTTTCTGCTTTCACCCACACCTGGCCTCCAGGTTGCCTTGTCCCCGTAAGCCAGAGTCCATGAAAATGTGATTTTTTTTTTGACAGGAGAAAATAAAATTTACGTAGGTTAAGAGCAATCCACACAGATGTGAGATTCCCGAAAATGTAACTTACTTTTCGAATAAGAAGGGAAAAGGGAATATACTAATATGGAAAGTATAATCATGAATCCAGCCTAAGTTATATTTGTGTTTATATCAACAGCTGCAAAATATAAAGTTTTTTTTCCGGAAGGTCTCGACCAGGGAAATTTATCCGGAGCCTCTTGACCCATTTTGCCACGGGGGATCCGGGTTGGGGGTACGCAGGAGCGTCCCCACTTAGACGCTGGGGGCTCCTTTGCGGGCTAAGACGGAGGGAGACAAGGGGCTCGCGCGGGTGGCGCGCGCCACCTTCCGGGTACCTGCGGGGCCGCCGCGGGGCGGGGCTTCGGCGGGGCGGAGCCGGCATCGCCGCGCCGCGGCTCCCGCTGGAAACCGCTAGGTGACGCAGTCTCACCTGGAAACGAGTTTCCCGGGGCAGCCGGGGAAGCTGAGGCCCGCGGGGCTATTTTCTCCTCTGTAGCTCCTTTTGAACAGTGCACGGTAGAGTTGCTAGATAACACACAGGACTTGCAGTTAAATTCTAATTTCTGATAAATAACGAATAATTTAAAGTATAACCTTAATACTGCACGGGACATACTTCTACTAAAAAAAATTTTCACCGCTTATCTGAAAATGAAATTAACCCCTCTCCCTATCCACCCAAATCTCCGGGTTTATCCCCATGCCGTGGCCCTGGGACCATCTCCTCTCCATTCCAGATGGGCTATATTGGCGCATGCCCTAGCCTACCAGCCCCAAAGAGAAGAATAGTTATAGAAATGAAGTAATACATTGAAAAAAACCTCCACATACCTTGGACTATGTCCCTGCCTGCTTAGAAGCCTCTCACTGGCTCCCATAAGGCTCCCTCAGGAAAGGATAACTCATTCCCCTGTTTGAAAGATTCCCCACTACCTGTCTGTATGCACCTCTTCTCATCTCCCCACTTGACCCTCTTCCAGCCCCAAAGGCCTCCTACCTATTCCTCAAATCCACCGGACGTATCCAGCCTCAGGGCCTTTGCACTGGCTGTGTCCCCCATCTGGCTTGCTCTTACCCCACCTCCAAGCTCAGTTCATATTTCTTCAACTCACCTCCTTCAGGAGGCCTTCCTGGACTCACTTGCCAAGCTCAGGCTCTCAGTTACCACAGGCACATGTATTTCCTCCATAACCTTTTTTCACTGCTGTCACTTTGCATGTCACCAACTAAACAGGGGCTCCAGAAAGGTGGGAGTGGGGGCTCTGGAGAGCCGGGCAGACAGGAAGGGCTCTGTGAACAGCATGCAGCTGAACAGACATGCAGATATAGGGTAAATGAAGGGTTTTGATAGATGCCCTGGGTATTGACATAGTTTCTCCTCCTGGATGTCCCTTTCCAACTCTGAACTTCTTTTTTAAAAATTTTCTCTTTTGAGATAATCACAGATTCTAATGCAGACCCATCATGAGGCTTCCTCTGAGAGTAACGTGTTGCAAAGCGGTAGTATGGAATTGCAATCAGGATATCTAATTGGCACAATCCACCCCTTTTTTGGACTTCCCCGATTCAGGACGGAACGGGTCCATCCACAGGCCCCTCACCCTGGCAGCCACTGACCTGTCCTCCATTCCCACAATTGTCTCATCTCCAGGACATTCTATAGATGGGATCACACGTCATGAAACCGTGAGGACTGCCTCTTTACTCAGCAAACATCTGGGAAGGAGAGCCACCAATGTGTGGCATGTGCCACCATTGAGCTGTACCGCCTGGTGTGGATGGACCACAGTTTGTAAGACATCTGGGTTGGTTCCGGTGTTTGACTTTTGCATCAAAGCTGCCATGAACATATGTGTACATATTTGAGTGTGAATAGGTTTTCATCTATCTGAGACAGAGGCCCAAGTGTTCTTTAATTTTTTTTAATCTGTTTCTCATGAAGAAATCATGCCATTCCCTCTGCACACACCTCCTCTTTTAATCCCCGCAACACACTTGGTTATTCATCCCACAAATATTTGTTCAGCCCTACTGTGCACTGGGCCCAGAGGAGGCGCCTGACCCAGCCTGGAGGGGTCCAGGAGGGCTTCCGGAGCAGGGGCCAGCTGAGCTGCGATTTGTCATACACTGGGCAGAGTACAGGAATGCATGTTCAAGGGCCCAGGGGCCAGCGGGATGACAGCAGCTCAGGAAGCCACAGTGAGACTGTGAGTTTGCAGTGAGGAGGGAGGCAGGCGGGAGGTGGGCAGGGCCTGTGGGCAAAGGGGAGACTTTAACCCTCATGTCCAGCCCAGCATGGGGCTGGGTCTTAGAAGCCCATGATATCCCCAAATAATTTGGGAGCACTGGGCCTTCTGAGGGACGGACAGCCTGCTTGGATATGGGCGAGGCTGCACCACCCTGGACCCCTGGCAGGCACTTGGAGGGGTGTTCGGCCACCAGCCAAGCAGGGAGACCCCCCTGGCACAGCTGCTAGGCAAGTCACTTTAGCCAATGCCACATGGGTCACAGGGTCCCTCTGGCCGATCACAGTCACCCCACAGAATCATAAGCAATAGCAAACTCATGCTGTTCTAGGACTCTGTTTTTGGGTGTATGTTAGGGTCTTTACCTTCTTATATATATATACACAACAGTAATGTTATGCAGCAGTATAACAGTATTATAACTCCTTTTGGGTTCCCAGACCTGATTCCAATGTGTGTGTGTGTGTGTGGGGGGGGTCTTCCCCCACACTAAACACCAAGCAATTCTCGCGCACCAGTAGGGTGCTGGAGAACTGAACATGACTTTGATGCCATCTGCCCAGAGACAGCACCAGAGCCTCAGGTTAAGGGTTCCGTCCTATAAGACTGCCCTCCTCCCCCCACCCGAGACGCCAGTCACAAGCCCCAGGCAGTTCCCTGTGCTTCTGACCCACTGGCTACAGGCTGGAGGTTCAACCTCCCCCTAAGGTTCGATTAATTTGCTAGAGTGGTTCATGGAAGTCACACAGGGCAAGATCCCGAGTAAGGGAGCTTCTATACTCATGGAGCTGGGGGCCTGGCTCAGTGGTACGTGGTGGCGTTCTGGTTCCCCAAGCATAGAAGCTCTCTCCGACTAAGAAGCAGGATCCAAGAGAGGGCTAAGCTTTTCTCATGATTGACTGAATTACTGGCCATTGGCTGATTCAACCTCCAGCCCCTGCCCTTGGGTGGGGTCCAAAAGTCTCTCATTAATGGGACAAAACACCCATTTCACCCTTAAGACTCTGCAGTGTTTTCAGGAACTGTGGATGAAGACAAAATATACCTGGGAAATACGTATTTAGTCACATGAATGACCACATATATATTTCTCGTGACTCATCATGTTGCAGGGGGCTTGCTTGTGCCGAGGACAGCTCTGCTCTAGAGAGGACACACCTGTTCTATGACATCCAGGATCTTCCCAGCCAGGACTCTGGGCACTTACCCGGTGGCGAGCATAAACCTTATTTCACCAATTTTAAGATGCACATTGTGTTCGCACGTTAATATTTCTGAAAATGGGATGAATCTTAGCAATGTTACAGTCCATCACAAGGCCTTATGTGAAAACTTTCATTGCTGCTTTCTGCAAACTTCCAGAGTGCCAGCCTCCAAGCATCTTCAATTTGGGGAGCTACAGAAATAATTATTACAGTGTCAGTAGCCATGGACATCAAAGCAAATTTGTACCAGACATTGCAAGAGGACAAAACATTTTCACTAGGATTATCTTGGACAAAATAAAGAAATCAGCCACAATACTAGCAGTGGCTGTCCAAGCAGCTCCTGTTCGAGGGGCCCTTCTAGATCTCCCAGTTTGCTCAGAGAGGGGAGGCGAGTTCCCTCGGGACACAGAGCCTGCGCGCCGCACCGCCACTGCTCCCGGGTCTGGGCGTCTTGGTCAGGGCCGGGCGGGCGGCCAGGCGGAGCAGCTCCACTTGGGAGGCGGCGGGGTCCGAGGGTCCAGCAAGGCCGGGAAGGCGGCGGGGTTCCCCAGGAGTGCACGGACAGACGCGGCGGAAGGCCTGACGGAAATTTGAGCCCAGGAACGCGTAGAGCAGCGGGTTCAGTGCAGAGTTGCTGTAGGACATGCAGTGCGCCCAGATCTTGAGCGCGTAAGCGGCGTAGCTGCGCGGATGCCAGGCGCCCGCCGGGCCCAGCGCCTGCAGCACCAGGAACAGCTGGATGGGGCCCCAGCAGGCAGCAAAGACCAGCACCACGGCCGCCACCAGCCGCGAGACTCTGGTCCGCACCGCGCCCGCTCGCTCAGCCAGCAGCTGCCCCTGGGGGAAGCGGGAGGGGCGGTGGTCGGCGGAAAAGCTCTGGGCCGCCGGGAAAACCCCTCAGTTCCCCCGCTGTGCCACCCCCTGCACTCCTCCAGATGCGCAGTGTTCCTCCCCTCGCCGCCTAGCCGCGCACCTGCTGGGCGCTGTCGGCGGGCCCAGGGCGCACTGCAGGCCGGCCCAAGTGGCGCAGCATGGCCCCGTAGCAGACACAGGTGGCGACCAGCGGCAGCAGATAGAGTGCCAGCAGGTTGTAGAGGGCGAACGCACGCTCCAGGGCGCGGCTGGGAAAGGCCTCGCTGCAGTAGGTGCGTGGCCCTGGCGAGAGACGATGTAGGACCAGCACTGGTGCCGACACGGCTGCCGAGCCTGCAGAACGGGCTGGGTTGAGGACCTTGCCCGGTGGACCAGGGGACAGGGGGCCTAGGCCCTTGTCTCCCCAGATGCTTCCCCGGGCAGCGGTCACTGAGCGCTTCCTAGGCGCGGGTAGCCCGCTGTGTGAGCTCAGCTGGTCCCTGCAGGCATGGCTATTGTACTCATTTCCCAGACGCACTACCCAGACCCGGAGGGCAGGAAGTATGGGCAGGGCACGAAGATTTGTCCTCCCCACAACCTGTGCGGGCTCCATGCTGCACTCACCCACCCAGATGCTGAGGCTGACCGCCAGCGCCAGGCGGAGCGTGCGGCGGTGCAGGGCGCGCAGAGGAAACACTGTCACGTACCAGCGGTCCACGCTCATGGCAGTCAGGGTGGCACAGGTGGCCTGCACCGAGACCTGGGAGGGCCGGGAGTGGGGTGTGTGGTCCCCTGCCGGGTCTGGGTCCTGTCCTATCTGGGCCCACCCTGCAGGTCCCCCAGCATGTCCAACCACTCAGTCACGCACGGGATGTGTCCTTTGGAGGTTCTCCGGAGGCCACAAGTTGGAAGGGCAGGAGATGCGATACCAGAAAGAAGCCCGGAATGGTGGGGTTTGAGGGGGCCATTGGGAATCCGCCGAGACCCCAAGAGAGCCAGAGGCAGAGTCATCCTAGGACCGCGGGACAGGAGGGGCAAGAAGACGCAGGCCCGGATCGCTGTCCCTTTGCCGACCCGGTGACAACCAGCCCCGTCCGCATCGGCCGAATCCTCCTCCCCGCCCCGGGTCCCTCTGCCCTCTGCCTGCGCTCAGCCCCACGACCAGTGCGCCCACACGCAGACTCCTCCCCTGACTCCCCTGCCCCTTTCCCGGCCAGCGCACCTGCTGAATGTAGTTCACGAACTTGCACATGAAGTCGCCCAGCACCCAGGCGGGCAGTGGGTAAAGCAGAGCTGTGAAGGGCACGCAGCACAGCAGGAAGGTCATGTCCGTGGCGGCCAGGTTGGCTGCAGGCAGAAGATCGTGGGCTCTGGTTGGGGGTGGGGGGCGCACGGGCTGCAGCCACCCAGCGTCTCTCGTTCTTCATCCAAGTGACCAGCAGGATTGCTCGGGAAGGCCTTCGACATCCTCGGCCAGGGAAGCTAGGGCACCCTTTTACATTCAAACATCCTTTCCACACGGGCCTCATAGCCAAGGTCTGTGGGCCCCTGCTCACCCCTGCACGGGCTGGCAGAACCTGAGCACGCCCCTTTGTTCTGATCTTCAGTTGTTTTGTCTGCAGCTGGAAACAGTGGCCCTAGCCCACCAGCCACCAGAATTCGGAACACTGAGCGCTCACCTCCTCCGGGTGGGCCACTCATCACACTGGTGTGCAAACCAGGCTACTGGGGCAGAGGTGGAAAACTGGGGGCCCGCGGGCCCAAGAGCCTCTCCCCCTACTCCTTACGTTCATCAGACACCGTGTTATAAGAACCACATTTTAATCAGACACCTTCCTTAAGGGGACTGGCCGAGCTTTCCAGCCTCTCTGTTAACTGCTCCAGCCCGCGTTGTGCCCTCCAACGCCGGAGTTTGCGAGCTCTACCCTAAGGTACAGGGACAGTGGGGAATGGACCGGGACCTGCAGAGGAGACATTCCCCACCCAGGAAAGGCCCGGCCCCTCCTCCTGGGGCGCCCCCCACCCCCGGAGGCTCTCACCTATGTAAAAGTTGGTGACCGTCCGCATCTGCTTGTGGCGGCAGACGACGAAGATGACCAGTGAGTTTCCGGCCAGGCCAAGTAGCATCAATGCGGCGAAGAACAGCGGCACCAGCCAGGCGTCCACTGGCCGCGGCGCAGGGGCCTGGTCGTCCGAGGCGTTGGACGGCACCCACCAGGACGCATTGGGCACGGACGTGGACACTGCGCGCATGGCTTCGTCGCCCTCTCTTCCCGGGTGCTGTCCAGGTGCTCCGCGGTGATCCTCCTCTTTGCCGCCCGCCACCACCCCCGCCGCAGCTGCTGCGCATTTATGCCCGCGCCCCCGTTATCCCCGCCTTCCCGCCTCGCCTGCGGCCGCTCACCACTCCCTCTGTCCATGCGCCCCGCATTCACCCACCACGGCAATCTTCTCCCCATCCCTCTGCCCCCTGCACCGACTGTCCAGGTGGTAGCACACGAGGGCTGGATGAGGGGGCTGGGGGTGGAGCGGGCAAGGGTAGTTTGCGTGGAGGCGCTGTGGACCCTGCGCGGGCACAGGCTCCAGGCAGGGAAAGCAGCCTGGGCTAAGGCATGGGGACAGGGAATGTGGCTTG